>KI911126.1:1216048-1357958 GCA_000482085.2 Cladonia metacorallifera KoLRI002260
TTACTTTTAATATAGTTTAAATAGTTAACTATTATATTATATTAAATATATCTTAATTAAAGAAATAAAACTTAATATTTAATTAAAAAATAAGAATATTTATAATATAAAAGCCTAGTAATATTACTAACTTTAAATATATATATTAATAATAAATAATATTATATAAAAAGTTAAGTAGAAGAACTACTATAAAATATAATACTATAATTTTAAATAAAGATAATCTTAAGAAAGAATTTAACTCTATAAATATAGTAATAAGTTAATTAGTTAAGTAATATAAAAGGAATAAAAAATATACTTTTTAATATCCTTAAAAAGTACCTAAAGTATATATAATTCTTTTTAAAAAATATAAAAATACTACTTAAATATTAGCCTTAAGATTATAAGATTAAACTTAAATTAAGTAAGAAACTAATATTTAGATTAATATATATATTATTAAAAAAGGAACTCTAAGTACTTTATAAGTATATTATAAAAAACCTAAAAAAAAATTTATTTAAGAATTTAAATTATTAATAAGCTACTTAATACTTTTTATACTAAAAAAAAGAGCTTATAGCTATATATTAACTATTAAAAGTTAAATAATATTATAATTAAAAATAGGTATTTATTACTAAATGTTGGAATTTGGTTCCCGCCAATAGCTAAGCCCTATTGGGTGGTACAGGCCCTGGATCTAGATGTGCCGAGCATAAGCGCTATGCATAAGCGCTATTCATTGCATAAACAACATGCATATACGCAATTTCTTTTTGCCCCTATTCTTCCCCTTTTTCGGTAATTAATTATCTAATTTTTTCCTTGGTTTTCTAAGTATTATTGGTGGCGCAAATTAAGACCGCGTTCTAGCCCCTACCACTATTAGCTTAGCTATCTAAATAAGGCAATATTAATTTCGGCAATCCTAATACAGCATATTAATTTCGGCATTTAGTAAATTATATTCCTTATTTGGCAACAGCATTCCTATTTAGGCAAGCCCTTATTTTAGTATTTCTATCAGACCTTAGTATCTTAGGAAGATAAATTAAGGAAAAGGGCTTGGCTACTTCTATATAATTAGCGGTTTTCTCCTTCTTCTATATAGCTAAGTAATATAAGTAATTGCTTACTAATATATTCTATTATAACCTTGCCTGCTTCGCTCTACCAATTAGATATTACTTAGTCAGCAGCCCTCTATCCCTATTTTCTATAGGTTATAAGCCTGAATCGCCTCTAATTAATAGTTCTATCCATTTACCCTATTCCACCTTTTAGATTTTCAACCAACCTACTTTTGGACTTTCGCAAACGCTATTCCAATTTAGGTATAGTCGCCAAGCACTAACAAAAAATCATATTATATTCGCCTCGTGACTACCTTTTAGGAAAAAATATGTATTAACCCTATCACGCTAAACCCGATTCGGAAAAACATGTCGGAAGACGGGGCTATTAAAATTCCAAAGCTAATTAGTGCTAATAATTACGAATTGTGGGCTATTTAAGTTAAGGCAGCCCTAATTACTAAGGACCTATTTAATTTCCATACCTAATTGGGCGAGCCTAGTGTAAAAGGTCTAAAAGAAGATACTAAGGCGCTAAGCTATATTCAGCTAGCGTGCGCCAATGGGCCGCTTTTATATATTTCGTCTATTAATAATCCGACTAATATATAGGAATACCTAAGTTGCTTATATATACCCCGCGGTTTTTCTTTAGAATTTATCCTTTTTAAGGAATTTTTCGGGGCTACTCTATCCTCTTTAGGAACGGTTAAAAATTTCTTGGCGATGATTAAGCGCGTTTTAACTAGCTTAAAGGCCAAGGATTTGGAATTGCTTAATAAGCTAATTATAGCTTAGACCCTATATAACCTAGGACCTGAATACAAGGTATTCATTATATCAACTACCTAATCCTATAGGGCTAAAGCTACCGCGCTTAATTAAGATGAGCTATTTGCTAATCTTATAGATAAATCCCGTCGCTTGCATGACATAGAGGAAAATGCCCTTATTTTAACTAGGGGCTATAAAAAATCAACTGCCAAATGCGATGAATATGGTAGAATCGGTCATTGAAAAGAAACATGCTATAAGATTTACCCTGAATTGCGCCCTAAGCGAGGAGGCAATCATGTAGATAGCTAAGCCCCTGTAGAAGCGCTAACATCTAAAATAGAAGAAATAGGTGTTTTTAATATTTTAATTATTAATACAGCCCTATCAGTGAAACATTCTTCTGATAAATGAATCCTAGACTCTGGCGCGATATTGTATATTTGCTACGATGTTAATCTTTTTAATAGTATAGCCTCTATATCTTCTAGGATTATATAGAGTAATGCATCAAATTTACTAGTAAGTAGTATAGAGGCTATTACAGTAAAATTACCTAATTTAGCTAAAGTCGTTTTAGAATCCGTCCTTTATATACCGGAATTAGAGCTTAATCTAGTTAGCCTCTCTTATATAATGCAAAAAGGGGCTACTATATCCTTTGCAAAAAATTGCGCAGAAATCTAATTAAAATCTGGCGTAAAGTTGTAAGCTACCATAGATTCGCAGGGGCTATTCTATATTCTATTCAGCGCTGATATTTAACTTGCGCTAGCGGCAACCATACTCGATTAGGCCTAACTTTGGCATTAGAGATTTGGCTATATAGGGGCTACTGCGCTTAGTAAGATGCCTAATTTGGCTACTAGAATTCCTAAAAAAGATGCTAGCTATGTACCTGCAAATCCTTGCGAGACATGCATAAGAGGGAAATTTATTATAAGCCCTAATTATGACGTGGCAACTACCTACTATTCCGAATATAGAAATCATATGATGTTAGACCTATGTGGACCAGTTTTAAAAATGGTATTTAGGGGTATTAAATATATCTATACGCTTTTAGATACCACTACTAAATAGCTTAATTTTCAATTTTTGACACTAAAAAGGGAAGCCCTAGGGGCTTTTAAATTGATGAAAACGGTAGCAGAAAATGTATCTGACAAAACAATTAAAATCCTGTATATAAACTAGGGTAAGGAATTTATAAATAATGCTTTTAATACTTATTTAACTGAATGTAGAATTCTATATAAGTATTCAGCCTCCTATGCGCATAAGTAAAATGGGGCTATAAAGCATATTAATTAAACTATTCTAGAAAAAGTAAGGTACTTACTTTTCTAATATAGGCTATCTATTTATTACTAGCTATTAGTAGTGGAAGCAGCTATCTATCTATATAACCGGACTTAGTACTTAGCTATTGGCAAAACCCTATTCAAGGCAAAAAATGCCAAAAAACCTAATGTGGCAAATATTTAGCTATTTGGATCCATTGCTTACATTAAAAATGATAAGCCCTAAAAATTGTAGGAAAGAGCCTCTTATAGGGGGCTACTAGTCGGATTTAGCGAAAATTAGTATAAGATACTAAATCTGGATACTAATAAGGTTTATTAGTCACATAACACTAATTTCCTAGAAGGCATCTACTACCCTAAAAAAGATTCGCTTAGAGGGGGCTTTCTAGATTTTAACCAAATCTTCAATTCTATAACAAATATAACAAACCGACTTTGCAAAAATCCTAGCGACGGCGCTAGTAGCCCTATTCCTTCTAAACTCAGCTTATATATAGATCACGTAACGCCCAATCAGCCACAAAATTTTAACGCTAATCCAGATTTAGACTCCTTAGAAGATAAATTAATTAGGACCTACATTTCTATTAATAGCCCCAAATCGCAAGATCCTACAACTTTTAAAGAATCGTAAAATAGCCCTAATATAAAATAATGGATGGAGGCTATAGAAAAGGAGATAACGGACTTAGCCATATAAAATATATGGAAGCTAGTAGATTTACCCCCTAACTAAAAAGTGCTAAAGGGACGATAGGTTTTCAAGACTAAAATAGGAGCTAATAGAGAAGTTAAAAAATATAAAGCCTACTAGATAGTTAAGGGCTTCCTATAAAAATATAGTATAGATTTTATTAAGATGTTTTCAAATACTATTAAACCTATAGCTTATAAAGCCCTATTCGCCTAGGCTGCCTATTATGACTTAGAAATATAATAATGGGATATTAAATCGGCTTTTCTAAACGCTAGTCTTAAAGAGGAAATTTATATAGAATAGCTAGCTAGTTTTAAAAACTAAAAATATCTTACTAAGGTCTATTTATTACTCAAAGCCCTATATGGGCTAAAGTAATCTACGCGGGAGTGGTATTTTTTCCTTGTAGAAATTCTTATAAAGATTAGTTTTAAAACCCTAGGGGCTGACTAATCCATTTTCTAAAAAAGTGACATCATTATATGCGCGTACATCGATGACCTACTAATTTTCAGCCCGAGCATTTCTGAAATACAAGCCTTAAAAAATGAAATTACTAAAACAGTCGATATTACTGATTTAGGCGACATTTTCTTTTTTCTAGGAACCTAAATTACGCACGATCGCGTAAAAAGGGCTATCTATATAAATTAGACTAAATTTACCAAGGAATTAATTGATTAATTCGGCTATAAAGACCTAAAGCCCTGTAGGACCCCTTCTAAATTAGGTATTTAACTAGACAAAAACAGTCTAGCGGCAGATCCTTCCACTATTAAGGATTTCTAGCGGTAAATTAGCTCGCTTATATATCTAATGACATTAACTTAACTAGATCTATCTTATATAGTAGGGCTTTGCGCGCGATTTATAAGTAATCCTAGAGCTAAGTATTTCTACGCGCTAAACCATATTTAACGATATATTCTACACACCATCAATTTCAACATTGTTTTTAGCCTCTACTAAGATGTTAGACTAGAGGGCTACTACAATGTTAATTAGGGGGGTAATTATCCTACTCGACAATTAACTACAGGCTACCTATTCCTTTTTAGAAATAGCCTTATTTCCTAGGCTAGCAAATTATAAAAGACGATAGCCCTATTAAGCTGCGAGGTAGAATACATATCTTAAAAAGAAGCTATCAAAGAGCATATCTAGTTAACTAGCCTATTTGAGCAATTAGGGCTGACCTATTCAAAAAACCCTATTTGGACTAATTCGCAATTGGCTATCGCGCTAGCGCGCAATCCTAAGCATTATGCGCGGACTAAACACATTGATATTTAGTACCATTTTGTTAGGGAAGCCCTTTAAGATAAAAAAGTCGACATGCGCTATATTTTGACTGATAAGTAGATCACTGATGGGCTTACTAAGCTATTAGACCCTACTAAATTCGAATCCTTTATTAGGGGGCTAGGGCTAGCCCCTATAATTTTCTAATCACTATTCGGCTTGGGGGGGTGTGTTGGAATTTGGTTCCCACCGATAGCTAAGCCCTATTGGGTGGTACAGGCCCTAGATCTAGATATGCCGAGCATAAGCGCTATATATAAGCGCTATCCATTACATAAATAACATGCATATGCGCAATTTCTTTTTGCCCCTATTCTTCTCCTTTTTTGGTAATTAATTATCTAATTTTTTCCTTAGTTTTCTAAGTATTATTGGTGGCGCAAATTAAGACCGCGTTCTAGCCCCTACCACTATTAGCTTAGCTATCTAAATAAGGCAATATTAATTTCGGCAATCCTAATACAGCATATTAATTTCGGCATTCAGTAAATTACATTCCTTATTCGGCAACGGCATTCCTATTTAGGTAAGCCCTTATTTCGGCATTTCTATCAGACCTTGGCATCTCGGGAAGATGAATTAAGGAAAAGGGCTTGGCTACTTCTATATAATCAGCGGTTTTCTCCTTCTTCTATATAGCCAAGCAATACAAGCAATCGCTTACTAATATATTTTATTATAACCTTGCCTGCTTCGCTCTACCAATTAGATATCGCTTAGTCAGCAGCCCTCTATCCCTATTTTCTACACTAAATATTAATAAACTTTAGAATTAACTTAAAAAGATAAAAATCTTTATAAAGCTAGACCTTAAGAAGGCTTATAACTTAATTTATATAAAAAATATAAAAAATAGAAGATAATATTTAGAACTTAATATAAATATTATAAGTATTTAATAATACTATTTAGCCTTACTAATATACTAGTAACTTATTAAGTATTAATTAATAATATATTAAGGTACTACCTAGATAATATAATAATAGCTTACCTTAATAATATTCTAGTTTACTTAGAAGATAAAGGAAAATATATTTAATATATATAAAAAGTACTTAAATACTTATATAAAGCTAGACTACTCCTTAAACTAAAAATATATATATTTTATAAGAAAAAAGTTAACTTCTTAGAATATAATATTAGTATATAAGATATTTAAATAAGCTAAGATAAAATTAAAGATATATAGAAATAGTTAATATCTGTAATAGTTAAAAAAGTATAAGTATTCTTAAAATTCCTAAACTTTAATAAATAATTTATTAAGGGATTCTTAAAAAAAAGCTCTACTTTTTATAAAATTAATTACTAAGAATATAAAATTTAAATAAAGAAAGTAGTAAGATAATATAATTAAGTAGCTAAAAAAAGTATATATAAAACTATTAATATTATATATATTCTAAGTTAATTAGCTAGTAAGGATTAAAATTAATATATTAAATCTAGCTATAAAAGTATACTTATATTAATAAAAAGATAGTAAATAATATCTAGTTATATATTATTTAAAAAAGATAATAATATTAGAGTAAAATTATAATATCTATAATAAAGAGCTATTTATGATAATAGAAGTATTTAAATACTAAAGAGTTTATACTAAAAGCTATTTAGAACTTAATATCTTTACTAATTATAAGAATCTCTTAAATTTTATAATAATAAAATTATTTAACTAAAGATAAGTTAGATAGATAGAACTTTTAGAATAATATAAATTTAAGATTTATTATATCTTAAGTAAAAAAATAGATAGGCTAATACTTTAAGTAGATAATTAAATTATATAAATATAAAAGACTTAAATAAATAAGCTATTCTATAGTAAGAAAAAGATAGATTATTAATACTTAATATATAAATACTTATAATAACTATAAGAGTTAAAGGACTAAGTATAATTAATAAGCTAATAAAAGTATATAATAAAAATATAAAAGCTAAGGAATTATATAAGAAATAAATTAATATAATACATCTACAAACTCGTTTCCGGATGAGTTTTGCGTAGCCCTGGGGCTACTGTAGCTACTTGCAGAACAAACTCAGCGAGTTTCAGCGAAACTAGAGTAGCCCTATAAACTCATCCAAACTTATCTAGACTCAGCCGCGCTAAAAAACCTTAAAAAATTATGCGCTAAAATAGTCTAATATTGCTATATATAGTAATATTATTTAAGGTTTATTAAGGTTTAGTTCCTAGCGCTAAAAATAGGAACTTTAGGAAGGCTTTCTAAAGCCTATCTTAATTCCTATTTTAATCTAATTTTAGATTCAAAATTTTTATAAAAAATTTATATATAATTATTCTATTAGGGTTAAGGCTATAAGGCTATAGAGCTATAGAGCTATAGTACTAATAGTATAGATAATTATTATTATTAAAAAAAGTCTACTAGCGCAGATGAGTTTAGATGAGTTTTAGATAAGCCCTAGCTAGAGCTACTCTATCCAGGCATGACTTGATTCTAACACTGAGTAGATAAGCCCTGCTAAGTCTAGATGAGCTGCTAATGCTACTCCATCTTAAACTTATCCACAAAACGAATTTGTAGATGTAAGAGAGGCTAGATTATAATAATAATTTATCTTTTTATAAATAATATACTAAGTTTAACTTTTAAATATAATATATTTATTACTATATTAGATATATAGCTTATAGGTATATATAATAATATAGTAAGACTTTTACTTTTTATATTTAGTAGTATAATAGTAGCAGATAGTATTATTAGCTAATAATATTATACTATTATAAGAATTTTAAGAAAAAAAGGTTTAAATTTTAAGATAAAAACCTTAAGAGAGGGATATAATATTAGAATTAAACCTTTAGAAAAAGAATAGGCTAGTAAGACTTAGAGTTATATAAGAATATAACTAGTAATATAATATTTAGTATAATTAATATCTTATAATACTAAATATATTAAGTAATATTTAGGGGAATTAATATATTTAATAGATAAATATCTTAAATAAATAGTCTTAATAAACTTTCTTATATCTATATAATTAAGGCTCTTACCTATATAGTTTAGATCTTCTTATATTTAATTTTATAGTTAAATTAATAGCTACTCCTAGTTATTAAAGACTTATATCCTTATATCACTAAGTAGCATAGAGTTATACCTAGCTTACCCTATTCCCCTTTACTCTTTAATTACTCATCTTTAGAATACCCACGACGTCAGTTCGTAACACACGCTAGGGTACTTGTAAGCATATTCTCGAGTAGAACTATGGAATGGGCGCAATCTCAAGGGTGGCTTTCAAGTTTCTCCCGTACCAGACATGGCGATAGCACCGGCACAGCCCAATCAAATCCCCTTTCCAAGGGTCCAGGCCTGCACAAGATATGGGAGGCCGATGATGCCAAAGTTGAGTAGGTACCATCATAGAGATCCTTCATAGGGTGTAAGAATCCTAACTGATTTGCAAGCCTTGTCTTTGTACATGGATTGACTGGTAGTGCGAGAACATGGTATGACCTGAAAAGCAAGACTTGCTGGCCTCTTGATCTTCTGCCTAAAGATATCCCCTTTGCTCGTATATTCATATGGGAGTACGATGCAGATATCTTCAGCATATGGGTCTCCCACCATGTGAGCCAGAATAATCTGGCCGCTCATGGATCGAACCTGTGCGATAGACTCGCCAATCATCGTTATAGGACAGCCACAGTAAGCTTGGTGATAGTTGCTGAGTACAATGAGTATTAATGGCCCCTAGCAATATCGTCCACTTGTCTTCATTGGCCATTCTTTAGGTGGCTTGGTAATACAGAAGACTCTTCTGCATTCGGACGAAAGTTCAGACGTGCGCTATCATGACATCGTTGACTCGACAGCTGGCGTCATCTTTCTTGGTACTCCTCATCGAGGCTCAACTTTTGCGAATTGGGGAAGCCTATGCACTGATCTTGCTCACGGCGTCAAAGATGTCAATCAGGCTATCGTCAAATTACTGATGCCGGAGTCGGAAGTGCTCTTCCAGCTTAGAGACTCCTTTGTCAAGCTTGTGATGCGAAGGGCGAAAGAGAATACGCATGGATTGAAGGTACACTGCTATTTTGAGGAACTGGGTATGACCCTTGCCGGCAAGGTGAGGCAATTCTTTGTGAGGACTTTCGTGCGCTCACAGCATGTCAGATTGTGACTACCGATAGTGCCATATTGGATGGCTATCCATATAGCAGCATCCATGCTGATCACCGGAATATGACCAAGTTCGGACTGAACAATGGACGCCTCGATCAAGCGTACATAGACGTTATGGCATGTATCTGGATGATGACTGAGCATGCAAAGACCCTTAAGATTCCTGTCGCTTTACCTGTGGGTACGTCAATCGCTAAAAGATTACGCAAGAGGCCTCTTTCCTTCGAGCAAAATAGCCCGACTGGCGCCGAGGTTGCCGACTCGTTCCAACTTTTCCTTCGAAACAAGGAAACCATCCATCTGGCAGCAACTGCAACTGCTTTATGGGATATTGGCAAGGCCGAGCCATCTCACAACTTTGCATCAAAAAGATTGAAGCGTGCAATGATCAAGCCACCACTTACTTCTGACTTCGCCAACTCTGAGCGCAATTTGCAGAGGATCAACTCGCTCGATGACAAGGTCCGTCAAATAGTCGAAAAACAAGAATCACTATCTACCCGCGTAACCCATTCAGAAGGCAACACAACTGAACGTATAATGGTAGTCGCAAAGTGGCTGTCAATGATAGACCATCGTAAGATGCACGAATTTCATGGTTCTAAAAGGTACAAAGAAACCGGCATCTGGCTTTCAGACACAAGTGAATTCCGATCATGGCGAGACACTTCGCGGTCAAATATTTTCTGGCTCAACGGGTCACGTAAGATTTTTCGCGGAGTGTACAACATCTTGTAAAGCTGGCTGACTTTGTGACAGCGGGAGCTGGAAAGACACTTTTATCGTAAGTTAACCACGTAGAAGAACAGTCATGAAAGAATCACTGAACATGCTCAGATCATTCGTTGTCGACGCTCTGTCTGCAAACAGCCATATTACCGTCCTCTATTTTTACTTCAGCTACCAGCGCTTTGGTGGGCATGTCCAAGTCCTTCGATCATTATTGAAGCAACTCTACCTGCAGACGACCTCGAAGAACACTGTAGAGACTTTCTTCCGCAGTCATGGAAAAGACATAGCTTGCGACGGGAATGAAACGGAGCTCAGAGCATACTTCGATCTCTTCCTGCAATTGCTATCAACACCACGTACCTATATAGTCATCGACGGGGCGGACGAGTGTACATATGACGGCTTGGAGAACCTGTTTACGGCGGGGAACTACGTATCTAAGCGGTCGAGGAAAATCGTGAAGCTTTTTATCTCCAGCCGCAAAACTTCTGACATTGAGTCAGCCATCAATAGAAAACTGCAGATATACCCGGGGGGTACTCAATTTTAGACCACGGATCTTGACCGCTTCACTGACGGTCGAATTGAGGAGGTGTCCAAACAACGGGAGATATGGCAGAACACTGGAGCAAACTTATTCAGTGCCGCGAAGTCAATGCTTATGCAGCGTTCTAATGGAAGGTCAGATACCCTTGGATGTATGCGCTGTTCTCACTAATTCCGAGCTTTAGTTTCCTTTGGGTGCGTACAGCGATCGATCAGTGGTACACGAGTGCCAGCACCAGCACCAGCGACCAGGATTTTGGGGTTCAGTTGCCACAAGCTGTGCCCTCGCTGACCCACTTGTACGACACATACATGCAATTCATTGCCACAGAGAACCCAGTTATCGCTTCCATAGCTGAGAAGACGTTCTATTGGATAACCTTCGCACTCGAACCGCTAGGCGCCAAAAACATAGCATTTGCCATCACTCTAGGCCTGAGCGAAAAGGATATGAAGGCAGTGAAGCCTATTGATGGCCCCAAGCTCGCAGAATTCTGCAACGGTCTAGTGTGTTTTCAAGAGCCAGACCAACTTCTACCCCAGCACCCCACTGTTATGGAATTCTTAAGTCAACACCTCGAAAGCGACCTTGGCCACTTGTATCTTGCCAAGATCTGCCTGAAGTCGCTCACGACCATGGCTGCGAAGAGAGAGTCAGCGAGCGTGCTTGAAGAAAATAGAACTGCAACGGAAGGCTTGCTGGCTTATGCACGCAAGAATTATATGATGCATGGATTTAAGGCTATTTCTTTGGATCGGAGGATTGGACCCTTTGTTGATGCGGATGCGCTGTCAACTTTTGATCATACGGAGCAGATGCAAGTTCAAGCGGATTAAAGAGCGCCCACTGGGAGTTTTTGCATGTATGAAGGGGAGTGAAGAAATAAAACGTCTCAACCATCGTTATCCCCTGGCGTTAGGAATTGCTCTCATCTTTGTCTCTCTTAGGCGCTCGGTGTACGGAGATGTTCGGACTTTCTGTTTACATAGAATTCAGGAGAATCTGGAGGTAAGTCGGTACGAGATCTATATATATTGGAATTAATGTAATGTCGAAGTCCCTACCAGCTTGATGGTCTGGACCATTCCACATACCTAGCAATTTTGAAAATCTTACCCTGCCCCTAAGAGTATAGACCCGGGAGAACTTGCCCATTCCAAGCGTGCTGATCGGCGAAGAAATTAATGCTTCAAAAACCATGGAAATCCATATTGAGATCATTCTACAAGCCCGATGGTTTATTGATTGACTTCACGGCGGACATAGTTAATAGCTTAATTTGCTATGGCTCTGTCTGAGTCACACAAATGTATGGTGAAGCTGCTTTCCAAAGCGGAACAGGAAACTTTGGTCTTACACATGGATTCACATATCTCAGGCCTCTAAAATTCCGTTCAGATGCTCTGGGTCAGGATTGATTGGGTTTATATAATGCGAAATCGTTGTATATCGCTGCGGTGGAAGGTACATAAGACTTTAAGTCTCATGGTAAGAGAAGCAGAATTTTCTGACTTCTGTTTCATCAACGTGGAAGCTCTTTTGAGCGGGGGGGGGGTTTGTTGCTGTACTTTGTATAACGTCTCGGATGGGATGTTATGGTGAAGAGGACGGTTGTGGACGCTGAGACGGGGCAAAGATGGGAGGTTGGAATGGTAAAGTCGGAAGGCTGGTAAGGAGTCGGATAGATTTTGAGTAATAATGCTTGTTAGAAGGAGAGTGCTGTTCGAATATATTCAGAACACTGTAGAAGCTCTTACTTAGGTGGTTCATCCTTGCAATTTGAAAGGATTCCCGGGACTGGATACACATCTAGTATGGATCAGTACGGACGTACTTGGATCGACATCTGGATTTGCCTGTTTGGCTCAGCTCAAAGGCACTCGAATTGGGGCTCTGTATTCTGATACAAGTCGGTGTGGCCATTGCTATTGGCTGTCCGCATTTAGTACATGCCATAAGCACGTCGATGTGACAATCCTGTTCATGGCTAGGAATGCTTGCAAATGAAACCCTTAGTAATGCGCTGTGCACATCCTTTAATTGCGGATGTTATTCCACATCAGTGCTCTGCTGGCTGGATGTTAACGTCTTCTATTGGTTGATCGGCCGCATCCTCAGCCTCAGAGCTCCATCTCGCTTGTCGCGGTCTTGACGCTGTTGGGTGGCCGCAAAGCAAGAGGCATGAGCTCTTCGCCGAGACCCTTTCCGTCTAAAGCGACAGGAAAAACGAGGCAGATGCCACAATAGCCCCTCATCTCTCGACGAGCGCTGCGGCCAACTACCTCAAATGCAGCAGTCTTTCCGCATCAGTCCGAGCTTGCAACGCAGGGCTTATTTCACCACACATCAGGTCTACCCACATAGATAGCACGGCAGCCAACTATAGACCCACTCCCGAAAGGGCGCCTAGATAATATCCGCTTTGGTGCTATTAATAAGGTGCTCCCAGATTTTCAAATGCCCACTAAATTCCGAGTCTGGCAGGGGCCTCAAGCCGAAGTTAGGGTTAGGGTCTTGCTCAAGCGAAGCAGGATGCACAAACATGATGATCTGTCTCAGCAGTGTGAAAAAGTATGGCGGATGATAACTGACAGTACGACAAAATCAAACCACCAAATTGTTTTCTCAGATTTGGGGGATTATGCGCTTAATACCCTTAGAAATGGCTAATATACCCCTAAGGCATGCCCCCTAAAGCCCCTCCTGGAGGCCCCCCCGAAGGCCCCCGCGAAGGCCCCCCTAAAGGTGCCCCTGAAGTGACCTTAAATATATCAACTAATCATACTATAACCCTTAAAAAGGTTCCTATGGGCATCCTTTAGGGGCAGCTTTAGGAGGCCGTTGGGGGGGCCTTTAGGGGGCATGCCTTAGGGGTATCTAAGACCTTATCTTTTAGGGTATTAAGACCACCTCTTAGAAAGCCCTAGCCCTAGCCCTAGCCCTAATCTAAGTAGTTATCTTAGTAAATCTACACCTAATACCCCTAATCTATATAAATTGGCCCTTATACCCTTATAAAATATATGGTATAAAGGCCAATTCTAAGGGTATTAAGCGCATAATTCCCCAAATCTGAGAAAACAATTTGGTGGTTTGATTTTGTCGTACTGTCAGTTATCGTCCGCCATAAAAAGATTTAAATAATCTATAGAATGATATCTCGAATGCTTTCGTTAATTAGCCCGAGTGGCTCAATGGTAGAGCGCATCACTAGTAAAAATTCGTTCCATGATGAGGTTCCAGGTTCGATTCCTGGCTCGGGCATCTTATTTTTGTTCATTTTGATCGCTAAAGATTGTTCTTAATCTCACCTTAACTGGACAAGAGGACCAGAACTGGCTTACAGGCAAGCGACTGAGACCTTCTGGACAGTTGGGAACCCCCTCCCCGGACAACCCATCGTGCATCTATCTGGTGTCGCAATCCTGCGTTTTACGTTCGACCCACCACTCGACACGGGGAAGACACTACACTGTAATATTGAAGGAAACGGTGATACATAGAGTGCGAGGTGATAACGCAGGTGCGTAAGAGCTTTTCTAAACTACTCTAGTAGAAAATCCAGTTACCAGGTATTTAGAATACACACATATATATATATACACTATCGCCTCTTGGTGCTGTGTTATATATGACATATAATTAGGTCGCGAAGAGCTCTGAAAGAGAGAAGAAGGGAAGGAGAATGGAATTTTGATATTTGGCCGGGGGGAGGAGATCAATGGATGTTCGTGGTGAGAATTTCAGGGGGGGAGAAGAAGTGGGCTTTTATTTGATGACGTGTAGGTTTCATATTTGTATGTATAAGTGGTGGAACACACTGTGGAAGTATTTACCTAAATGGATGTATAGGAAAGAAACCATTCACCTTGCGTAAAGCCTGCAGTGTACGTCTCAAGTCACACACAAGACCCTCTCATGCGCTTCGCAGAGCCCCCAAACCACCCAGGAGTTCTCTTTCTCTGACACCATGCAACGCTAAAGGTCTCCCATCTTTCGACCAAATTCTGCTTTTGGATAAACAAAACATGCTACTCCGCTCTCCTGCGCACTCCATCGGCCGGTAATTCCCAGATCGACCTCCGCTGATGTTCGAGCTCGATTGCAACCTGCGAGCCAACGAGCTCATGCCTGCTCTTGTCCGGCAACGCCGGTAATTCCTTCAGGCGCCCCGATGCCAGACTCTCAAGCTCGATTTCCCGGTCCAGGGAGACCGGAGACACACAGTCTGCTACTTCCGCGACCCTCGAGACAGCAAGACTCCTCTTGGTGTCTGCTGCTGCGCTTCCTACTTCTGATAAGAGCTCGTCGTATTCATGGCCTGGCATTTCGAACTTTGGCTCGATGGTGCCGGTGGTTTGTTGTTCATTGCCTGGTGGAGGTAAAACTTCCCCCCGCCGCCGTCTTCCTTTGATGCGGACGCAGTAGAACACAAGCGCACAGATGAGCATGAATGTAGCGACTGATCCTATCGCAATCCCGGCTATGCTGCCAGCTGCTAAACCATGAGCTCCCGAACTACCATGAGCTCCCGAACCACCAGATCCTGAGCCAACAGCTCCTGCACCACCAGAAGGACTTAATGAAGTAGGCTGTGGTGAGCTAGTGCTTGTAGCATTCGCAGGAGGCAAAATTGCAGTTAATTCTTGGGAGCTTGAGTCCGGAAATGCGGCGCTAGAGACGTGGAATTTGGCACGCGTGTAGTCGACAGTGATATACGCCTCCTGAAGGAACGTCCTACCTATAGTATACTGAGTGTCATTCGCGCGCCTGATTAGGAAGTAATTTATTATATTGGGATAGATAGGATATGAAGCTTGGAGGTCAAAAGCAGCATAGGGTAGCTCAAAAGCTAGGGATGGTCCACCCGTTGCCTGTGGACCAATGGTGAAAGTTATAACTGGGCTCAGCTGCAGCAGGGAAGAATGTATTGTGTCATTAACCAGGTAACGATCAGTGTTATTGTCGTAGGTCAAGCCGAAGGCTGACTCGAAGACGTTGCAGGCGGCTAGGGGTAGCCAGATTTCAGGTACCCCGGAATCAAGAAGTGAGTATATGCCGGCTTGCAGTGGCTCTACGTTACCCAAGAGGGTTTGGGTTGCATTGATCGACTGCAAGCCAACGGTCAAACTCTGCGATATGTTGGGGTCAAACTCGAAGGAGACGTTGTTCGCGTGATGGCGAGAGCTGTCGTAACCGCCTAATGGAAGACTTCCAAAGAAGCTATCGCCGCGGTACTTGGCTCCAGCGGTATATCCAAATGATAGACTGGGTATTAAATTTTGGTCCGCGAGAATCTGCATGAAGCTCGGAACCGGAGCGGTCAAATTTACCGGACTTGGACTAAGGCCGAATGTTCCCAACCAGAAATCCGTGGAAGCAACGCCCGTAACGACTTGATGCTCTAATGATAGGCGATGAGAGTCATTTCCAACACCTAGAGTGTCAAAGCCGAAATCGCCAGTTGCTGAGCTATCAAGAGTAAGGTCATTCTGCAAGAGCAAACTGAATGTGCCATTTTCGACCCATGTTGACGATTGGTTCTTCTCAAAACCCTCACTGATAGCATTTTGGAAGGAATCAGCTCCTCTCAGGTTACCGCAATTGGGGAGGTCACTGGATTGACTGCATCCCGCTGGAGTAGGCACCCAAGTTTCATCCGCTCTTGTTGCTGGCAGTATGCGGAAAGTCTGGGGAGGGGTGCCGACACTGATGATAAATGTAGACCAACTGCCGTCGTTCCCGTCCCAAGTCTGGCTGGTCGGAAAGCTGAATGGCTGTGCTTGGCTGCTGCTGGTTGCTCGCGGAAACAGCCAAGACCTAATACTCATGGTAGGTTACAGGGCAAGGCGTGGTCAGACAATGGCAGAAAGAAACATTAGAGATATTAGTATAGCATCAAAAGCTGAAGAAAGTGGAGAAAGATTTAAGGACTTTTTGGCCCGGAGGCTGAAGGGTCAGGCGTCCCATAATTTTACTATTGCGTGGGGCCTGGTTTTTGACGGCGATTCCCGTCCAACCCAGCAAAGACACCATCAAAATGGGCCTCCTCAAACCAGCGATGACCGGCCCGATGTCCATTATCGAAGACCACACTCATATCCCTTAGTTGGTTGCTGCGGAGAGCAGCTCGGGTATAGTGGAAGTACATTGAAACTTCTGATAGTGGAAACTTGGTGATTAGTCATCGTTTAGTCAGCATACCCGAGCCCGTCTCACCGCTAGCCCAAGCTGTAAGCCCAGCCCCGTAGAAGGACCCTGTAGGGCTGACGCTTGAAGGGCCCTAAAGCTAATCCCCTAGGAAACACGATCTAGTTTCCTAGATTATATTTAAGGGGCTGATTCCTGTCACTGGTCCGTCAACTTATGAAAGACGTCTTATTGGCTAATGATCGGCTGGATCGACCTTCAATGGGATATTGCACTCGTGCTCTTTATATGCACATTAGTCGCCAAACATCTCACCACGACTTGAAATAATGGCCGCATCCCCCCATCCCTTTTAAGCATGTCTGCTATGCCAACCCTCTCAGGACGGCACAGGGTCCCATTTCTCCCCCTCTCTCAGAACCCTCAACGGCCCTGTATCGTTGTAGCGGTAGAAGACATAAGAGGCGTTTGAAATACCAGGCGCTGGATCACGGTCTAGGCCGAATTGACCCGGAAGCCAACCAGTAATGGTTGTTTGCGCCGTAGCACAGTCGAGATATTTCTTAGCTACTTCATCGCTTGTGATGGTTTGGCCGTGGTAGATGATGTTATAGATCTGTACTTGATTATTCCTCCAGGCATTGCTTCTGTCGCCCCAAAGAGCCGCTCGTTCGGTGCGTAGGCATTCCTCTTTAGCAGATTCATTTATGGCTGCTACGTCTACATTTTCGATTGCATTGTCCGTATTCTGCCCAGTGGTTATGAGTACTACTCGACAAAGGTTCATGTGCGCACATACCTTGTTTATATCTCCCCAGATGAGGCCCAATCTCCATATCCTGGCGGTCCAACCCTTTGTCTCGTTTTCATCGCTTCGACCCCAAAATCCTTTCAGATCGCCCTCTTTGAAAGGGCTGTCGAAGCTCTTTATGGACACGTCGCGATACACGACTTTGTCTCTCAACTGCTTCTTCTCACCTTGGTCGATACACTTGCTCGCTTGACCGATAAGAGAGCGGCCCCGGTTTGTGTAAAGAATCAACGAGAGGACGCGTGCCTCTTCTGTGTTGGTTTGGTCTTTGATACCAGTATGGACTGTAGCTGCAATGATTCTCTCACCCATCGCGAATCCACTCATCTCCACCATCCTACCATTCTTTGTCTTACCCCGTGAAATAATAAGGCCATTATCATAGTGAAGCCAGAAAGCCTGGACGGAGCCCGCTGCTATCTCAATACGTATCTGGGTAAGTTTCCAGTCAGGTTGAAGGAAGTCAAGGTTGTTGAATGGAGTTCCTTCCTTCAGTGAGCCTGCCGGCGCTGTCACGCGAAGGTTAGTACAAATCCCAGGGCGTTCCTCCTTCACTTTATCCAAGGAAGACTGTTCATCCGTAGAGATATCTTCGCTAGCCGTGTAGAGAGGAGGTAGGTTCTCTAGCTGTTCTTGCTCGTCGATACTATCCTGTATACGTTTTAGCAGCGTTCACTTGCAAATAATGAAATGTTTAATAAGCACGAAACGCAGTCTCAAATGACAACAAAGAACACGATGTGTCTCCAGAATCTCCAGAAATTAAGGGACTTGTCAAGGAGTAGCACATGGAGAGCTTGAAACAGAGATGACCGAGCCAGTTGGCGTACCTTGTGTTCCTGCTCCGTTTGGGTCTTGGCAATAATTCGTTTGCCCGTAAGCGGTAAAGATGCTTTTTTAAGTCTCTCTGGAGTACCGACTTCTGGCAGTCGGAGCTCGAAAGCAATGGGCGACTGAAAAGGTTCGTGATGGTCCTCATCAGTTGCTATCTTGGGGTCGCCCTCTATCAAAGTGACCTCGTTAACAATGCGGGCCATCTGCCGACGGATTGCAATACGAGCATCGCTCAGTCCTTTCAGGGATGCCTCGAATGGTGTCATGTCCTCGACGAAGGGATAGAGTCCACTTTCCTTATTCTTCGAGCCTTGAGACACTTCGTTTGCTGCCTCTGTAGCTGCTACTACCACTATCGAGGAATCAGTGCAAATTTACGAATGTTGATGAGCATACAAAGCGAAGGGGGTTGATCTCGGGATACACAGTACAAGATGCTGCACATCTCTCGAAGATATTTCATGATGCTCACCATGGGCACCAGATAAGGGAACACTGAGTGAAGGGAAATATCTGGCGATGTCTTGGGATTGTCTTCGTTTTACTTACCTCTCGGCTTGATCTCTATTGTCTTTCCCTGAACGTTGAATATCTGTTCACCAAGTCTCTTGTACATTGCTTTGTAGCTCATGAACGAATCCAACAACGTGTTCGTGTAGATCTGGGCATTCTCGTACTGAAGTGGAGAGAAGCTGGCTGGCTGCCTCGCGACAAAGCTCCGAAGCGTTTCATACTTCGTTAGAATTGCGTAAGTGCGCTGGGGACAGTCTGCAACAAGGTCTGGAAAACGAGCGGCAGCTTGCATAAGGCTCTTAATATCCCACTGCTGGTCCATGGGTTTAATATGTCCACCTCCCGCCCAGCTCACCTGTATGGTCGTCTCGGTATTCGTCTCGATGTTAGACCGCGCAATGCCAACGTTAGCTTCCGCCGTAACATCAATCCCGGGACCCGTAGTAAAGGCGACCTTAGCCTCAGCCTGGATGTCCCTCTTTTTGGCTTTGTTCAGTATCTTCATGCTGACAATCGCGTTGAATTCTCCACCTTCCATAAATCCAGAAATGAAAGAGTCGCCATAGACCTTCCGAAATTTATCGGAGTCGTTCTCGTCCACCGATCGTAGAGGATTATAAACGAGAGCATCCTTGAAGTTGACTGTATGATTGATAACTTTGACGGATATGTAGAAGTTCAAATCGCTCTCCTTGAACTTGTCAGAATCAACGAACGATCCTTTGCCTGAGCCGCCGAGCTTCGCTGCTTTGATTGAGAGCGATCCCGAAACGCACATATCGTCAGTCACGTCACTTAGGCGGTCAACGAAGCGGCTAGTGTAAGTGACGATCTGGCTAGGGCCTCGAGAGCTTGAAGGGTCAAACGCGAAGTCCTGCTGATTCTCACCCATGCCGCTAAACCGATCAACGAATTGGTTCTGTGCCTGTAGATATGCGAATCAGCTTTAGGTATCCGTGTCGACCAATGACTATGCACGCATATCCTATGGTAAACTAGAGCCTGACCAGCAGCGTTCCTGGCTTCCATATATATATTGTGTTGCTCAAGCATCCCAAAAACGAAAGAAAGAGCCTAGGTTATGACTCACAATAATCTTTTGCAGGTCTGCCATGCTCATCGCTTTCACTTTTGCGGCATCGCTGATGGCCTCCCTTGCCTCTTTGCGCCGTACCGCGTCGAAATCGTGTTTTTCCTTACGTATCATACGTTGCTCGTCCCTCTCTTCCTTCCGACGTGCAAGCTGCTCTTCCCTCGTTTCCTTCTCGAGCTGCTTCTGATAGGCACGTTCCGCGGCCAAAGTCGCTTCTTCTTCCTTCTTCCTTGCAATCGCGTCCGCAGGGTCTTCCTTGAGGCCTTCTGGTGCGCGAGCTTTCTCGGGTTTTGGCAAGATCTCGGCCTTGTGCCGGGGGGTGGCATCCGGCTTGGAAGGCTTCGCTGCGTCCATTGAAGATGATCTGACTGGCCTTCGTTTTGGTGCTGCTGCACCCAACGAAGGCTTCTGGGCAGAGATTGCCGCTATCGAGGGAGAGTTAGGCTTCACTGGACCATCGGTAGTACTACAATGTGTCTCGGGGTTAGCATTACGATTCTTTGTGTTTCTTAGGTGGCTTAGAGCACCGAATCGAGAAAGATCACTGAGAGCAACTTCCCTGGCTTCCAAGACATATCAATTACGCTTAGGTGCCCACCAGAGTGATAGGCGGAGCTTCAATATCTACTTACCTACTGTTGTCGTCAGGATCGGCAGTTTTCACAACTCCATTTTCTGCCTCTGCATCTGATGTTGACGATACTGGCTGCTTTACTACGGCCTCATCCCCACCGGAGGTGGTGGTTTAGAGACATCTTGGCTTTCACTTGCAGTTTCTGGCTTATCGCTTTCCAGGTCCTGAGATTCGATATGATCGAGAGAATCCGACTCGCTCTTGACTGTGGCGGCGGAAGTATCATTTGCTTCGGCATCGGCCTGGTCGTCTGCGTCGACTTCTTCGGTCTCCGCATCCTCAAGAGTGGCCTTACTCTCATCAAGCTTCTCGGTTGAACTCTCTGCTGGTTTGCCATCTGCTGACGAAGGAGGCTTCGACGGTCCTTTTTTGATCTCAGCGGTTCCATGCGGAGCCTGTGCAACCGTAACGGGGCTCGTGATTGGTTTCGCTTTGACGTCATCAGTAGCTCTTTCATCTGCGATAATCTCCCTCTGTCTGGTCCACGCGCTGGGTTTCGCTTCTTTCTGCGCTATGATTCTCATTGTGGTTCCGTCGTTGGAAACCACATTTTCAGCGCGCAAGGGATCAATCAACACTGCATCATCAACGCATATTTACTGTGTATAGGAGTTAAAACTTGCAGCATGTCCAGGTCAGCGAGCTGAAAGGAGGAGCGAATGTTGAGCAATTAAGCTTACCCTTGGCCAAGGCGCATGGCATTGTTGTATGGCGCAAGTAAGAGAGCCATCCTGGACCAAGTTTACAGGCAGATCAGGACAGTGTTGGCTTTGCGAAAGGCAAAACCTTTGATATCACGTATAAAAGACTCCAGGGTTTGCAGGTTGTATTTTTGGTGGAAGCCATCCCGAGTCGGGCCAATGCCTCACCATCTTATGTCTCCAAGCAGCGGTGCATGGCAACGGGTTCGCCAAAAGCAACGGCATTCCGTGAACACCATGATCCTCATTTGCGCAGATCATGGGGGTCCTTGGAAAAGATCGAGACTCTGGCAAGCCTGCTTCTGGCCCATTTTGGCACGGAACAGCTTCCCATGATAGATATCATAAGCGAACAGTCTCCTAAAGGCGAAATGCAATGCAGTCGCACACAATGGACTGGAATGACTAAGGTACTTTGATATGTCCGTCTCACCTAGCTCTTTCCGAACCTGGAGCACGGAGATTATACCGTGCCCTGATGGGCTTAGTGCGCACCCGATACACGCTAGGCGCTTCCGTTTTCAGCTGAAGGCATACGATAGTAACATGCTACAGCTGGCTTCGGGTAGTTTCAGCTGAACATGTGACACGCCACAGGCGACTTTGGAAACAGTTCGACAGCCATGCCACATGCGATTCCATGTCGGTGTCATGCGTTTCCCAATAGGTCAATGAGGCTTGCCAATTCTGTGGGGTACGGTAAGAGAGTGGAGCATACATAGTAAGTTATGCATATATGTGAAGAGCGAATACCTGATAAGTCGATCCTGGGAATACCCCTAGAAATGATAGCTCTAGGCTTTTTGTTATATCCTTTTTGCACCTAATAAGTGTGCAATAAAGATATTTGCCGCCCTAGGGGAGCTTGACAAGTGTTAAACCCAATTCTAACATTGCCGTTACCCATGACTCATGTTGCATTTTTTTATGTCTGGATCCCACAAGGCCCAATTAATGTAGTCCGTCCAAGGTCCGTCCCCTCGACCAGGTCCGGCCCACATGACAGCCAGACTGGCTGAAGTAAGATCCAGTCAAATTCAGGCCTCGATCGAATCGGCACGAATGCGACGCGACTGCGCAAAGCACAGGAGTCCGATGCGTCGTCGGATGCAAAATCACAGCCCGAAAATTCTACACTCATCACGCTCTAACGTTGCGCATTGATAGTGGATGTTAATATTTGATCATAAGCACTGACCATGAAGAGGCCAGACATCGGACATGGAAAAGAAGTCGAGCTTGTAGAGCTCAATCTCGAGGAGTTGAACGAGAATGAATTACAGCAGCAAGCGAGGCATGGCTTGCCACTCATAATCCCCTGGCAACAGGAGGTTGTCCGGCTGGGCACTTGTTTTCACTCTAACCGGTTGAATACTGATGATCCATGGTCGAAAGTAACCCCGTTCATCCTGTCTGATCTTTACATGACCCCGAAGATCCTTCAAGCTGAATACGGGACTACTTCAACATTCAAATCGACCAAAACATCTAAGACCTGTGAGACTGGGGACCATCTCACCCTTGGTTTCGGTATGGGCGTTGGCCTACCCTTCCTTGCCTCAGTCAAAGTAAAAGGAACGTATGATAATGACGTCCAGGAGAACACAGATGTGGGTAACGTGCCTCTCTACCTCCTCTAATTTTAAGTGAGGACTAGTTGGTCCAGGTTAAATCTAGCTTTGTGCAACTACTAAGTTGACAACAGTCAGACAAGACATCCATTCGCGCAAGCGTTAGGGCAGGGACCATTGAACTCGAAAGTCAGCCCCGTTTGACGAAGGAGGCCATTATAGAGATCAAGTACGGGGACGGATACCCAGGGTTTTGCGAACGATATGGCGACTATTATCTTGCCGGGTAGAGATTAGGGGGGGACACTGGGCTCATGCTGAGTAGTTCCGGTGAGTGCAACCCTTTTTGCAAGCCTTCAGAGACTTAAATTCGTCTAGGTCATTCCAGGAAAGAGGTAGACACGTATGGTATCACAGCCACGGTTGAGGTGCTCTTCATAGAGTGTAGTGAGACATGGACCAAGGATTTCGAAAGCTTCAGATCAGGTAGATCCCTGAAGCTGCTAGGATTCGATATCCTCGACGGTAAGAATTGGAAAAACGCAAGCGCTGCCGAGGACGATGTCAAGATGCTGGAGAGTTGGCTTGAGGGTATTCTGACAGCCAATGCAGACTCTCTCAGATCGAACGCGGAAGAGATCATAACCCGGTCACAGTGCCTAAAAGAAAGGGTGGGGGAGGTTCTGGAGGCGCACGGGTACTCAGACGGGGATGCACTGTCATTCGACCAATGCGAAAGTTTAGTAAAGGCTGAGGTGATAGTGGAGCTTCTGCTTTTGCCTTTGTCTAGACTCAGAGATGTTGCAAGATGGACGACAGAGCGGAACATCATTTAGAGGAACGCGAGACAGCCATATGTGAGCCACTAATGCGTGACAAACGGTTCAGCTAGTAGTTAACCAGGCTCTGTAGAAAGATGAAGTTGATATCCAAGAATTGATCAGAGGACTTATGATGCATCGATTTTACCTTGAGCGCCTTGATGTGTCCCACTCGGATGATGCCGAATCACGCCATAAAAATGCATTGTTTTCAAACACATCTGCGGCCGATAAGCTGTGTGCGAATTTCCGATAAATCGATATGGCTCCTTTTCGCGATTCTGTCTACACCACAGATAGAGACTTCTGAACGGTACCAGGCTTTGGGGGCTGATGAAAGCTGGGTTTCGTCACTTCAATTTTGGCACCAAATTTGTCTAACTTTGCCCATGTGAGTACCTTCCCCATGGATGGCAGTGTGTAATCCTTGACTGCCGATAGTGAAATGAGTCAGTAAGTGTTCTCATTCGAGTCATGTGTTCACCGATATGACCTGACCCACTTACTTCCAGGTGCATCCTTGAGCTTCATATAGCCTTTTCCTCCCTGGTCAATACAATATGTTGATGTGGATTGCTGCCCGCCCTCGGCTTCGCAGTCATCACCTTCTGATAGGCGTGCATGGTCGCCGGTGACCGCTCTGCTGCGTACGAACAATAAAAGACGACCATGTCGGCGGCGACCAGCTTGTCGAATGTAGTGGGAACCTTTTCCACAATGGTTTCGAAGTTCAATTGAGCCCACCCTCGACCAACAAGGTCCATATGCAGAGCTCCTGGGCTCTTTGCCCACACTCTCTGTTGACGAAGGCATCAGAAAGACCCAGACCGAAATAGCGGAGCGAAGATTGGATCATGTCCATTGGCTAGACTCACGTTGGGCAGACTGACAGTCAACCAATTGTACTTTCGCGGGAGCGACACCGTTCTCCTTCTTGGCCGTTTCGCCATCCAAGACCAACTTCAAATCCTTAGGGTTGACCCCATTCAAGGTGAATTTTTCACCTTTGATTTCCCTATTGGCATCATGGGTGGGTGGTTTCTTTAACATCTGCGAGGCCTGCATCGTTTCCAAGGACTTGATTAGGCAGGTATCAAACTCTCTATGAGTGGACGCACAGGTCTCTTGATACCGAAGAATATCACCGAGTCAACGATGGATGGTGTAATAGAGCACGCTGACAACGAGTCGTGGCATATAAGAGTATGGCTTTGCGCTCTTGAGACGATCATTCTCCTTCATCGTCGATTAGACCAGACACCCTCCCATTTTTCTCAGAACCCCGCGCCGGCAACTGCATTGAACTTCAAGATTTTTGCAATCGTACCATACATCTCACTGTTTTCGACAGCCAAGAAACGTAAGCACGTTGCTCAATGCCAATCACTATGCTCTTGACCGTGCTGAGACTCAACTTGGATGCAGATGCCACGTAGGACCGTCGTCGACTTGACCGACTATTCAAACCAAAATGTGAAGGAAATAAAACCAGTGGCGAAGGAGGTAAAGCCGAGTGCAAAGGAGGCCAAGACTGGGTGTGAGCAGGAGTATGGCCGAGAGAAAGCTGAGATGGGAAAGAGGTCACTCGCAGAGCAGTTTGCGAACAAAGGGAGCAGCAACAAATGATGTACGAGTTGATCATCGATGCTGAGCAATGTCCGTAGTACGTCGTATAGGAGGAGGCCTCAGATTGACGTACTGGTCGGTAAAGATGGGTCTCGGTGGAAATTGGTTACTGTTTACATACCTGATATATCCACGTCGAATTGATTGAAATTGCAAGTGTGAAGATTGGGATCGAATCGAGGTCTTCGTAATATTTGCGGACCAGTCACGATGGTGCCTGACCTAAAGATATTGTTAATCTCCTTATTATACATAAGGTAGAGTATCTATATATGTTCCGCTTCCATCTTCTCTACCGCGGCATCGATCTTTTTCGCGGGTAAGCTATTGTAAAGCGGAGGATAGACGAGGAATCTATGATCGTGTCTATGGTCGTCGGGGCCATAACTTTCCGCCTGATATACAAAATTAGCAGCCATCTCTATCAAGTCTGAAACACACTCGGGTCAAAGTTGCTAAGAAATCAGTCAATGAAGGACGAACATGATAAGAAGGTGTCAATGTGCTCATTTTATGGCGATTCACAGCGTAATAATGGAAGAAGCGCTGTCACCGGCTCAATTAGCATGCTGATTCCAGAGGAGTAATAAGGAGACTTTACCTTGACTTTCGTCGCCACTTCTCGCGGTGTCATGCCCTTATCGAGCGTCCATTCACGCACAAGTCTCTGAAACATTGAAAAGGGCCCCATCTTCTCAATTTTTCGACTAGTCCAGACAATCAAGCATTAGTTATCTGCAATGCGAGCCACTACAGAGAGAACTCCTGTTATGACGGCGTCACGGCTCCCCATAAGAGTAGAGAACACAATTGAACAGCACCAAAAGTGACTGTCAAGTGTGAAGGAGCTAAAGGGGTTTGAGTCACATACAGCGATCCCATTACTTGCAAATCCGAATAAAGTAGTCCCATATCTGCCTCTTCTTGCAGTTAGTAAAGCTCCTGCAAATTTCCCGACTAACGCTTAAATCCTAACAACGGAGTATTTACCGTCAGACTGCACGTAACCGCCTTCTAGAGGTTCCAACTCTGCGGTCTAGGAACCCGCAGCGTCAGCTATAAAAGAGATCGAACGAAGACTCTATAAATACTCACTGGCGTTGCTGCAAGGAAATCCTTGAGAATGGGAAGATCGAAATTTGTGCACGCCCAGGCAATGAATTTCTTGAGATCAGTTTTACTAATCCCTCCAATTGGGTTCAGGTCAGCGGAAGAGCAATCATAGCGCGTATAATAGCCCCGAAGAGCCTCGTCCACATTTGCTGAACCAAGGACAAGGCAACTACCCCCTCCTTTTCTTCCTCGCTGTAGATGCGTCAGCGACCACTTCTGTCAAGGGTGCGAATCGACCTCCTAAGCCTTAGGGAAGACTCAGGACCTTACATACAATTGTAGGAAGCAGCTGACTAAATTCATATGCCGTAACCATTCTTGTCCTCGCTTGGATGTTTTGCAGTGCCAGATTCTCTGCGATCGATCCCCCATGGACTTTGAATCTCGGCTCAAAGCTTGTGCTCTTTGCAAAGATGTTCTTTTGTGCATTGAAGACGTCGTCAATGTTTAGATCGGTATGATACGAGCCAATTGCTTTCGAAAGTTCCTTGGCCCTGCTCCTCGTCTCCTTCGATGACTGCGAAGCCATGCCAAGATAAAGCGTGCTAAGTACACTTTAGGTAAGCCATCAGGTCTCGCAGCGCTGCAAAGCATTCAAGGTATCTAGATGTCTAAAGATCTACGTACTGGAACAAGTTCTTCGTCAGGGCCTGGGTGCTTTGTGGAAGCCAGCCCTCCTTCTCATAGGCACCTGCGATACGTTGGACATCGCTGATGACCTGTGCGTTACCATCTCGGATTGCGTTGATGAGCAGGCGAGACATTGAGCTGACGATAACGGCCGTGGCGCATGAATCAACGCCTCCACTGTCTTCGTTAGACAAAGCGTAGCCATGTGAATTGTTATGGCAGACCTACCTGAGTGGAAGAAGAAAGCCGGCAAGAGAAGAGCGGCTTCATAACGTTGATTAGATTCCGATCAAAGGAGGGGAACAGGAGCTCGAATCTTACCGTAGGTAATCCCATAACCATAACGCCGGACCCAGTGCGATCTCTTCTTCTGGGGCATGGATCTTGATCGGGCATGAAGGAGTAAGTTTGGCATTGAAGTCATCGTTCTGTAGTGACATATTGTATGCGGTGACATCAATCCGACGAAACTGCCGCATTGACCTGACAGCCTGCAAACCTCGGCTTGCGCTACAGCGATAAGCTCGAACTTCCTCTAAGTCCACGGTTGCCGTAACGACCTCAATATCGTCTAGGGAGAATTGGGAACCCTGGGCTTTGACGATCCCATTGCACACGATCATGCTAGAGCCATCGTAATACAGCCTATCGCCACCACCGCCTGCAGGCTATCAGTAATTCAACGCCCCAAATGGAAGAATTACAATGTACAGACCTTTCAAATTTGCGTAGATATAGATACCACCGCTCTTTCGTGTAGCCTCCAGAATCAGAGCTAGACGCTTGTCAAGTTTCCTCAGCTCGTGGTGAGAGGCAGAGCTATTTGTGAAGATCTCAACGCCCTGCAAACCCATCTATGGACTTTTGTGTTAGCTGCTTGTCCTTATATCACAGAAGTATGATGACAGAAAGTAATGGAGCTTATCGCATACATGTATATGAGGTCCGTCAGGCGTGAACCTTGGCAGTATTCAACGTCAGCTCCTTCTTGGCATTATGATTGAGCAAGATGAAAGCACCGAAAGAGACTCACAGTTCCTCACACGTTTCGGCACCGATGCAAGTCTTTGTGAATACCACAGTTAGCTATGTCTTTGGGGTATTCTTTGGTAATATGCAACTAGTCTCGGAAGCCATATTCCACCTCTGGCGAAGGTACTTTCAAAAGCTCCCGATGCTGGGGTCAAAAAAAAGGAAAGTAGGAAGTAGAGATGGCCCGTACATCTGCAGTTGATAATATCATATCACCTATGGGCACCCGCACAGCCTCTTGACGAGGTTGCATTGAGCGGGGCAGAATGAAGTCCTCGCAGAGACCCTCACGCCAAGGGGTAAAATATCGCATCTCCCTAAGGAAGATTTTAAGCTTAGCCAAAGCACCAGCAGCCCATAGACGCTGGGAAGTTGCTAACCGATAGTTACCGTCATTCGCAAGCCACAACTTGGGTCTAACGAGCAGAATCTTGCCATCAAGGGCAAGAATTCTGCAGTTCAGTCTCAAATTTCTGTACTCCTTAGCAAGACTTGAAAAGCAGGTTTTGAATTGGCAGTCCCAACCTGTGCATTACTGGAGCTCCTATGTCGAGAAGGCAACCATAGCATTCTTTGCTATAATTTATTAGTAACACAGAGAGAAGTTGAAGCACAATCGTACTCATCAAGGATACGGGCCAACATTTCCCATGATAAGAGGTACGTTTCATTCTCAAGGAAATGATCCAAGCAGTCCTAGATTCTATAGCATAAGCTATCGTGTTCTGAGATGATGGGAGCTCCCAAGTCACTGACGTAGCCAGTAATCTCGAGCTCTCCACCAACACGCAGCTTCGCTCCGGCTTTTTTCGCGAGTTTGATGGATTCTATGATGCGTTTGGTGTTGCCTTCCCAGTCTAGAGCCC
The DNA here is from genome assembly GCA_000482085.2 of Cladonia metacorallifera KoLRI002260. Classification (NCBI taxonomy): domain Eukaryota; kingdom Fungi; phylum Ascomycota; class Lecanoromycetes; order Lecanorales; family Cladoniaceae; genus Cladonia; species Cladonia metacorallifera. Next base: position 1,245,042 of record KI911126.1, read on the forward strand.
ATTGGTTCAAGCTGCAAGCACTGAAAGAGGTAAGTACGCGATCGAACCTGGTCTCGAGATAGTGAACTTACGCCACCGTGGTGAGATGACCCATCTCGAAGTGATTGTTCGTATGATGAAGGGGAAAGGGAAGTCGTCTGTTTGAAAGGCTAAGGAGCTTGCAGAAAACACAACTATTGCTCGGGAGACAGATTGTGGGGGTTCAGAAGGACTTCGATATGGGCCAGACTAACGATCTTAGGCTACGCCCGGCCACGGGTCAGAAGAGCTTACGGAGTATCAATGTCAGGATCTGCAAATGACCCCAATTGATGGTTAGATTGCAGCTTTACTGAATGTAAGCCATGATATAAGTTAGTTACAAGTACATGGGGGCGCGACACTAGCTAACAGTTGGTGCGGCTCTGCGGCTCGGTTACGATAGTATTAGCATGTGCAAACCCGTTGTGAATGCTTGGCGCCTAGAAAAAGAAGAAACCCCGACTGGTGATTTCCTTACCAATTGTGCATACAAATCCGAACATGCAATAGGAGCTTATATTTCTTGGAATAAATGTTAGAAATCGGTTACTATATAACTTCACCATTAATCTCCTTATTAAAAATTTGCGAAAAGATCCCATGCTGCGAAAAGGTTTCTGAAATCTACGAAACACGCTACGCTCTCGCCCGCCAAAAAAAGAGAATCGTGCCTACATGGCAAGGTAGGATGATCGACAAGGTTTTAAGTCCGATCACAGGGCGATGGGTACCTCCAAGCCGCCACAAATCCTATTTCGGTGCAGTTCAAAGTTGTAGGAAAGCGCGTCAACTGTCACTGTTTTCATCTCATAGCACCATGGAAGCTTGGTTGGATTGCTTGCGAAGGTGATGAGAATGATGACAGGGTGGGTGGTAGCGATGGTGGGATTGATGGATCCTTACTACATGTGCGTGATCCGTGTTCGCCTAGTCCCATACTTACTCGTATTAGATTCAATTATCAATAACCCCTGGTACAACGGTGTAGCGGTTTTGTTACTTTCCTTGGCCGTGGAAATTATTCGCGCACTTCCGTGTTTAAACGTAGGAGTCTCAATTCCCAATGGCGCTGGTATAATGATGTAGCGGTTTCGGTGGTTCCTTGGAACGAGCTCCAGAGTTTTGTCCGATTCAGTTTTGCTTTCTAGAGTGTGGATAATTAGCCATCAGTGTTTCCTGCCATATAGGTCGACTCAAAGAAAGGCAGACCGAGGCCTGGCTTGTCGTTTGAGTTGACTTTTTAGATGTTGTTGATAGGGACTTATCGCAAATTGCTGTTTATAATGCACTGTTGTTGCTCAGGATGGATGCGAGAAATGACCTTGACGGTATCCGTACCCTAGAGATCGCTGGAATGGTTTGGCTGAATTGATGCCACTCAATAGCAGAGCGCAGTGCGGATACATTCGTAGCGGCAGTCCAAATGCTGGAGTTGTTCTCGTTGAACAATCCCTCCGCTTGATTAACATATTCAGTCAGGACGCCTTTCGAACCACAACTACTGATGGCCAAAATGTAAGTCTTGTTGAGTTGCCTGAAGAGAGTCAAGATCTGCCTCGACGACAGATACATGGACTAGGAAAGCTAGAGCTTCCGGATAGGCCCCTATCGAGATTACAGCACCTCCTTCCAGAATGCGAGAATGAGTGAATGAATCTTGGAGGCATTCTCGCTGGTTGAATATGGTCGAGACTACAGCTCCGCAGCGAAGAACATATATAAGGATCGTGGGAGAAAATGATCCAGACGTGGAATATGGCCGACTTCAAACTTTGCCCAGAGGCGGCATTGCAGAGTCATTCCAATAGCAACAGCGTGTCATTGGCAACGAGGCTCTTCGTTGCTTCACAAAAGATTCTCCAAACAACCGTCGACAACTTTAAGCCACTGATACCGAAAGTCCGTAGCGTATGTAGCGAGCCCACTGAGACATCGAGATCGGTAAGGTAGCCAAGGGGAAGCTGAGTAGAGCTATCCGCAGCAATAGCCCGGCAACGTGGAATCTGTTCAAGGGTCGTAAGCGCACACGGGAAAACAATGGCCCGAAACCGCCCGGCGCTAGGACTGCCCCTTGCTTAGTAAGGTAGGCCCAGAAATATTAACAGGCTGCCAGCAAATCCATTCCTGCATGATTATCACACGCCACTGCTTCAAGCCATCTCCTATTTCATGAATCGACATTGATCCTTCAGACCTCATTATCAACCTTGTAATTTGCTAGCTTACGTCAACCCCGCAGTGCGGTTCGTCTACAATACCTCGGCGTCCGCTGGACATGAGCGCATCGACTCAGGTTGTTCGTAATGGCGCTGCGCGGCAGGCGTTGCGCGCTCGTGGTATGATATTTAAATTAGGACAACGAGTTGTGAGCAACGAGGCTGATCGTTTGCGTAGGTATCCTACCATTGAGAAATGCCTTAACCCTTTATCCCGCTCACTCCGCCTACCTCCGCCGCAATGCCAGAGATCTACCCCATATGCGAGCCATTGCGATACTCCTTCCTCGTCGAGGCTACGCTACACAAACGTCAACAACGGGGGGTCCGCCTCCCAGCTTCCCACCTCCAGGCTTCAACGCGCAAGAGGCAAAGAAGCCACTTCCTCCGGATGATTCAAAGCAGTCAAAGGTTGCTTCCGATATATCTTCGCAAACGACGGCGGGAAAGCACGGGGGAGAAGTCACCGGTGTGCCGAAAACGAAGGCAATGGAGGATAGGAGCTTGAGTGAGCTGGCGGCGGACAAAGAAGCAACAGCTAAGGTGGAGGAGAAGAAGCTATTGGATCAGAAGAAAGACCAGCCGAAACTCTCGCTATGGGGAAAGGCCAAGAGAGAGGCGCATCATTATTGGGACGGAACGAAGTTGCTGGCCACTGAGGTTAGAATTAGTACTAAATTAGCCTTAAAGATGGCAGCTGGCTACGAACTGAGTCGAAGAGAGCACAGGCAACTACAGCGAACAGTACAAGATTTAGCGCGCCTCGTGCCCTTCTCGGTATTCGTCATCGTGCCCTTTGCGGAGCTCCTACTTCCGGTAGCATTGAAACTATTTCCCAACATGCTACCTAGCACCTACGAAGGTCAGACGTCAAAGGATAAGAAGGCAAGCCATCTACGAAGCACGCGCAAAGAAGTCAGTAATTTCCTCCGAGACACACTAAAGGAGACCGGTCTCCCAGTCAGTGCAGTCAATGCGCAGAAAGAGGAGTTCATGGAGTTCTTCCGCAAAGTTCGTGCAACAGGAGAGTCACCTAGTCACGAAGACGTTGTCAAGGTCTGCAAGATTTTCAAAGATGATTTGACCCTCGATAATCTGTCTCGTCCTCAACTAGTCGGTATGACTAAGTACATGAACCTCAACGCTTTCGGTACAGACGCAATGCTCCGCTATCAGATCCGACACCGCATGCGCCAAATAAAGCGAGACGACAAAGCCATCTCTTTCGAGGGTGTTGATAGTCTGTCGGTACCTGAGCTTCAGATGGCCTGCGCTTCTCGAGGTCTACGGACGCATGGCGTGAGCCCTGGCCGATTACGAGACGATCTCCAAATGTGGCTTGACCTACGCCTGAAATACGGAGTTCCATCCACGCTGCTTGTCTTAAGCAACGCTTTTATGTACACACAAGGCAAAGACTCAGAGATATCATCCCAAATCGATGCCCTACAAGCTGTATTATCCTCAATCCCTGAAGAGCTCTTCCACGAAATAGAACTTGAGGTACACAATGCGGAAGGTGCAGCAACCAACAAGCAGAGATTGGAGGTGCTCAGAGAGCAACAAGATCTTATTGAGGAAGAGAATGAACAAAATGAGGAGAACGGGGATGCCAGTCGATCAACCCCCAAAGATAACGAAAATATTGATGAGGAGGACCAGCGGAAAGCGAATGCTAAAGCTGAGCTAGAAAGGGATCAAGGGCAGACCGAAGAGGCTGTGGAGGCCGAGAGGGATGCTGGTGAGGCAGAAAAGCAAGAGAGGCGCGAAAATGTGGGTGCAGGGAAGCAGTAGAAATGCTCTCCTCGAGGAGATTCATGAATTAATAATGCTTGGGAAAGCGAAATAGATAAAGCTTTTAGATTGCATTGCGCGAGCATAGTCATAGCATGGTAATCTACGCTCAATCACTTATCATATGTGAGCTTGAACGACATCGGCGAGCTTGTGCATCATCGTAAGGCTGAGACGTGGTAAAGCCATGATAGAGGCAGCACTATCTCTCACAGTATCTCAAGAAAGGAAGATTGTTTCTTGAGAACTGAAGAACTCCAGTACATTTGGGAAAGCAAGTAAGACGGTCCTCTTAGGGCCATATGCAGTGGCCAAGATCGGACTGGAAAGATTCAAGCCGGAGATAGAAGATGGTCAGGAAGAGATAAAAGTCTTTTGGTCTTAAGGTGCAAAAGCCTACCAGAGAGGAGAATGTCAATAAAATCCCATAGCCTCTGTTAAGCGGCTTCTTCGACGATCAGGTAATTACGAGTGTATTATCGAAGCACGGAAAAGACATTAACCCTCCCATTGAAGGAGATGGTGATGCTGCAGAGTGTCCTTGGCTGTTAATCGGGCATTTATTTCGCTCAACCTTGATTTTCTTAGTAGCGTGGAGCCCACTGTGCAGGCAATTTATGCGACTACAAGCCTTCCTAGAATTCTCAGCGCTGGTTTATTGCTTCACGTCGTGATTGGTACTTGCGGGTTTTCATTGTACAGTAGCACAGCTCGGCGTACGAAGATGAGATCTTATTTTAGCGCTCCCGAAAAGGTGCCGACAGGGCATGCGCCCGCATTGATAGCGAGGCGTGATTATACCTACCTTGTGCTTGCCTTACCTTACGGTCGCTCTTTTCTACATCAAACTACGGCTCCAGCTTTGTTCGCTGAGCTGGGCGGCTGTCGTTCTATCTAAGGTTGCAATGTAGCTACCGGCGGCTTGGATATAGTTGCTGATTTAAGTCGTTCCTTCTCTATTCGCATCTATTCTCACTTATCACCCCGCCAGCTCTCATACGCCATTTAGATACCTCACAGCTCTCTCGTATCGGCTCTAATATCACACCGCATACGCGCCGGTGTCGTTTTACTGTCAATATGGTTTCCGACGATTTGTATGACTTATGCGTGCCTGTGCTTGAAGACTCAGCTACCGACGAAGAAGAGAAGACGGAGAAGATTGAAGAGCTTGTCAAGAAGGAGCTTGGAATATCGGGCAAGCCTCTAGAAGATACAGTGATAAACCTTCTCTGGCGCTTCAAAGCGTCGAAATCACCTACTTTATCCTCACCTCCAATTCGCCACAATATCATTCGAAGTAACTCGCCTGCGCCATGGCAAATGACACGTGCACCGATCCCTACGACATCGCCCGCCCTCAGCAGGGCGAGCCCGGCTCCTCCACCTGGGCTTCCTACCAGGCCAAGTTTCCTGAGGTCCAGATCCTATGGCGGCGGGAGCACGTTCAGCTCGCCACGTCCTTCCCCTCGGCTCGCGTTCGCCAGTCCAATTCCCCATAGCCCAAGCCTGGACGCTTACGGTTTCAGCGAGCCAAGTGTGGATCGAGACGACTATGGAGACCTCCCCAGTGACTTTATAAACGAGATCATCAACGAAGATTCGGCCAGCAGGCCATCATCATCTGGCGCTGGCAGTGCCTCGGAAAACGGGTTGAATGCTGCTGCAGCACCCTGGATCCAGCAGCAGCAGAGCGAGATGTCGCCATATGATATGTTGCGTTCTGTGATAGGCGATGGCATGTCCGATGAGGAGATCGAAAGAGCTTTACACAAAAACAATTTTGACTTCAACGCCACGATCATGAATCTAATGGGTGAACAAGTTGCACATCAGCAGGAACAACAAAGCTACTTCCCGGAGAGCGACGGTCAGATCATTATTGGAAAATCCATGATGTCAAGTCAACCTATTATGATCGACCAAGAACGAGGCCGCAGCAATATTGTATGCAAATACTGGCTGTCAAACGGAAGCTGCCTTAGAGCAGACTGTCGATTCAGCCATGACCTCAGCAGTCATTTGTGCAAGTAAGTACTCGCTTTCTAACCCTCGATACGACGATACTTACTATCTAGATATTGGGTCCAGGGTACTTGCCTTGCTGGAGACTCATGTATCTTCTCTCATGATCCCGCTCTTCTCATCAATCGTATGAATCTCAGTGATGCCACATTGGGAACACCACCGTCTCAACTTCACCCAAGTTTTCAAGTACAAGATTATGGGGATACATTCCCGTCCCTTCAGCCTTTATCACTGAACCAGTGGTCACAGCCTTCCTCGCCGGGCCAATTCAATGCATACAACTATTCGGGCTCTCAACACTCGAACAATGGCTACATATCCACGCCAAAACGGCAGTTCGAACCTAGAGCGTCCTCAATGAACGGTATGTCTTCATCGTACGGTTCCTCCGGCTCTCGCCCCACCAGCCGCCATCGCTCTCGCGAGCCCACGCCCTCACCTGGGATCCCTGCTGTGGATGATACCGAAGCTTTCCCATCTCTCGGCGCTGCAGGGACTAAAGGCGCCAAAAAGCACCACGGCAAGCGTGGTGGCCACGGGCACGGACATAATAACAAAGAGAACATTCCGAACTCCCTTGCTGACGTCGTGCGGATGTCACCATCCCCAGCCCCTAGCTTGCTTCGGAAGGGTCTTACCAAGACGAAGAGCTACACTGGCAGCCGTGAGAACACAGTCGCAGCAAACGCCATTCCGCCGCCGCAGCACGTACCATGGCTGGAAACTGGCGCAAGAGCAAACCAAGAGTATCTCAAAGCTCGGCAGGAGGCGTTCAAACACGGAGGTCTTCGCAACAAATTTCTCCAAAGGTACAACAAAGCGATCGAAAAAGCTATCCTTCTTTGCTAACAATGTGCAGCGCCGCTCAAGCCTGGAATCGCAACGATGCACGGGCGGCAAAGGCATTAAGCCTCCGTGGACAATCGGAGAACGACTCGATGCGCAAAGCGCATCGTGAGGCCGCGGAACTTCTATACGCACAACGCAATAAGGACACCTCGTCGTCATCGGAAATTTACGTTGACTTACATGGTTTGCATCCCGATGAGGCGCAAGAGTATCTTGAGCAGGCTCTCGTGGAGTACCAGAATTCTAGTCGTCCGGTGTATGCGATCACAGGCACAGGACATCACAGCAAGAACGGTAAGGATAAGGTAGGCAAGCAGGTCCGGACGTGGCTCAGCCAATGGAAGTACGCGTTTCGAGAGTTCAGTGTGCCTGGAGATAATCTAGGAGGGATACTGGGCATTGATCCGAGAAGTTTCGACCGGAGCATGCTGAAGGACGAGAAAGGAGGTGGTGAGGTTGGGGAAGTAGAGCAAGATGTAGGTGGCAAAGTTAAGTTAGCGAAGAATGTACCTACCGGTCCAAGACCAGCTGGGTAGTAGCAGCATAGGTAGCAAATCAAAGAAATACCGTCATCAATACTCTATTGAGCGCAGAGTGCCTGTACGGCGTCGTTCTATGATGGTTAATCAGTCTAACACTTAGTTCTGCTTTAGCAGATAGAAGGCCTCGCGCCATGGGTTTGCTGCAGGGGAGGCATATGCAATGCATGCTCCTTATCGAGATTTGAAACGTGGTACCGCAGAGGGCGTAGTAGGAGGTACCTTATGATACTAAGGGTGCTCTAATGGTAGATCCTTCACGGGGGAGTGTTAGAACAGTTACACTTTATTGTAATTCTACATCATAATCCCAGAGAGATTGATATCACAGTGTCACAGAGTTGAATAGACAACATATCACTCTGATTACTCTGTACTTTATACTCTACTTCTAATAGATACCTACTATAGCTCTCAACGCTAAGAACGGGAGTGTCCAACCAATCCAATGAGCCCAAACCATCGGACCGGGCAGCAGCAGCAAATAAACACGAGAAAGCCTTGAACCCGATATGGTCACTCCCACACCTCGACGCTCATTGGGGCGTCCACCACGTCCTTCCACTGCATCCAACCCCAATCTAGCATCATCCTACACCTCTGCTGCCTCCACTCCACGCCCTCCGCTTCCTACCTCCCAAACTTCCGTCCGACGACCTAGCGCCGCCGGCGCGTTTGCTCGCAAACCATCCCTCGCCACGCTGCCTGCTCCCAATTTGTTTGGGAAGTCTGATGAGACTAAAGCGCATACGCCTATGTCAGAAGCAGGCTCCAGCCCAATGACCATGTATCCCTCCAAGCCTCCGACTGCCAGGACCGTTAGCGATGACAGGAACGGCAATCAAAATTTAGAGGTAGGAGATATAGTTGATGTACCTGGAAGCATGCATGGGACAATAAGATTCATTGGCGAAGTCAAGGGCAAGAAAGGTCATTTTGCGGGTGTAGAACTTAGCAAAGAATTCGCATCTAGGGGCAAGAATGATGGAGATGTTGATGGGTGGGTTTCTGAAAGGTTCATGCGAGGATGCCTCTGCTGATGCACACGACAGCGTGCGATATTTTACCACATCGATACGCGGTGCTGGCATCTTCCTTCCATCTAATAAAGCCTACAAGCGCCGGTCGCCCTCCTTCTCGTCCGGTTCCATACCCCATACCCCCGATGCCGCCTCGCAAGACTCCTACGGTCTCGGCGGCCGTGCGGACACCAGAATCAATACACCCACTACATCATCAACAACCTCGAAATTCAGCCAATCCGTTGGCCCCAGCCGAGCACGCAGCCCTGACTTCAAGCCCAAACAAAGACCATCCCTACCGCGTCCAGAGTCTCCATTACGAAAGGCACAGAATGCGGTGTCGACGCCCACGACTAGGCCCTCTATTGGGGCTCCGAAACTGTCTAAAAGCATGATCGGTGGTCCACGCTATGCACCGAGTCCTACTCCTGCAAAATTTGGAAGCAGCATTAGGGGCGTCAAGGATGGCGATCCAGGGAAACGCACATTACCTAGTAAGCCTGTACCGAAGACTCCTACCAGTGGAAGGCCTCAGTCTCGCAGCGATTCCCGCCTAGGACCGGAGGCGATGTTTGATGAGGAAGCCGACGACACTCCAACCGGCGGCGCAAAGGCGTTTCAGAGCACACAAGGACTGCAACAACGACCGCAGCCAACACTACACAAGGATGAGGAAATCAGGCAACTCAGAGCGGAGTTGGAAGCACGGGACCGACAGCTTGACAAGCAAACTGCTGATTTGGAGGAGATGCAAAGCAGCGTAGCAGAATTACAATTAGTAACGCCTAAGCATAACTCCGCTGGTACAATGAGGTCCAGGGGGTCAGGCATCGATGAATTGGATGCATCACAGTTGCGTGCTTTGGTACGGGAGAAGAACGACAAGATAGCTATGCTCACTTCCGATTTTGATACCCATCGAGCGCAATTTCGAAATACCATCGACAGCTTAGAGCGCACTAGTGACGAGACTAATCGAATATATGAACACAAAGTGGACGAATTGACGCAACAGATCAGAGACTTGCAGGACCGAGGTGATGATGTAGAAAGCGTTGCGCAACAGCTCAAGCAGCTGGAGGAGCTTGTACAAGAACTCGAGGAAGGCTTGGAGGACGCTCGTAGAGGGGAAGCGGAAGCTAGGGGAGAAGTGGAGTTCTTGAGGGGAGAGGTAGAAAGGACCAGATCAGAGCTGCGGCGAGAACGAGAGAAAGCTGCTGCGGCGCTCAAGGGCGCAGGCGCCACGATGGAAGGCGCTTTCAGCCCAGGCGGGTCGTCCAGAGAAGTTGAACAAAGAGACGATGAAATCCGGGGTCTAAAAGCTATCATCCATTCTTTAAGCCACGATGTGGGAAGTCCAAAACACGGTAGCCGACGAGTGTCTAAGCAGCGGCAAAGTGGTCTCAGTCAGACGGGCACGATTGACACTCAGCTCGCCGAAGAGCGTCAAATCAGAGAAAAGCTTGAACGGGAGATCAAGGAGCTGGAAGGTCTAGTCGACCGCAAAACCTATCGCGAAGAGGAGCTTGAGCACGAGATTGAGCGTCTGCGTAAGGTAACCGGTCATGTCAGTGCCAGCAGCAACGGCTTCTCGGTAAAGACCGCCCTCCCTAATGGCAGTCATCGGCCGAACCCAAGCAAAGACTCTGCCAATGACTGGCGCGAGCAGTCCGCCCAAGCAAACAAACCACGCAATCTTCACCTTGACACCAGACCCGAATCAGACAGCCACTCCACCACCATGACAGACAGCAGCACCCTCTACTGCGAAATGTGCGAAACATTCGGCCACGAGATCTTCACCTGTCCTAACATCAACGGCGACTCCAACTCGCCTTCTCACGACCAGCGCCCAGGTTCCTCCTCCCTCCGCACAGGCAGAGAAGTAGTTGCCGAAGGCTTGAAGCTCTCAGCTCACACGAACGACTATCCTCCGCCGCTGAGCCCAGCACGTAGTCCAGGCCCGGATGCGAGGAGTCCGGCTGCGACGCCTAGGGCGAACGTGATGCCGAATCCCATAGATCAAGGTCCGGCGGCGGGGAAGAAGAGTGGAGTTGTGGATATGGAGAGGTGGTGTGCGCTGTGCGAGAGAGATGGGCATGAGAGTGTTGACTGTCCATTCGAAGATATATATTAATTGTGCCATTGATGGACGACTTTCATCACAGTCACATAATTCCCTTATTCTTTTCCACAATATCTTGTTCTTACTTCTCCTTCCATTGTTGCATACTGCATTACTATCACTCTACAAATGGAAGGTTTCCAGAAGCATTGCAGGCGTTGCTTACGTATTTTCTTGGGTGCTGTTTATTTCAGCCAAATGCGAGCGACGAGCTTGTATGTTTTGATTAGGCTAAGGATATCATGGATGAAGATGCACGCTGAGCTGTACAGCGGTTTAATGTCTACTACCCAAGTTTTTGAGGGATGACGAGACGAGGTCAAAGTCGAAGAAAAGCAATTGAGTGTCCATAAGGAGGTCGCAGTGGGAGAATCTAAAAGCTATTCTGGGCATCTATATTGAATTGCGCTCCAATGCACAAGACACCTATCTTCTATTCTATCAGAAAACCTACTCATAACAACGGATTCTGTCTATACTCAGGCGCCTCCCCATTAACAGGTTTCTCGGTCCCCTTTTCTAAAGCTTCCGCACTACCCTCCCCCTCCCTGTCACTCAACCACTTCTCCGCCTCCAGCGCCGCGATACACCCACTCCCCGCACTCGTAATCGCCTGCCTATACCTCTTATCCTGTACATCCCCCGCTGCAAACACCCCCTCCACATTCGTGTAACTAGTCCCCGGCTTCGTCAAAATATAATTCTCCTCATCCATATCAATCACGCCCTTAAACATCTGAGTCGCCGGGTCATGCCCAACAGCATAGAATAATCCATTCGCCTCCATCAACTCCTCCTTCCCTGTCTCCACATTCTTAATCCTCAACCCCGTCATAAGTCCATTCTCCTGCTCCTCCCCCATAACCTCCACAGCCACAGTATGGAACTTAACCTCCACCTTCGGATGCGCCAGCAATCGACTCGCCATCGTCCGACTCGCCCTCAACGCCCCTTTCCTCACCAACACCGTAACCCTACTCCCATACTTGGCCAAAAACATCGCCTCCTCCGCCGCTGAATCCCCCCCACCAATAACCACCAGCGGCTTCTTCCTAAAGATCGGCACCGCCCCATCACAAACCGCACACGCACTTATCCCATTCTGCCAATACCTATCCTCCCCTTTCAATCCCAGCCTTCTTGCACTAGCACCCGTAGCAATAATAACCGCATCGGCCGTCACAAAGCTCCCCTCATCTACATATTCAGGCCACAATTTAAACGGCCGGGAGCTGAAATCCACTTTCTCAATCGTTTCAGAAATGATTTTCGTGCCGAAGCGCTCTGACTGTGCGCGCATTGCATCCATGAGTTCGGTGCCGCCGATGCCCTGGGGGAAACCGGGGTAGTTTTCCACATCGGTGGTGGTGGTGAGTTGGCCGCCGGCTGCGATGCCGTTGGCGAGCATGCCTTCGTAGAGGGTGGGGGAGAGCTCGGCGCGGGAGAGGTAGATGGCTGCTGTGTGGGCGGCGGGGCCGGAGCCGATGATTATGACTTTGGAGTGCATTGTTTTTTCTTTCGACTGGGGAGGAAGGGTGGAGAAGGGTGTTTTGCGAGTTGTGAGGGCGGGGGTGGAAGTTTGGGAGCGCAGGTGCGCGGGGAGGGAGGGTAGGGATGCAGGCGCTGTGGTGTACTTTGGTTGGAAGGTGGAGGCGGCGGCGACGGTGAAACCGAAGGATGAGCGGAGGGGAGCGCGGCGGAAAGCTGAGGAAAACAGTGTGCTGGTTTGGGGGGGGGGTCTTGAGAGGAAATTCTGGGTTGTTAGAGATTTATATTGGAAATGGTATACTCTGCATTGAACGCTGAAGCGGATGATTTGGAATGTTGTTGTACAAAAGTGTTACTTCGAATTGATTCTATTGCGCAAGATTAGTCAATCGAGCAATGGGAATATATAAATATCTCGATTTATTTCGCCTCGGATGTCGCGATCTCGAACGTCACTTGATAGGGCTGAGCGGGTGCATGATTCCTAAGCAAAATGCTTCAAACATCTACAATGGATTTTGGTGTAGAAAAAGTTGGGGGGATTCCCCTCCCTTTTTTTAAATTTTTGTTATTTAAATTATGAACTTGCTATGCTAGAAAGATACACTTAGAACTGGCCATTGATGAAGCCGGCAGAGTACCAGAAGGGAACGATATCCCGAGAGCCCAACCCCAAATCCTTTCCACTGCCCTCCAAATCTCCTCCGAGTCCTCGCCCCTTCACGGGGGCTCCAAAATTACAATTTCCAGAACGAGAACCTTTTGGGTTCTATTTAAAGGAAAATGACATTCATTATTATCAGCTTCCCTTATATTCACATTTTCTTTTTTTTCATGATTGTTTTGATCTGCCAGATTTTGATTGAATACCTTTTCTAGGTTATGTTCTTGATTATTTGTTGTTGGTGATACTTTTTGTCTTTTGAATTGACGCGGTTCGAAAACCTTTGTATTGATACCATGGTCCATGGTCTGATGACTTGACTGAAGATAGTCGAGATGTCCTAGCAGACCGTTAGTGTTTTGATCATAACCATCAAGACAACACTGACTTACTCGCTTGCGGGTGCTTAGGAATTTGGGGATCGATTGTCCTGTCTGCTATGGCAGTTGGTGGTGTTGTGGTGTCGGTGCTCGTACGTCCTTTGATGACCATTTCTCTTCGGGAACCGGTGACCGTGAAGAAGGATCGTGTAGGGCAACCAGGTGTTCGCGGGAGAATGTTCGTAGTCGAATGTGTGCCTGGACGAGTACCATTGGTAACAAGTGTTTCTGGGCAATGGTATGTCTTTGCCGATATATTTGTGGTAGTATGCTCGTAGGGCATGTGTTGCGTGAAAATGTTTGTGGGACGCTACTCGCCTCCACGCGTACGTTCATCGAAGAATGTTTGTGATTGAAGGTATACCTTGCTCTGTATATATGTAGGAGAGTGTTGCCTTGCTCTGGATGTATGTAGGAGACTGTATGCTTTGCTCTGAAGGTATGTAGGAGACTAGATGCTTTGCTCTGGATGTATCTAGGGGACTATATGCTTTGCCCTGTATGCATGTAGGAGGATATTGCCTTGCTCAGTATGTGTGTAGGAGAATGTATGGCTTGATTTATGTTTGGACGAGAGCGTATGCATTGAGCGATAATATTGTAGGGGTCTGTTTGCGGGAGCATGTTTGTAAGAGCAATATTTGTGAGAGCATGTTTGTAGGAGCAATGTTTGTGGGAGCATGGTTGTGGGAGCATGCCTGTGGCAAAGCGTCTTCTCACGACCGTGGCACCTCGTTGGCCAAAGCGGAGATGTCGAAGGTGTCATGCTAGGCCATATTATTGGTTTGACCCCTCTCAGCTGTCTCGGAGGGAGTAGAGCGGCATTTGGTGGTGGTGGTGGTGGTGGTGGCGATGACGGCGGAGGGGTGGACAGGACCGGCCGGTTCCGGATGTCCAGGGAATGGTGGTGTCTATGCGTGGAGGAGATGTACGTGGCGGCCAGCAGCTTTCGTAAGGACTTTACCAAGAAGGGTCTTGAGCCCCTTTTCGACCCTGTCTTCGAGATTCAAAAATCGATGAGCGACGGCTCGGAGTTCTGCTTTGAGAGCAAGCTTAGCGAGAGCTTCTTTGTGCTCTTGTTCTTGATGTCTGGCTCTGATAGCCTCGGAGTCCCGTACATAGGCCTCATAAGCTTCGATCCCGTTACATGCCAGGATTTGTTCTGCGAGAGGGTCGCTCTCCCTCTGGAATTTGGCAAAGTCCGAGTCGGCAGTTGACGAGGAGGCGTTGGTCAGCTCGTACATGGCTGAGATGGAACCGATACTCTCCATGATGCTGGTAATGAGAAGATAGCTAGATCAAGTCTCCTGTAGCGGTAATGTTTGTGGTATGATATATTCACTGACAGTTGGGTCTGATACTCGACTGGTATGCTATGGTCTCAAATTGAAATATGTGTGAAGATGCAGGAGAAAGAAGGCAGTACTGGGGGAAGAACATGCAGTCTTATACCAGATTGAAAAGACAAATGCGGGGATGACCATGGGACAGAAGGGAGCTGAACTGAAAAACTCTGAACGAGAACGTTTGAGAAGAACACGAGAACAATTGAGAAGAATTCGCAAGCCTCATATGGAAGCTTAACGAGAACCACAGAAACGACATCGAGGCTTCGAACATCACCCCTTGCGTTGTATAAAACGCCATGAGCAATATACTATGGTCTACCGTCCATGTTCTAACCCATGAAGTGTCAGATGAAGAGTGAGCAGGCTTCAAAACACCATCGAGAGCCTCATCTAGAGAGGAGCAGGGCAGATCAATCATGCATCAGTTTGAGATTGTCTCTTAGCCAAGCAGTCACAGCCAAGAATGGGTGGTTTACAACGAGTGCAAAAGCTCTCGAGCCTTGGCGTTTGAGTAGGAATGAGCAGGTTAAACCTTCACTACTGCTGTAATTACGACGCCAACATAGTGTAAAGCGTGGTTTGAAGAGTGAAATGTCCAAATCATAAGAAAATAAGAGCATGTTGCTTGCTGAGGCCTCGGAAGCATATTCTTTCAGGAAGTTGCGGTCAAAAGAAAATATTCTATAAGTCTATTTCATCGAAACGTGACAGTAGTGAGCAAGGGACAGGGGCAAGACTCATCTCAAAATGGGCCACCATCAAACAATATATGAAAGCTGAGTTGGGGGACGTCCAGACGAAGCGCGTTCTATAGCCTTCCCTATGAATAGCTACCTAACAAGCACTGTCGCAATTTTTAAGAGCACAAATGTACTCCTCTGTTCCGCACGTATGCAATTTAGTCTCAGCGCAGGATTTCCCGATAGCTCCTACAACTGCTTATTGATACTGGAATAATGCATATTCCGAACCGTATCATCAAGGATCGTCCAAAAGCTACGGGGCACACAACAATTAATATACCGAGGCATTCAGGAAAATGCACAATATTTTTCCACAAGCGTTTCTGGACATTGGATCAACATCGGGCTAGCAAAGTAGAACATTGCTGGAATTTCCGAAGTGGTGGCAGAAGCTCAACATATACCCTTGTTTCGGCTCATACGCAGGTCGAGGTACTCGACTAGCCACATGATCGGCGTTTGCAGGTCTTGGTCACCCCGGATCTCAATGAACGTAACACGCGTAAAGAGTCCGTAACGAGTTTGCTGTTGGTACCGTTTCCAAGAGACCCTCTCAAGCCAGATTCAAGCCAAGCCTCTCGTCGCTGGAGACGCTTTCAAAGCTGTGGTAGTGAGAGGGATGTGGATAGCATTGATAACGAGTAGATTAAACGGTGATCCTGCAAGATATTGCACAGACTGATGAGGCGGTGTAGCCAGGATATTCCGCAACGAGTCCTCCAAGCACGATCTTGCGGACCCGTCTAAGCTGAACCTCGTGGTCTTTCTTTTTACCCGGATGCGGGAGGCGATTCGGAGCTGACCTACCGACTCTTAAGCTTCGTCTGCTGCCGAGCCTACTTACCGTCGTGGTATTAGGCAGACCAAACTGTCCTCTCACGACTGGTTGTGAATCTTAAAATGTTGCTTCACAGCGTTCATGCGATCTTTCTCCCAACATTACCGACGCCCCTGCCAACGACACTGACAACCACGTCCCCTTCCTGGCCATTCGTGGCCTCTCGTACGCCCCAACCACTTGCACCAAAGGCTTTCAAATCTCTTGCGAGCCCTACCAAGGACTCATTTCCGATCACGTCCCGCCCTAATTGTACTCTCCCAACATCCTCTGAGCCCATTGCCATCAGTGTAAGGACCGTTGGTGCTGCTGCAAGAGACACGGTACCACCCAGTGATACAGCCTCGAGAAGCTGATAGGCACACTGCCTTCCTATGTCCTCCGGTGGCACTCCTCCAGAAGGCGGTGAAGCCAAATCTGCCGAATACAGTGATCCGGTAGACGATTCTGCAACAAGAGAGAGGCCAAACCCCACCCCAGTTCTTCCTCTCTGATTTGGATTTGACTTCTCGGTTGACTTCAAGGATGGTGCAGAGGAAACGTCTGAGAAAATGTAAGTATCTCTTGTCATTGGATTCAATATTCCCCTTGCTTCCTCGATCATCCGAGCATTGTTCGAAGCTGAGAGCCCAGTGCAGTAAGCAACCCCCCTAATCTTCTTCACTCGTCCAGGGCTCAGTATGTGTACCGTCTTTGGAAGCCTGACTTGGTGTCCAAAAACAAGCTGAACCTCACCTGCTCCACCCTTACCTCCGGCACCCGCATTTGATCGTTGAAGTATCCGCAATTCAATGTTGTTGGAGATCCCAAATTGAGCGTAAAGTGGCAATATTGCTGTTCGTACACTATCTACAGACATATCTCCACCGGGTGTCGCCGAGGTTATAACACCAGGACCAGTGAAAAGCACATTCATTGGCGCCTTGGAGAATGGAGCTAGAAGACATAACGGTATCAGAAAATAGCTGACACCTTTGACACAACCGGCAGGTAGCTCATGGCGTATTACACCAGCACTAGCACCTGAGCCAGGGGCACTTCCAGTTATTAAGCCTGGTCTGTAAACGAGCGTTGTGCCAGTGTAGGATATTTCTATACGAGAGCCATTGGTAACAGCTTCGAGAAGACGGAGAAAGGAGATTTCGTGAGGAGCGAGGCCAGGATTTGCGTAAGAAGACGGGCGTATCTGAGATACGTGAATAGGACGACCTGTTAGTGTGGAAAGGACCAGTCTGTGAGCAAGAGACTTCTGTGATTGGAAACGAACAAGGGTCTGAGGTGGACTAGACATCGCAGCCAAGGGTTGCACTGCCAGCAGGAACCTTTATATAGTGTCTGTAGAGTCCCACTGATAAAAAGGCTCTAATAAGGCAGGTGCTACAATGCTCCCAGTACTGACAAATTCAAACGCGAAATTGCTGTAAGATAAATTATTATGAAACGGAGCTAGCAGTACAATACCCGACTGCATTTGTCATCTCCTTCACTCGTCATTCACATACCGGAGTCCTTTGACAACGTTCGATCATGACTGCTACAAAGATCTGCTCGTCTTTCTCTCCACACCCACTGCCGCCATGCTTTCAAGTCCACTGAATATCCCCAAATGGTACGTTCGACTCTTGCTGCTGTCTGGCGAGAAGCTAATACACTCTAGGCTGGAGGAGAACTCTCACCTCTTGAAACCGCCGATTAACAATTATTGCGTTTACAATCAAGATGTCACAGTCATGGTACGCTCCATTCTCGATCTTATTGATATGGCACTGTGGGACTCAATCTTACTCTAGATTGTTGGCGGGCCGAATGCTCGATCAGATTATCACATCAACGAGACTGCAGAATGGTTCTACCAATATAAAGGATCAATGCTTCTCAAGGTCGTTGACGAAGGCAATTTCCGAGATATCCCTATCCGCGAAGGGGAGATGTTCCTGCTGCCTCCAAACACCCCACACAACCCAGTCCGATTTGCAGATACTGTTGGCATTGTGCTAGAGCAGCCCAGACCGGCTGAGAGCAAGGATAGACTCAGATGGTATTGTCAAAACTGTGGGCAAATCGTCAATGAGGAGGCATTCCACTGCACGGATCTTGGGACTCAGATTAAGGTGGCAGTGAATGCGTTCAAAGCTTCAGAGGAGAAGAGGAAGTGCAAGAACTGTGGAGAGCTTGCCGATCTTGTACCTAGGAATGTTGTGCAACCATAAAATGAAAAGAGTCTGCCGCAAATCAAGCTCGAAGCCATTGCAATCTCTTGGTTCACTCATCGTGCTGAACTACTGGGATAATGTTCTGCGTAGTACACCCTGTCTTGTCATACCAGCAATGACCGTATTTTGATGGCTATGTCTATGAAGTCACTGTCCGCGAGGACCAGCCCATCGCTTGCTAATGCCTTGCATACTCCCACTCTTCATCGGGTCTGTGCTGGAGGCGAAGAGTGATAGGGCTGAATAAATTACGGCTAGTGTTCCAAAGTCACCATACACAAGCCGACCGCCCACCAACTACTTGTCTTCTAACTCTTCCCTTCTCATCATCATCCTCGTAGCTTTTGAGCCATCATCTAAAGCTCCTGCGCAGTAGAACGAGCTTTATATGCTTTTTTCAAACCGCCAGACTGGCACAGTCTGTCTTTCTTGATGCTTCTCATTTAATCCTAACACTCGAGGCCCCACGTGGAGCAAAATAGAAGAGCTAAGTGGAGGCTTACACTGCGGCGAAGTCGTCCTCAATGAGATTGGCAGGAATTTCTCGCAATAAGTCTTCCAGCTCCTCAGTCTAAGCCCGTACATCGACATCACGTAGATGGAGGACGATATTCGCGTCGAATACGATGTCGCGGTCAGGTTGGTCAAGCACGGCGGTATGTGATTTCGATTGGTGCGTACGTTGAGTCTTATTAGAGACATCGATCCGCCATGAACCACGTTACCTGGGGCCTTATATTCAGTCTCCTCACCGTACACTAGTTACCCTACATGAGCCGGAGGAAATCGAAGACTGCGTGCCGAATTCGAATCCGTCCTGTACAACTTTGATAACTGTGCCGTACTTCAAGAAACCTGTTCTACATGCGAATGCTCTAATACGTGCTTCTACACGGTACTCTAGCATGTCAAGTTTAGGTCGACATGCTGCTACTCATTTCGAGTATGCTCCGTAAGGTCTTCCTCATTTGTCTTTGGTCATGTATCCACCTATCGTTTCCCATCGCTACGCAGTATCTGAGATCTGTGTCGTTCTTGTCTAAACATGACTTCTCAATTTCAAGAATCTTGGATAAAAATATTTGGACCATCGTGTCTTTTATAGCCCTTTGCGTTGCTTCACGACTAGAAATACTCATTTACGTCTCGTACTTGGTCATTCTGAACTTCTGATTGCACAAGCTGAATCATTTCTGCTGCGTGCTAAAAAAAATCCATACTGTAAGAACGAATTGTACAAGTCTCGGATACGAGATCTTATTGTACTACGGTCACACTTGTGGTTGGAGCTTGCAATTGCATTGAACCTGAATCTTTACATCAATGCAGCGTGTTGAGGAGTGGCTGGAAAGTTACTACGATGCCTTGACGCCGCTGTGGTGCCTAATTACAGCCATGTTTGTTTACCAGTGAACTCTGCATTCGTCTCTTATGGGAGGAAATTGTGTCCTGTTACAGCGACCATCAGATGCAATTCCTGACGCCGAAGGCCCTGAGCACTTATGTTGCTTAAACAGCATTTCTGGCTTTTGATTTTGGATCTGATTTCTGCGAGGCATATTCGTTACCTGTGCGTTTTTCTATATCCTCCAAAACCAAGAAGAGATCCAGATACTGTCGTTGTGGTGGAATTTTGCTCTGCTCGGGGCAAAGGATAAGCGCAAGAGCAAGAGATAACGGTGTGCGCGGCTGGCATTGGCCCCCGGGATGGGCAGCCCCTCTTCCGATCTTACTGGGACGAGCTGCGCCTGGGCCCGGTGTTGTGTGCTGGCTCCGGAAGTTTCAGGATGATCATGCTTTCGGCGCTGGGAGAAATGGGATGTACCTTCTTCGCTTTGGCGGAGGCTGCGAGCGTGATGGCGAATGGGTTTCGGTACGGTACTACTGGCCAAGGTGCAATGGACATGGCAGGGCAAACGTCGATATCAACCATGATGCAGCCTCACAAACGGAGAAGCCTGTGAGACAAGGGAAACCGGCATGCGGGAATTTGCAAGGAAGGGCAAGGCGCTAAGACCGGTCGGGCAACGGATTGGATTCTTCCACTATCATCGCTCGACACCCTCTGGCGACAGCTTCTCTTTCATCACTGTTCATCTTGTTCTGTTGCTTTTCATCATCTATTGTACTCTATAGGCCAGATACCATCAATCAAACCTTGATCATCCACATCGCCGTCGCTGCAACGCAGCAGTGCCTTGACACAACATCATCTTAGTAAGCGGGTTTCCCATCGTAATTTTGCGAGTTGGTTGGTGCTGTCGCGCGTTCTCTCCACCTTTCAAAGTTTGCACCTCATTCAACTCTTCTTTCAACGCCACAACAGAAGTCTACAGCTTGTTCGTCAGTTCCTTGCTATTTCAAAATCAGACAACTCCTTGCACTACAGCGTCGCCCTCGCGTCACTTCGCATACCAATACGCGTGTTAACAGGCCTCGCAGAACAGGCTTTGAGTGACCATTACTGTGTCGCTTCCCTACAAATAATGGCTGAAACGGCTGCCGCCTCGGCTCCATCTGTACCACCAGCTTCATCAACTACTGAAATGGAGGACACACTACAAGAGAATGGCAGCACCACTGTCAACAAGCAAGCAGGTGGGCGCAAACCTGAGTCAACGGAGGAAGGAGCGGGGCAAGCTAGTCCAGTGGACGGTACGTTTGATGAATCATGGGTGATCAGGATTCCTTGGCTGACACACTCTTCCACTCTACAGCTCCTAAAACTAACGGTGAGGCCAATCACACCGCCACAGACGCCTCCGATAAGCCTTCGATTCCGATGCAGGACAGTAAAGACACCGAGATGAAGGATGCTGGGGAGGTGGGTGAGGTGGCGACGACTGGCTCAAGCTCAGCCGCACCACCGCTGAACGGCACACCATCGGTGGCAAAGCGAGCGAGCATGGGAGGATCATCGAAAAAGAAATCCTCAGCTGTACCTGAACACAAAAGCAAGAAGCTCAACAAGAAGAAGTCAAAGCCTTTGACGAATTTGGATGCTAAGCCTGGTCAATACTACATCGCCCGCATGAAAGGTCATCCGCCGTGGCCATCGATTATCTGCGATGAAGAGATGTTGCCGCCCAGTCTTCTCAACACACGTCCCGTCACCGCCCAATTGCCTGACGGTAGTTTTAAGAAGCCAGAATATGCAGATGGCGGCAAGCGGGCGTACGAGAGGACGTTTCCTATTATGTTTTTGTGAGTGACATTCCACAAATACTTGGTCAGCCTTTACTAACAGTGACAGACATACAAATGAATTGTGAGTTACGCTTGCTGACATTCTCTCGAAGCTACATTGCGAAATTACGAGAGCCGGCTGACAATTTCGCTCAGTGCTTGGATTCCCAATACGGAGCTCGCAGTGCTTGATGTGGAGTCAGATGCAGTGAAAAATCCCATCGAGAAAGGAAAGTCGAAGCCACTACTTGCGGCCTATGCTAAAGCTGCCGAGAACAATGACATCGAACACTTTAAGGCTATGCTCGCAGAGCACCAAAAGGCTCTGGAAGCCGATCTCGAAGAGCGAGAGGAACGAGCAGCGAAGAAGGCGTCCAAAAAGTCTCGCAAAAGCGTCGACGCTGCTGCTCTGGCAGATGATGCGGATGATATGGAGATTGATGAGGAGGTACCAGCAGAAAAGCCAAAATCAAAGAAGCGAAAGAAGGCAGAGGACAGCGAGGATGTAGAGGAAAAGGTTAGTATCAGTAACGCTGTTGAGTTCTAATGTCTAACGATATCAAGCCTGCGAAGACCCCTAAAACCACTACTAAGTTGAAGCTTTCCACACCCAAAACACCCGCTGCAGACTCGTCGAACAAAAAGGCGGCCGCAAAGCCTAAGTCTGCCAAAGCTGCCAAAGCTGCGAAGAGCGCCAGTGATGAGGAGGCAGTAACCCCCAAGGTCGAAGAAAAGCCTCTCACGCCACAACAAGCAAAGGAGGTGAAGGAAAAGAAAGGTGAGAATTGTTCACAAGTTTGGAGGGACTATATTAACCCTGCTAGTGTTATATTATCGACATAAGTTACAGCGAGGGTTCCTTTCCCGTGACATCCCACCAAAAGAAGATGAGATGAAGGTGAATCACCCAAAGCGTCAAAGGTCGAGCATGATTGCTAATCAATATGAAAAGTCCATGTCGGATTTTCTGGCTGAACTAGAAACCTACCCAGATCTCGAGAGTAGTATTATACGGGTCACCAAAATCCATAAGGTCCTGAAAGCGATGTTAAAACTCCCTACCATCCCACTCGATGGGCAATACAAATTTAAGGATCGGGCTGCAGAGCTACTCGGCAAATGGAATGAGATCCTTGCCAGTGACACTACTGGCCATTCTGGTGAAAAAGATGGCGACAAAGATGACGACGCAAAGCCTGAGACGGAACCTGGGGACGAGGTCGGATCAGCAGTAGCCGCAACTACTAATGGCGATGCCAAGAGCACAGAAGAGCAAGCGGAGAAAGCAGAGGCTGGAGTGGCACCTGCACCAGAGGAAGAGACAACTAAGCAGTTGGAAAACAAAATTGGCACAACAGTGGAGGGTGAAAAGGAAGCGGAGAAGCCCGAAGGCACAGATATGGCGCCTGAGCAGACCGCCGAGGAGAAGAAGACGGACGGCCCAGCGATCGAGAGCGCTCCTGCCCAGGAGTACAAACCTGAGGAGTCCGTTGAAGCTGCTGCTTGACCGATTCTTAAACTTAGACGTATGCTCGGCTCCGCTATTTAAGAATCAGCATATAGGCTGATACGTCGGTGCTGTTCGGGCGCCCTACCAATAATAATGATCTATCCGACTCACGATTCAGGGAGTCTATGCATACAGGGTCTATAGAGACCTTGGTCCGAACTTGTGTACCCTTAGGGATTTTTATGGAGATGGGCAAGAGGTTGGGGAACTGGGTTGGCTTTTGACCAACAGTTGACAAGGCGACGATTGGTAAAATTGGTCTTGATGGATGGAGGGCGGACATTTTATTGTACATAAAGCAATACGTCTTGCGTGGGTCATGGTGGTTATAGTTTTGCTGAGTAGCATAGGTAGCTTGGACGCACTTTTGAGTATGGAAATTAAATGCATGCACCAACCTTCTACATGTACTACAGATGGCTTGGATCAGGGAAATAAGGACCCCTGAAATTATGTATAGAATCACTGACGTTTGTGATTTTCGATTATCCCAATCGAATTGATCTATATACAGCGAATGCCCCCAACAAGCCATACATATGTGCAAGTCACCGCTGTGTGACAGAACAGAGCGGAGGCTAAGAATACCAGGAAACAATGCATCGATTTGAGTAGTACTCAGTCTTTATCAAGGATATGACTTGGCGATTCTTCTGTTGTAGGGCTTTTTTGCGTACTGCTAGACTTTCTCAGGGCTTTTACTTTCTCCCGTAGGAGCTTCTCGCGGAGCTCAGTAGCCGTCAGTGTGGCGGACGAATGATTCTGCTGTAGGGAGGCAAAAGTCAGTATTGGTAGCCTCAAACATCATGCGTGTTCGATGAAGGGATAGAAGGAATACTTGTAGTGTATTTAAACGGACCTATGAATCACTACCCACCTCGTCGTTAGCCCCAGTAACAGAAGATGCGTCTGCCGGCTTCGGACTCGTAGACTTGGGGTGGTGCCTGTTCTCCTCGTCCGCAGAAGAGTCAGCCATCTTGCGTCGTTTGTCAGTAGGTGAGGACACTGAGGAAGTGTTGCGCCGCCTTCTTCCTGCGGGTGCATATCGCTCTATTGAGCGGTGTCTCTTTCTGTTTCTCTGTTTTGGTGGAGTGGGACTCCTGGTTGGAGGTAAGGGCACAGGGGAGAGTCGGTCCCTGCTACGGCTACGGCTGGGGCTGCGTCGCCGGCCATCATGATTGTGACGTTCCTTTCGATCATTAGCCCGTTTGTTATACCCTCTGTAACCATGATCATAGAAGGGTGATCTTCTCGACCTATTTGCAGGTCTTCTTCGCCTACTCAAGGATCGGGAACGAGAGACTGATAGCGATGATGAATTGCGTCTTCGATGACGAGGCCCAGATCTAGGGGCGGGTGAGGGACTGCGGGATGAGATGGAGGGAGAGCGTCTCCGAGGACGTCTTCTGGGGGAACGTGAGCGAGAGGTATCTGAAGGTGTTAAGGATCTATCTCGATGGTCACCGCGTATAGGAGTTCTCCTTCTTTCTCTATTCCTATCATACCGCCGGCGGGGAGGACTTCGAGATCGACTTGGGGTATAAGCTCGACGTCTTGGTTTCGGTGAGTCATCGTCTCGATACCTTCGTCGCGGAGGAGTTCTTGATGGGGATCGTGAGTACGAACGCGATTTTCTTGGGGTAGATGATCTACGTCGTCTCTCATCTGGCCGACGGACTGCTTGGCCCCGGGGTATGTAGGTGTCGACCTCACGTCTTGGTGGAGGCCCGCGATAGCTGGGAGGGGGGCTTCGGCGTCGGGGTGGTGGAGACCTCGAGTCTCGTGGAGGTCGTCTGTCATAATCATGATTCCCCTTGTCACCTCTGCCGCGGCCTCGACCGCGTTCGCCTCGCTCTCTCTGCCGGATGGCGTCAATGTTGCGGTCTCGCTGCCTTTCCTGCTCCTTGCGGCGTTGGGCTTCTGCGGCGGCTTTCTCAGCATCTATCTGTACTCGACCGTGAGCATATTCCATACCCAGGCCCATAGCCAATCCTTACTTTCTCCTGTATCAACTCAAGCTTCTTGGCCTCCAGTAGCTCTTTCGGAACGCCTTGAGGGTTACTCTGCGCACTGAGGCAGAGCAGCCATAGTTCCTTACAAAACTTCGCCGTATCCTTATCAAGAAAGCCGGTAAGCTGGATTTGCAACACTTTGATGTCGGGCTGGGGAAATTTGAATCAGCCCACTGTAATATGAACAAAGAGTGTAGGTGAGCCCTCACGAAGCGCGAGCCTTCGAGCAGATTGAAGCAAAGCTCAATGACAACGTCATCCTCATTTCCAAGTATCTCAGATATCTTGCCCGCGATCCATCTGCGATCATATATGGTCAGCAAAATTATCAGATATATCGCGTTTCAACTTCCTACTTCTTCATCACCTCAACATTAACCTTGCTCATGTCAACTTTTTGGCTGAATTCGGGAGGAAACTTGGTAGACTTGAGCAGCTTTGCATCTACGCTCGTCGCCATGATGGGCGACAAGCCTCACATGCAAAATGATGCGAGAAGGAGCAGTGTTACCCAAGCACAAGTCCAGAGTTTCTTCTCGATGTTCCGAAACCAATGTCCTTTCCATATAACTAAGTGTCATACTGTTAATTAGTGCTACCTTAGGGTTTTGAAAAACGTGCATCGCGCTAGCAACATAGCCCTTTCCTCATGCTTCCCAGAGCTCGCCAGGTTCTAATACCATTTACCAGCTGAGCAGCCAGTAGGGGCTTATTGCGGGAAATATCGGCATGCTATAACCTCATCAGCCTCACATGCAGAGGTTCGATGAATCAGACCACGACCCTTAGGTCTTATGCTTGCCCCACTCGTGTTTTGCCACTGATGTTGCTCGTTTGAAACATTTTGCAAAGATCTGCTGGAGAAGCCTCATATATCTAGTACTGCCATGATCGACTATGTACAGTACCAGGCAGCGGCTTCAATCACTTTCCTGATAAGGGATTTTCCTACCACGTTACTTACTGGCGATAGAGCTCTGGCTTGATCCTGGCCGCTCCTACGGACAACAGAGAAGCTATCAACGGGGCTCAGGGCCCTCAGCATCAAGGTTGTGCTGTTTGGAGGATGAAATCCCCTACTCGGGCTGATTTAGTGTGGCCGTGAAAGATGAGATGGCTAAGTTGCAATGACAAGAATTGTACGAGTGGGAGATGCCGAGCAAAACTTTCGGGATCTCATGCGAATAGGGGATCAAGTCTTAGACCGCCATGGTCTCACATATAGGTCGATGAGTCCGGCTTTCAGCGAATTCGAGAGCAAAAAGCGAATACTTTAAGAGTATTTTCCTTGGGCCTGCACCAATTATAAAGCAGGAAGCTGAAAGACGCCGAACGAATTTGATTACCCAATGATTGGTCCTGGCGGTCAGAAAAACAAATCTCAATAGACATGGCTGACATAGGTAAAAGTTGTGAAGATCAGACTTTAAACCTCGGAGGTTTGATCTTACGGAGCTGCATAATTCCATCCCTCGATATTTGAATCGGCCTCATCAGTAGGCACTCCCACGTTGTACATTTATTTTACCGCTTCCTACCAGCCAAAGAAGCACGATATCCGCTTATCACGTTCCGGCCAATAAAAGTTGCTGCCATTGTGCTGCGCGGAGCGACCTTTGGACCTTTGGTCTCGATATGCTGAGGCCATGGATGGGATGCCTTGCCATTCCTTGACATGTTCGGTCGTTGTCAACAGCATTCAACATTTTGAACTGTCTCCAGTCTAGCAACAGGTATGCGGACCGTCTGGTGGTGCCTGGCCTGGCGATCAATCCTAGGATGATGAGTGATGGTTGGCATTGCGGTAATGTAACAGCGTAGATTACCAACAGTGGTTTGTGATTGGACGAGTAGCTTAGCGCGATGCTGCAACATCAGTGGTCCGAAGCTCCATATAGAATGACTCCGACACCCACAAAGTTTTCTCTTCAAGCTGGAGATCGCACAAGTCATTGAAGTTACTACTAAAGAATGAACGAGGATGAGAAAGGTCAGTGTACCTTACCAGAGTAGGCGTTGGTCGTTCTAACGCTACGTTGTAGTGAAGCGGGTTGAAGATCAACCAAGCCATCTAGCAACGCTGAAAGAACCCGTCAGGAAATCTATGTACGTTATTTCCTTCAAACAAACAGCTTAATTACAGCATTCCTTTAACCCATTATGCTGCAGGCAGTCGTCTCAGGACTTGTGGGAGATGGCTGAAAGACTCGAGAACCTTGAGCCTATTATCAGCAAGATCTGCCAAGAATCCAGCTGCTCAGGTTTATCACTAGGGGTACTCCATCGTGGCAAGGTTGTCCATAAAGCCGATTATGGATATCGTGATGTCGAGGCCGAGAAGCCTCCAACCTCTGATACTTTGTACAGTATCAATTCTATGACTAAGGCGATGACGGCCGCCGCAATAGGCATCTTGGTAGAAGATGGCCTTATGCGCTGGGACACACCAATACATACCATCCTGCCAGGATTCGGGAAGGATCACGGCGAAATCGGGAAGATGATAACCATAGTGGATCTACTATCCCATCGTTCTGGGATAATATCTCCAGATACATTCTTTTTCCAAGACTGTAATGCAATACTTCTGCAAAAGGGTCAAGAAGTCAAAACTTTCAATTATGGCAACCGGAAAGGGTCGTTCCGAGATTCCTATGTCTACAACAATTTTGGTTATGCTGTAGCGGGTCTCGTGGTTGAAGAGCTCTCGGGTATGGAGTTTGGCTCGTATCTGACGACCAAAATTTTCAATCCCTTGTGTCTACAGCGAACTACAACAAGTTGTGTGTCAGATGACTCCAACATCGGCAAATGCTACTGTGTGCTAGAGAATAGAGAGCTCTGTCCTGTGCCTCCGCCAAAGGTCACCAAAGGGAAAGCACTTGAAGGAGCTGCCGGCGTTAAAAGCACTGTCAACGATCTTCTTCGCCTCTATAAGAATTTTATGCAAGCATGCAATACTCAAATTCAGTTGGAATCAACATCCACGAGACACTCTCCATTCAAGCAGTGCGCTACATTGATCAAGGCCCATAGTTTCATGGAAGGAGCCACCCTCAGAGAAAATGCTTACGGTCTTGGCTGGGTACGGTGCCAGCTTCCCGGTGTGCTTGGCAAGCAGGGAATCAATGCTAGACTACAGATGGACCTGCCAGTCATAGGGGCCGGTGGCGCGTCACGCTTGTGTCTTTATCACGAAGGTCTCATGCCAGGCTCCTCTGGGAATGTCTATACATTCCCAGAAACCATGACTGCTGTCGTAGTCCTGCAGAGTGGCGTTGCGCTGAACGACTGCTCAGACTGGGTCTCGCAATTACTCATCGAGACTATCTTTGAGGTTCCTCAACGCAACGATTTCATTCAGCTGGCGCGAGCAAGCGCCAAGAGAATGCTTGCTCTGGTGCCATCGATGCACTTGACGCTGGATTCCCAAAGAGTGCCAAACACAAAACCTAGCTTCGATCTTGAGCAATACGTTGGCCGGTATTTCAACTCCATCGAGAATTTCTTCGTGGAGGTGACGCAGCTTGAGGACGGTCTACACCTGGCATTTCAGGGAAGGGAAGCTCAATCCCACCCACTTCGCCACTACCATTATGATTCGTTCACTTGGCTCATGACGCATGACGAAGCTGCGAAGCGTGCGAGGCTGATGGTCAACTATCCCGCCAATTATTACCTCTTTCGATTTGGGGTCTCACTGCAGGGTCGGGTTGACCGCCTATACTGGGTGATTGAGAACACATTCCCAGAAGCGGAGACCTTTATGAAAGAATAGGGACCGACTCAAGCCGGTCTCTACGAAAAAAGCCTCCATTGGTTCTTGAATGAGTTGCTACTGGGGTAAGGACTTGATTTTTTGGGACTCTGGAACAATCATAGGACGATGATTGTATGCACATATATTGTAGATCAGTAGATCCGGTGTGGTTAAGACTAGGTCTTACAAGTATTAAACTATTCTTCATAACCGAGTCCAAACCCCCTCAACAAGCTCCATGCTCGTACATCATTGGCGTGGTCAAATCGTGCCCCAATTGTAAGGGTGTCATTGGTAGTAACTTATCGAGCATCAGGCTTATATATATAGCTTATGCCTTATTCACTTATTCGGTTTTTCAAAAAGACCCTAATTAAGACGTATGGGTATGTCGGAGAGGACGGTGAGCGTGCCTTCAACAAAGCCTCAATTTGAATGCGGATCGCTCCTTAAAATGTCACGATACCGTTGCTTGTTATTGATTGCATTAGTGTTAATGGGGGCAATGCTACTGTGTCTTGCTCGTTGTCTCCGCGATCTGGAGAGATTTACTCTCTTATGTAAGTTGATCTCTTCCAGGCCTTGGGGATCTCATTGTAAGAACCGGTTCGGGGGGTGAAGCTTTCTAGGACGCGTATGCCAACCGGGAACCTGCAGCACCTGCCATTTTTCCATCAATAGTGTACTTAGTCGCAAGTTGTTCATAATGTGGAAAGAGCAATGATCAGGGAAACCATGTCATATCCTTACTTGCAATAGACTCGCTCTTTCGCATGTACTATCAAGCCGTCCCACATCATCATACACTCATTAAATCAATCCTAATATTAGACCTAACATCGGTTTTCATTATGCTGGGTTCTCCTACCCCAGTTGGCAAAAGACCCGACTTCAAACAAGCCCAGTCTGGAGGGATGGGATGGCCGCGTCTAGTCCCTGTCAAGGACCAGCAAGCTCAGAAAGGCCCTACTGTTGATACATCTCGAACTGGTTCTGCATCTGCACCTCCTTCAGTAAAAAATACGGACGATAATGCCATCTCTCCAACGACAGCTGACAAGCCAACTTCTGAAACTCCTGCTCATGCGCAGTCTCCTGTGCTCACCCCTCCTGCCGCCAGTCCTCCTGGCACCCTCCCCCCAGATACACCTGCACCAGTCGAGGATCGTCAACCAGATGACGCCGGCGGTAATATATTTTCAAGCATAGGTTCATACATTGCCAATCAGGCACAGGAAATATTAAAGCCAGATGAAGGAGAATCAAGCGCGCAAGGTGTGTGAAGAGAGGATTCTAAGGTGGTGCAAACTTGTTGAAGCCGCTAATGATCATCAGGAGCAGCGAGAAATGCACCTGAAGTCGAGGAGCCTGCTGAAACACCCATTCCAGAGGCGGTTGAGCAAGTCATCCACGTCCTGACTGATTCAGTACCATATTACGCGAAGCCAAAAATCACAGTCCAGAAAGCAAGTGAATCTGATATATCAGACATCTCTGCTCCACGCCCCATCGACGACGTTCTGGCCGAGGAGCGCCTTGTCTCAACACAAACAAGTCTTCCACAACCTGGCGGTCTGGGATCTGTGCCACCAGTCCCTGCTCCTGACTGGCAGCTTCCAGATGTACAAGCTCCGGGAGTCGAGGTACCCGGAGTATCAGCTCCTGATGTCTCAAAAGTGCCTAAGACGAAGAAGACTTCAAAGATTGTACGCCAAACAAGGCGCTTTGCTGGCAGGGAGATAGTTCTTAAGGTGTTGCTAGGCAGGCAGCTGGCTGGGCCCACAAAGCAGGCTTTGAAGAGTCTTGCCAAAGGAGAGGATGTCAACCTCGATAAACTTGGTGTGCCCGCACTATGAGGACGAGTGGCTTGGCTTTGACGAAAATTTCCGTTCGGTAACAAGACAAATTCTTTCAGGAAGTTTGTCTCGATAGCCATGGATCAAGCCCGCAACATAACATGAAGTCAGAATGGGTCGTGCTGGAAGTTGTCGGGCGGCAGTAATGCCATCTACCACCATGTTTTTCCCCTGATCCCTCGTTCCCTATTCGTGCAAGTGCATTTTTCGTTTGGCATCGACGGTGGTAGACATTCATTCCGCTTGTCCAAACCATCCTAACTTATTCCTGTTCCGAATGCTTTCGGCATTCGTACCCGAGCGTTCGCTCCAGCACAAGTTCAATAGTGCAGGTTACTCCTCGTTTGTGGGGCCTTTTATGCAGCCACACGCTCAATCACTCATCCTTCATTTCCCGATCATTTTGTTCCTTTTGACTCCAGTTTCTCCAACACCCGCTCAACGTCGGTTCTGGCTTTCCTCAAACCTGCATCTTCACCTTGCTTGTAGTTCACTTTGACGCCGTAATGCAGTCCAACCAGATCCGTAACCCTCTTCATATCTACGTCATCACCAATATCAGCCTCTGTGCCCGAGTTCATAGCTTCGGATTGATTTGTAGAAGCCGAAGTAGCGGGGGCCTTGTGAACAGAGACGAGCGCGAGAGCTGCGTCATGGTCCTGCTTCAATTAGCTTGCGAAGCTCTGAACAAAGGTATGGACTATATCTGTGCATACGCAGACTCTGAGAGAGGTGAGATCAGACAGGACCTCCGCAATTTGCATTGTGTATGCGCGGGTTGATGGTTTAGAGTAAGGTAGATGAATTCTCGAGTCTCCGTGGGACACTGCCGAAAGTGATCGACAGCAGGGGCCTCTGACTCGCAGCAGTGACGTTTTGGCACGCTCTCCGCAACATTAAACTTAAGTGCTAGACATGCCGCATTCTACCAGCTTCAATTGCTAGATCATGGCGTCTCACAATCTAGCACGCAGTTGTCGCAAAGTGGTCTGCATAGGCCGGAATTACGCGTACGCTCAGCAATCCTATTCCCTGTCTGCATTCATTGACCATCGACTTAGCTGATACTCCAAAGCGACCATATCAGAGAACTCAACAATGTTCGACCAAAGAAGCCGTTCTTCTTCCTCAAACCCTCGTCTTCCATTCTGACACCGGACCAAGGCCCAGTGCTCCGCCCAAAGGGCACCAACCTCCATTATGAAGTCGAGCTCGCTCTTATCATGGGTCGCAACCTCGCAGACCACCCCGAATCAGACGCCAAGGGAGCTATTGATTCGATTGCTGGATATGCAATTGCCATCGATATGACGGCCCGCAATATGCAGGAAGAAGCGAAGAAGAAGGGTATACCCTGGACTGCCGCCAAAGGCTTTGATACATTTCTGCCCATCTCGCAGTATATCCCGAAATCAGATATTCCGGATCCACATGATGTGGAATTGTGGCTTACAGTGAATGGTGAAGAGAGGCAGAGAGACTCTACGGCATTGATGCTGTTTCGGATTCCAAGGATCTTGAGTGAGATTAGTAGGGTGATGAAGCTTGAGGAGGGGGATATTGTGTTGACGGGTACGCCTAAGGGTGTAGGACCTGTGCAGGTGGGGGATGTGATGAGGGCAGGGGTGAGGGTGGGGCAAAAGGAGTTGAAGGAGGGAGATATCGAGGTCGGGGTAGAGGAAAAGGGAGGATTGTTCTTTTATGAGGAGACGTAGAAGGGGTCGAGTGAGTAGATTGAGAGCTTGACGATTTTGATGCCATCTAATGCAAAATACAGAATAAGTACACTTCGAGCTCCTTTACTCGTTCACTATCACGGTGTATATTGCAACACGCAAGCTTGTACGATGGTGCTAGTTCATGTTGCATGTCGTCTTACCTCCTTTAAAGGCCTCATCCGCCGGCGCAGACATAGCTCTACGCTTGGACCTCCTCTTCGTACCATGCATCATCTTCTGAATTTCATGCTTTGCGTTTGCCCAAGTCCACCCGACTTTTTCCAGCTTGTCCCAGACAACCTTGCGGCGAGCGAATTCATTCATTCCATTTACGAAGTCTTTAACAGCTTGAACCTCGTAAATCTGCATCATGTCCTCGCCATAGGCGAGGTATTCCTTCAGAGTCGAGTTGCCTTGCATCTCCATTCTTTGGACGTGCCTAACCACAGTGCTAGGCTGCGCTTGGATGTCTCCATCAATTTGCATACTATCGTCCACAGTGGTTGCTTGAGAAGTTGCTCTAGAAGCCCTTGGGGTGACGCCTAGTGGCAGTGTCAGCAATATGACTCCTCTGAAGAATTTATCCGTGACCCACTGCCTACTGAAAGCTTCGTATCCATAGTTCCATGAGCTAGAAGAGCTTTCACCTGCACTCTTAACGCCTGCATCTCCATCTTTGACTTCTCACGCTCCGCCCTCGAAAGACGTTCCATGCCCTCCACAGCACTCAGTACGTGGTCGAACTCCCTCTTCAGTGTAGCATTCTTCGACTCTAGCTTCTGCTGCTCTTGGGACTTCCGCGCATTGAGTTGGTCTTGCTGGTTTGCCTCCTCTTCCAGTTGCCGAACTTTATCTTTCAGGGTGTTGTTCTGCTCCTGCAGATGTTCAATGCTGATAGCTAAGTCTTTGACCTGTTCAGCGTGAAGGGAGGCCTGATCATTACTTTGAAGACTGGCGTCGGTACGTGCATTGAGCTTCTTAAGGTCAGTTTCGAAGCGATAGGCCCAGAGCTGCCATTCCTCTCTGGGTGGTGCCATCAGTGAAGGCGAGTGTTGGGGTGGAACGTTTAGGTGTTGTCAAAAGAAGCTTGGATATTTCAAACACCAGCGATTGTCAAAACTTTTCCATGGATGCACTTATTTAGAGAACAACTTTTTTCGTCTTTCGATCGATCTATTCAATTGCATGATAGCGCCAACCTCCCTGGCGACTGTAGGATCTGAAAGGTGAATTACAGTATCTGAGACATCAGATGTGAATTCATAGCTCGGCCATAGCCAGGCGATGAAGTACACCACTTTTGAGACACATGTGGGACGAATGAAATATGCCACTGCATGCGAAATAACAGAAGACATCGCCAGCAAATGCCACCTGTCTCCTTGATCTCTCTCTATAACTTTGAAACCTCCCTATCAAACTACTCGGGTCGCCTGGTCGAAAAGAATTATGAAATTTATGACGTAAGCTGCAGGTACCCAGATATCCCTTTTGGACACCGGAGCACAGTACACAGCCTGATGCAATGGTTTGATAGAAGTCCCAGTCGATTTAGATAAGATCTATAACAATGTCAGTCTATCCCAAGTTAATTGAGAGATCATAGCCGAGACTTACCGGCAACGTTCATTGGCATCTCCTCGATCTGAGTGCTGTAGAATTGTTCAATTTCTCTCATCATTCGTACATCTTCAGCCGTAACAAAATTGATCGCAACACCTTTCCGTCCAAATCGTCCTCCGCGACCAATACGATGGATGTAGTTCTCACGGTTTGCAGGCAAATCATAATTGATAACCAGGGATACTTGCTGGACGTCAATGCCGCGAGCAAGCAGATCAGTTGCGATCAGGACCCGCGAAGAACCTGAGCGGAACTCCTTCATGATAAGATCACGCTGGCCTTGGTCCATGTCACCGTGCATGGCTGAAACGGTGAAGTCACGCGCGGTGAGCTTGTCGGTCAGCCAATCAACCTTTCTCCTCGTGTTGCAGAAGATAACAGCTTGCGTGATTGTGACAGTCTCATAAAGGTCGGAGAGGGTGTCGAGCTTCCAGTCTTCTTTCTCTACAGCAATGTAGAACTGCTTGATACCTTCGAGAGTCAATTCGGCTTTCTTAACCAAGATGCGGACAGGATCCCGCATGAACTTGGTGGTAACCTCGAGAACGTCTTGAGGCATAGTGGCGGAAAGAAGAACGACCTGGGTGGACTGCGGAAGGAGCTGGAAAATGTCGTAGATTTGCTCTGTGAAACCGCGCTAGAGTGTTGTGAGTAGGTGAGGACAGCGAGGGAAGCAGCAACTACATACTGAGAGCATCTCATCGGCCTCATCCAGAACGAACATCTTCATGGCGTCGGTCTTGAGGGTACGACGTTGAATCATATCCTGGACACGCCCAGGTGTCCCAACAACAACTTGAGGTCCAGCTTGAAGAGCGGTCATATCTTCACGAACACTGGTGCCGCCAATGCAGGCATGGCAGTCGATTGACATAAAATCACCAATAGCGACAACAACTTTCTGAATTTGCTGAGCCAGCTCGCGTGTTGGCGCAAGAATCAGTGCCTGGCATGCCTTGAGATTCGGGTCAATTTTCTGGAGGACAGAAATTGAGAAGGTAGCGGTCTTTCCAGTGCCAGACTGCGCTTGGGCAATGACATCGGAACCTGGAAACAGAGGTCAGCGCCGTGTATGATTGGGGCTGATGACCCACGAACCCTTAATGACCGGCATGATAGCGCGCTGCTGAATAGCAGAAGGGCGCTCAAAACCATAGGCATATACACCTGGAATAATATTAGTGCTCAAAGGGTTTCTTTCCACAAATGATCCCAACACAAAACACACCCCGGAGGAGCTCAGCCTTCAAGTTCATGGAGTCGAACGAGTCGGTAACCTCATCGTAATTCGATTCGATTTGTGCTAGTACATGCCTGCGTCAGCCGATAAATTCATGGTGTTAAGAAGAACAAGACCACATGAGTAAGCCGATGTCACTGGTGTGCGCCTGGACTTGGAAGCATAGCAGCTTACTTTCTGGGATCTCTTCGAGACCCTTGTCATTTGAAGCCATGATTGCGACTTATAAACTTACAGATCACGACCTTCTGGTGCGTGATCTCGACGAAGGACTAGAAGTGTTGGTGGGGCTGAGTATTCTGAAGATGAACCGTGGAGGTGTTCACCCAGAGGAGCTATGAAACGATGTACTTGTGTGAGTATCAGGGCACTCTTTGACGAGTGCTAGCTGATACTAAAGTGGTGTGTATCTTGTTGTTATTTGTATGTATGGTTGTAGAGTAGAGAAATAAAATATTGTGAGGTCGCCTTGGGTTATGGCTAAAAAAAAATTGGTTCCGGGCGCCAAGAAATTCGCCGCACTTTTGCCTTGCGTTTACTTTGTGCACTAGATTGACTCTAGTGGCATATAAAATGACTTACAACTCGTTCCGCTGTTAATGTCTGACTCTGAATCCTTCACACCTCAATCATCCGAATTATGACTTGGTCATATATAGGGTTATTCTATGTTCGAGGCTGACATCACATGGCATTCTCCGCAAGGCGAACAAACGCTCTACAAAGTCACCCAGTTGGAAAGAACTCCGTGTATATACACCTAATGATGACCGAGTCTACTAGAAAAATAACACCACCATCAATGAGTAAACGAGGCGCTCAACAAGAGCTTTCGATAGATAGAATAGGCGATGACTTAGTGCCTGTGCCCTCCCACCCAATGGGGGTCAAGCCAACTGGAAATGCATATAACGCCCCTAAGAACCTTAAGTCAGCGACAGGGTCTTTTGTGGCCTTGCCGGACGAATTACTTGTTCAGGTACTCGAATATCTGGATGGCAACTCGTTACAGAAGATAGGGTGTACCTGCAAGGCCATGTACGCCTTTTCGAGGCTCGAGGATTTATGGAAAACACTATGCATTGAGTATGGACACCTATTTTTATATCTTCTATCGATGTGCTCTGCAAGGATTGATTGGATCGTATGTATATACATCAGGTGTCAAGTAGTACTCGTCTCACGGAAATGGTCGAATTTGACTTTTTAAACCAATTACGCAGATATTGCGGACTTCAAAGCAGAAATTCATGCTGAGAGCCTGTCTTTTAGGTCGATCTCTTCTCTCTTTAGTTGGCACGGGACGTGGCGCTCAACATACTTTAATATACCCAGACATAGTGTCTCTCAAGTCTCTTGTGCGAGCCTTTTCTCTGACATACTCCATCGCCCGTTCTATTGTGCTCACGTGCCATTACTACCGTACATCAGCAATATACCTCCCAGCAATGCCTTACCACGGCTGTCAGACATCTCTGCTCTCGATTTCGGCGAATGTTGGACAAACAAACCATTTATACTGATCAGTCCTGTTCGTGCGTGGCCGGTGTACCGCAATTGGTCAACGGAGTCTATGCTCACACAGTACGGCAATGTGATATTCAAGGCTGAGTCGGTCGACTGGCCTCTCAAGACATACGTAGAATATATGAACGACAACGAGGATGAGAGCCCATTATATCTTTTTGATCGCTCGTTTGTTGAGAAGATGGGGTTGGAAGTCGGGAAAAGTGGGCACTATTGGCCACCAGATTGCTTCGGCGAAGATCTCTTCGCGGTCCTGGGTGATCAAAGACCCGATAGCAGATGGCTCATCGTAGGCCCCGAAAGGAGTGGAAGCACCTTTCACAAAGATCCAAACGCTACGAGGTCTGTCTGCTTGTTTCTACTCACTTATACAGGGTGTTGACAAATTTAGTGCTTGGAATGCGGTTCTAAAAGGCTCAAAATACTGGATCATGTTTCCTTCATCAGCTTCGTTACCTGCACCACCTGGTGTCTTCGTATCGGAGGACCAAAGCGAGGTCACCAGTCCGCTTAGCATTGCGGAATGGCTGCTATCATTTCATGCTGAAGCAAGGAAAACGCCTGGCTGTCGGGAAGGCATCTGTAATGAGGGAGAGGTTTTACACGTTCCTTCAGGCTGGTGGCATCTCGTAGTGAACCTGGAACCAAGCATAGCAATTACGCAGAACTTTGTACCGGCGGCACACCTTACGAACGTGTTGGACTTTCTGAAGAACAAGCCAGATCAAGTGTCAGGTTTCAACAAGGACATTAAGAATCCGTATGATCTTTTTGTGCTGAAAATGCAGGAGGTGCATCCTGACATGCTGAGTAAAATTGTTGAGAGGCTAGAGGTCGGTCAGACGGGTAAGAAGCGAAAGTGGGACCAGTTGATCGATGGTATTGGAGGGCTAGAAACAAGCCACGGTGGTTTTAGCTTCGGATTTGGCGATGAAGAGGAGCATGATGTGCCATAAAAACGATTGGTGAAAGCTTAATAGAATTGGACATCGCAAGCATCGAACCTTGCACAGCCTTGTTGGGTCGAGGCTGTATGCCCCACGAGCAACATAGCAAACCGCAAATACAAAGTGATTAGATGACTAAAGATTCATCACGGTTTGGCACCCCTGGAATGAATTCGCCAATGCTCTTAACTGTTACCCCGAGATAGTCGAACAGTACTCCTCGC
This sequence comes from Cladonia metacorallifera KoLRI002260, assembly GCA_000482085.2. Classification (NCBI taxonomy): domain Eukaryota; kingdom Fungi; phylum Ascomycota; class Lecanoromycetes; order Lecanorales; family Cladoniaceae; genus Cladonia; species Cladonia metacorallifera. The sequence goes on from KI911126.1 coordinate 1,282,914, forward strand.
TACGAAAAGCCCTCAGGGCGTTCACTTGATGAGCTGTGTGGGTCGATCTGAGCTGTATCGGTCTAGCCTCGCCAACTAGTATAAAAAACCCTTAAGACAGGTAATTTAGATGTCATAGTAGCCGCTCCCTAGTAGCAGTCACTGAATATGAAATTTTTTAGTGTTTGAAGGCAGCAATGACAGCCTACCGCTACAGCATCGTACTCGATACACGATTATCCTGTGGAAGTACGTAAGAAGTGAAACGCTAGTCTCAGAACCTTTGTTGATGATAGTGCAAGGACTCAATTGATACTTATCCAGCAAGCCAATCCTTGATCCATTTCATTTCAGTGACATGCAACGCTCTTCGTTGGATTCGAATTCCCAAACCCCAGATACCCGATAAATGCACCAGCGGCTACTGCCAGCATGACCCAGCCATTGTATGTCATAAATAAAAGCCTGCAGCAATTAGCACTAGCCCATATCTCCTCCACGATTAAGGCCACTCACATGATAAAGAAGCTGTAAAACACTTGCACAGCATAGAACGCAGCTTTCACGACCCTAACTTTCTTCTCTTGCTGACCAGCGTCCTTCCCTGACCAGAGTAATGAGCTTCGTTCATGATTATTATCGTCGGCTTCATAGATACGAAGGCTTAGCCCCCATTCAAGAAACCATACATGCCTCCAGAGAACTGGACGAAAAGAACGTAGCGACTTACTCGGCAGGCTGTTCATGTGCTCGGCACTACTCAGCTCGTACCGTCTGCTTGATTCGCGCACCAGCTCGTAGCCAGCTGTGAGTAGCGCAACGGCGGCGAGGGATATGAGGAGCGTGAGGGTGGAGCTAATGTGCCACCAGCGGAATATTATGCAGAGATTCGTTGTGTCCCAAGTGAACAGCATCTACCACAGCTATGTTAGCAGCTGATCAATGGAAAGAGATTGAGAAAGCGTCATACATTCATGTTGCACATGGGCCCATGACCCATATCCATACCACCATGCTCCATATCGTCGTGATCCATCCTTAGATCAGCGCAAATCGAATCGTATAGATATTGTTATAGCGCTGCACCAGCAGTTGAAGTGAAGTCAAGTGAGCCTTGCGTTCCCGACAACCTAGCAGGCAACCATTGCCGAGCACACTTGACCTCACTTCACCACCAACATCCCATATCCTACGCAAAAACCGCCCCAATCACACTCCTTACACCTCCCCATGGCCGAGAATATTCCTCCCTCCACCGTCTCCACCGACGGAACCCGCGGCCTCCCCTACTACGAAAAATTAAAGCGTGACCTGCGCGACACCCTGACAAAGAAACGCGCCTTAGACAAGCAATTGGTATCGCTCACCTCCCCGAATGTCCTCTGCATACACTCCTTCTGACAATGAGTGCTATAGTCCCAACTCGAAGACGAAATCTACCGCTACGAAGGCAACTATCTTGAAGAAACAGTCGCCGGGAACATCATCAAGGGATTTGATAATTATATCAAAGGCTCTACCGCGGCTGGTGGTGCGAGCGCGACGGGCGGCGGTGGGGGCACAAGCACGAGGAGGAAGGGGCAGGTGATGGATGCAGATCGGATATTCTCTCGGAGTTCCGTGAGCTTCATGAGGGTCTGTAACTCCTATTCCTGGGCTCATTGTGTCGAAAGCCAGGGTTTGCTGATTTAGTTTCTCTTGAATAGGAACTCTCCCCCACATCGTCAGCACAAACAACGCCTTCACATGCCGCTACGCCTACATCTGGACTTCCTAATCCGCCGTTGTCCGCAAGAGAGAGCAATCATGCCACGCCCACCAGTTCTACAAGTGTCAGGGCTACGTCGAGTTTCAAGAAGGGAAATAAAAGGAGTGATAGGGAGGATGAGGAGAATGAAGGGAAGGGGCCGAAGAGGTTGAAGATTACCTATGCGAGGGCTGGGGTCAATGAATAGATGCTTGCGTGGGAGGGGTGGGATGCATCGCACATGGGAGTTTGGGAGTTTGGAGGTTCGAAGCGAAGATACCCAATTGCTGCCATGGAATACAATTCTAGGTCCAAAAGCTATGATTTGCGCTGCGCTGCTCTACGAAGAGAATTGTTGATATTACTACCTGATTGCATTGGACTGCATACACGACAGTAATGGCAGATATATACAGAGTGATGGTGAGGGCTTGTTTCGTCCCTGTGCGGAAACATCCAGTGGTAGATCTCAAAATCCAAGTAATGAGGATACCTGGGTACCTTGTGTCCAACAAATGTTTTGTGAGTAATCCGTCACCATTTTCTTTCTCCTTCGAGTGCGCCGATCTGCGATATCTCAGATCTGACAATCATTAGCACGACAAAAACGAGATGTTGTTATCTTTCGTTACCAGCGACTCTTAATAGGTATATGCCACCGGATAGCCCGCCGCCTCTTGCTGTCGTAGCAGATACAGCTGCTGGTGTTGGGCAATGAGCTCCGCGGCAGGAGGATCCAATGGTTTTAACGGTGGCCCAATATGAGAAGTTCCATGCACCGGTATTTTCTCGCCGCTGTCCGGGTCAACTTCTAAGTGTCGATTCTCCCAAATATGAGACTCATAAGTGTCACAATTCTTATCACAAGAATGCTCGCTAGTATTATCATCAAGTCTACCACGATGGTACTGTCGTTGCCCTCTCCATCGGTCATGTCCAGTAGGTCCTCTCCATGGGTCATGTCCAGTAGGCGTGGAGGAGATTTCGCGCTGCTCAAATAGGGTCTGGATTGGTGGAAGAGTATTTCCGTGATGCCAATGCTCATATATCGGTTGTGTGGGATCAACACTACCGGCAGAGTTGTGGGTATGCGCGAGTGGAGCCGGTAGGCGAAATTCTGGCATCATGCCCTCTGCACAGTCTTGTCGGATGTACGCCCCTTGCCGAGAGTCTCCTGTATTGGAAGCAGGCTGATGCGTTGGCTCACCCCTCTGGTAATGGAGTACGTTCAAGGTGGTCTGTTGCCTCGGAGCAGTGGTCGCACCAGCTGCGGTCCTCGATGTGGAGGCTTGGGCACTGCCTATTGCAACATCGAGAGTTGTACGCTCCGAAGAAGTCGTTCCTGCTCCTGATCCACACAGTGTTTCTGGAGAGGGAAAGCTGCCGACTCGTCCGCCGACAGGAGGTGTGGACGCTGTGAGAGTCATGCGTGCTGGCAACGCTCTGGTGTCAAGCACCTGCTCGGGATGGTTAGCGCAGGGGGCTCTGTCGCTTTCTCTTTGGTTGCCTTTATCACGATGCTGCTGTTGAGATACCGAGACCGTATGTACTGGGATGGTCAGAGGGTCGCTGCTCAGGCGACTCTGGTTGCGGAAGATCTGGTGCTGTCCTTTGCTTTTCGCTGATGGTATAATGCTGGACGTTGTCTAGACTCTAAGAATTTAGTCAAATGTGGAGAAGGTTAAGCTGTTGGGAAAGGCTAGAAAATTTGCAGAGACCTAGCTGGAAGAGATTGTGTTTGAGCATGCGGTGGAGAAGGCAAACTACTAAGCCTTGCGGTTTTCTGAATTTGACTTTTGTCACAAGCCAACGCCAAGGGAAGAGAATCTGCATAGGGTGTCCGAATTCCAGCTTTGCTGTTTGATAAGAAAAGTATGGATTATGTGGAGTTAGAGGATTGCAGTCCATATGACGTGGCCACATTGGTACCGTTCATACCAGCAAAAAGCGCCTCGAAAGTGGGCGATGGGACAATCATCATCCAATCACATGAATATCCACCATTCAAAGAACTCGACTTACCCGAATATTAATGTTTATCCATATGCCTTTTGGTTCCTAGCATAAAGGAGCACTTTGTGAAGACTTTAGGGCATTGCACAGAGCATGCCGTCATTGGATCGTGTATTAAGTGACTGTTGTATCTAACAAAGTCTACTTTCTACTCTTCCTCATCCTCTTTTCTCTTTCATAATTTTTTGCTTCCCTACCTTCCTCTCCCTGGATTTCGGCTACTAAGCGCTTATACTTCTTCTCATACGCAATATCTCTCTCCTTCTTCTCCCTCAGACTCTCCCTTGCAACGAAGTTCGCATCCTTCCGCAATTCTCTCAAAGCACCTTTCCGTTCGCGCTTGTGTTCTGCTTTAAGCTTGGACATGTCTGCCCGATCCCGATCCGGGTCATAGTGTTTATCTGGATTGTAAGATTCTTCAAATTTCGGTATCGAGGTCTTAATAGCCAGAGGTCGGTGATTGTGGAGTAGGAGGGGCTTACGTGCAGCGAGAGATTGTCGAAGTCCCCAATGGAGTTTGTTCAACGTGGTACTAATGCTGTTTTGGATTGCAGCGTTCAGCCTGCCAGAGCAGGATTTGCCACTGAGAAAACGTAGCACCGAATAGATAGGATCAAAGCTCTCGCAAAAAGCGGCTTTTTCGGCCCATAGATCTATCATATTGTTGATCAAAGCAAGATGCGAACACAAGAGCCTGATCTTGAGTGCTTGATTTGTGACATCATCTTCTCTTGGCGAGATTGCCCAAAAGTTCAATGTTTCACACTCTAGTGCCGGTATTGGACTGTCCTGTAGACGCATGGATTCCGGCAGATTATGATGAGGAAAGGATCCGGTCTCTTTTCGCGGCTTTATCGGCGACAATGCTAATAAAGCGTTCAGGGTATAATTCAACGCCTCTGGAACGTATCTTTTTGAAAGCCTTTGGTACTGGAGGCAGAGAGTTAGAAGATATGTGCCTATAGCTAGATCACCCAATGTTCTCGGAATTTTCTGTTCGAGATATTCCGCCATGCACAACATTGCTGGAGTAGTTATTTGATGGAAGTGATCTGACGTGGGAAAAACGGAGGCGATGGCCGTAAGGATGATCAGATCCCCAGGTGTCGGAGATGGTGGCCGGTGCTCATTAAGTGCCTTTAGATGTGATCTAAAGGCCTGGCCAATCTCTACCGGAAAGGTCTTCGCTAGAGAGTGTATGTGGCGGATCAATGCCTCCAGTACCTGAAAAGGTGGATGCTCAGGTTGACAGGCCAGGTACGAAATATGTTCCACGAGGATTGCAGCGAACCTTCCTAACTTCTCTTTGTTGTCACTAGCAAGTCTTGGATGGTATAGCGCACGTATCCTTCGCACCACAGTTGGTAGGTCTTCAAGCGAAACAGTGCGCATGATTTCAAGCAGATCACTATGACTCTCTGGGCATTTGTAGGTGTACGCCAGTCCACCAGCTGCCACATCTTCTTTGGAGACACCGTCTCCACCCTTTGAGAGATTCAGTCCCTCTCTACCAATGTCTTCTCTCGATAGTAAGCCTTGCACAAATTCTGGATCGTCTTCTTCGGTGAATTCGCTACTTCGGTTATCAGACTCATCGACCTCCGAAGCCTCCAATTCTGAGCCGCTGGCGATGAGGTCCTCTTCAATGAGAAAATCGTCTTCATCTTCTACGTCAAGTTGTCGAGATTTACTTTCGTCGGTTAGACCAGAGCCAAGTCCAAAGATGTCTGCTTCGTCTCGGTCTGGGTCGTCGTCGCCGTTCAGCGTATGAACTTGCTCGGGAACATCGCTGTCGCTATCCTCTGGCTCTCCTCTCATTCTTCGAAGCCTTTGCTCTTCCAGCTCTTTCAGCTTTTGAGCCTCTTGTAGTAACTTCTCCTCCCGAGTCAACGTGCGTTCTGTGGGCTTTGCTCGTTGATCGAGAGCCATTTGCCTTAATCGCTCATCATATTCTCTGTCGGCTTGGGTACGCTCTTTGCCATTAAGCAAAGCTAACCTGTCAGGATTCATGCCAGCAATGCCAGCATTTGGGACTGGCGGTGGCGGAGCTTGCGGTGGGGGTCCACGCATAAGTGCGTAAAGGTCCGGCAGACCTCTGTCAAGCTCAGCGCGGAGATCGTCGTCATCTTCTTTAGCCTGTTGCCGCTCGTATTTGTGCAGTTTCGATTTGGCAATGACCTCTTCCATGACTTCTTTCTTGGACTTTGGTCGCGCAGGTCTGGAATCCGACTCGGTCGTGGACTCCTCGCTCGTCACATCAGTATCTGATAACCTCCGTCTTTTGTGGGGCCTTTCCTTGAGGAAGTCGTCTGGGCCATCTGAATCAGAACCTTCTATATCCACTTCATTGAAATCATCTGCTCTATCTGGCTTGTCAAAAGACAAAAACTTTCCGAAATGTGTGAGTTGACCGTCTTCCTCCGCATCTTCGAGATCGAAAAGAGAGCCTTTCTTGCTTCCCCTCTGCTTTTCCTTCACAAATCTTTCCAGAGCTTTCTCTTCGGGTGTCATTGTGGGGTCGTTCTCGCCGAACCGTCGGTCCAAGATGCCGCCCACCTTCTTCCGACGTTGCATCTCAACTAATAGAGTTTTCCGACGCTGCATGCAATCAATTAGCGACCATATCGAGCAATATATCAAGTAAAGAATCTATACGTTGTCTTCCCCCAAGCCTTTAGTTACCCCCGGTCTTGTAATTGCCCCTTTCGCCACTCTACCTCCCACGGTTTTATTGCTCGCGACCTCATATTTGGTCCGCGGGGGAGCTTTGACATCAAAAGGGTTGAATTGCTCTCGTATTTCTTGCAAAGCTGCGTTACGGTGGATCCTGCTGTCTTTCAACGCCCCATTTTTACTGGCTTGCTTTTTCTGCTTCTTCGATTTTTGAGGCCCGACTACACCCTGATCCCGTAAAGAAGCTTTCAGCCTCTTCAGTTGTGAGGCAGGCATAACTCAAGAGCCTAAGGTTCGGCTCACGCGATCCGTATCATGCAGAATCTTTATAGACAAGCCCGCCGGAAATGTCAAGCGGACCGTCAAAATATCCGAGCCGCTTCTGTCGACGAAAGGTTTAGCGTCAGGGCTATGTTAGCCTCCGGGGACTTTAGTTCTATTTAGAGCTGAGCTCAAGAGCAACAGTCGCGGCTACATTCAATTAGGGTTGCGATCCCACCATACATTGAGGAGCCATATCGATGAAGCAATAGCTTCGGGGCTACATTTTTGAATGACGGTGCAGAACTCAACTGTCTCAAATTGATACCGACACCTTCTTCCTATGTCGGCTGGCCTGCATCAACGGCAGCACTCCTCGTTGGGTGCAATGTCGCAAGTCATGATGGATTTGCTCTACTCTCTCACCAATTGCATGTTCTGCTTCCCTGGCTCTCCGCAACTCAAGATCAACAATCGGAGCTTCAAGATGCAACATTTGCTTGGCGAAGTAAGAACCCTTCGTTCCTGTCAGACTTCTTTGGGTTGTAGAAGCTGGAGCTGACCACGAAGATTGAAGGGCGGATTTTCCTATGTTTACCTCGTTCAAGATATCGCTACGTCTCAGCTGTACGCGCTCAAGAAGATACGCTGCCCCTTCGGTCAAGAATCAGTCTCCCTGGCTCTCAAAGAAGTAGAAGCTTATACTCTGTTTTCACCACACCCTAATATCATACATTCTATCGACCATTCCGTTGTCTCTACAAAAGACAGATCGGATCCCGGAAGTAAGACAGTGTACATACTACTACCATATTACAGAAGGGGGAATTTGCAGGACGCTATCAATGCGAACCTCGTCAACCATTCGAAATTCCCAGAACGGAGATTGATGATACTATTCTTGGGCGTTGCGAGAGCACTCAAAGCGATGCATCAATATCGGGTGAAAGGTGCTCCCGAAGGAGCTGCAGCACAGAAGAAAGCGAAGGGTGTACGGCAAGAAGCGGCAGAAGCAGACCAAGATGCGGCTGAGAAAAATAAGCAACGGCGGAGAAGAGAACATCCAGACCGTGATCCAGAAGATACGGAACAGGAGCCGTTGATGGAGGGCGAAGTGACTATGGCGCAAGAAGGCGTGGGAGAAGGAGAAGTGCGGGCTTATGCTCATAGGGATATAAAACCTGGTATTCTCATTTGAAGACAAACACACACCTTCTGAGAAAGGCTGATTGAATCTTTAGGTAACATAATGATCGCCGACGATGGCAAAACTCCCATCCTGATGGATTTGGGGTCTTTAGCGCCCTCTCCGACTCCTATAACCTCTCGTTCCCTTGCGCTTGCGGTTCAAGACACAGCAGCCGAACACAGCACCATGCCCTACCGCGCTCCCGAACTGTTCGACGTCAAGACCGGCAGTGTCATAGATACCAAGGTCGACATATGGAGTCTGGGGTGCACATTATATGCGTGCCTAACAGGCAAGAGTCCATTTGAAGCGCGGAGTGAAGAGACTGGAGGTAGCTTGAGTATTTGCGTTTTAGGCGGCGATTGGAGGTTTCCGGACGAAGGTCCCAAGAAAGATCCCAAGGGTAAAACCAAGATTTCGAATGGGGAGGCTGAAGAAGGTAGCAAGGAGCCGGGTATCAGCGAGGGGGTGAAAGATGTGGTAAGGAGGTGCTTGAAGGTTGAACCGGCAGAGAGACCGGATATTGACGAGCTTATTGTCATGATCGAGGAGTTGTTGGAGAGGCTACCTAATGATGATGAGCGCGATGATCTATAGTAAAAACCTTCTCGGTTGCATTGTTTCGGAGTATGTGTTACCCTATGGGGGTGGGATCCGGCCTCGCTCCAGCTCGTTGTTTCAGTGCAGCGTGGTGTTCATATCAATAACGGCGCAGGAGAGATCTTTGGATTGGAAGACTTCCGTGTCATATTACAAGAAAATAAATTCTTTGTTGAACACTTACACTTCGACGCCATAGGTATGAAACGGGCTGGTAGAATAGATCCGCTCCAACAATGTACATTCAAACGCTCACGGCTTCTGCTAGCAGAACCGCTTTTCAAACTCCCCAAAAAGCTTCGGACTGATCTCATCACTGCTATTCCCCTCCACTCTCCACAGAACCCCTTTCTTTTCATAATGCTCCAAAAGCGGCTCACTCGTCTCCTGAAACTTCTTCAACCTCACCCTCCAAGTCTCCTCTCCATCATCCTCCCTCTTCGTCAACGGTTCTCCCGTCACATCATCCTTCCCCTCTACCTTCGGCTTGTTGAAGCCGGTATTATACACTCGCCCGCTCGGCGCATGCACCCATCTATTCGCTATCCTCCCTAGAATAATATTTACGGGGGTGACCAGGGAGACAACAAGGTTTATGGGGATAAGCGCGTCGAGTTTTCGGGCTTGGATTGAGGTGCGTGGGAAGCCATCGAGGATGAATGATGCGGAGGGGGCGTCGGAAGGGAGGGTTTGTAAGGCGTCGGAGAGGGAGGTGCTGGAGGGGACCCAGGATTTGGCTTTGAGTTCGGTGAGGATGAGACGGAGGATCATGTCATCGGGAACAAGAGAGCCGGCTTTCATATGGGACTCTGCTTCAAGACCTAGAGGCGATCGTGTTAGATACCTTGTGATTAATGGGAATGGGGAAGATGTCATACCCAATGGGGTTTTATTGCGAACAGCATTTCTCAAGAGATCCCCGGAGCTCAGAGCTGAGAGCTGGGGGAATCTCTTCATGAGACGCTCAGCTTGTGTTCCTTTGCCCACGCCAGGAGCTCCGACTAGTATGATCCGGGCTGCTCGTTTGAACTCTTTTGTTGCCATTGAGCTGGAATATGACTTGAGCGGAGCGGAGAGCGGAGTTTTGCCAGAAAAGGAGAAAGGAAAAGGGGAGCTGCTCGTGGCAGCGAGAAGCTCGAGGCTTCAGCAGTACGTAGTTACAGCATCATGATGACGGGCGAGAAGTATGTACAATTGTACAGATGGTATATGGAAGTTGCAATGGTCCCCGGGGTTAAGGGTTGGGGAGGGGTGCTCTAAGCGGAAACTTTGGGATCGGCTGCCGAAGCTGTTGACCCCAAGACTTTCCGCCATCTCACGCTGATACAACGACCTCGTTGTCGTTCTCAAACAAGGCCCAGTTGGAGCCGGACTTTAAAACATCCATTGAGCGCATCTCAAGAAGAAGAGAATAGCCACGGCGAATTCCTTGGTAAGATGTCGAGGTATGCCTCGAGTCTCATTCTTAGCCCGCTTTTGTTTGTGCCGTTTGGATTTGTGTTTCTTTTGATCATTTAGTCTCACCAAGACAATTACAAGGCATCAGAGTAAGAGCGTTGATGCAACTGGCGCTATATAATAATGGGCCGTGATCTTTGTCTCCATGGTGTCCTTCAGCAAGCATTACAATAATAACTGGTCCGTGCGATTGCGCTTACAGGAGGGAACCTACAATACAAAGTATCACGATCCAAAGGACTTCGTCAGCCTCTGGCTTGCAAGTCTTTTGGTTCTAGTTGATTTCCCTTGGTCCGTCCTCATTAGATTGAGACGTCAATGCACCTTGGGTGCTGCATGTCATGCATCACAATATCAACCCTTGCCACAATTGCTTTACATTAAAGCGCCAGCATTTAAGGTAGCTATGAAATTCATGCATATTGCTCGCGCATCTTATCTACTCACTGTCCCGCTTGGCTATGAAATTCATGGACATTGCCAGCGCATCTTACCTGCTCACCCTCCCGCGTTTGCTCACTATCCCGCGCCTCCCAACGCTCGCAATACACCACTTTAGCAGCGTGGGATTATACTGTTTCAGCACTACTGCTCCGCCTGGTGGCAGGCGCCATTTGTTTTCCTGGGACCAAGCGCTTAACTACCTAAAGCCATAAATGGTTACTCTACATTGGTACCAACAATCTGGTCGATGTGTGAGTGCTAATTCACTCATCGAACTCGTGGAGGCCAAATCCGGCTTGAGTGATGCGCTTGTGGCTAAATCTAGGCAGATTGTTCCGCTCCTTCCTGCTCGAGGCTTCGGCGCTGCATGCTGGAACTTGACTGGCGCTCGAACGCTGTCACTATGTGGGGGCGCATTCTGCAAATTGGCCCAACCTTCGCCACTCGCGTAGCCTTGCCCCAGAGCTTTCTAGTCTCAGCCTTCAGCCTGATCGCATTTGAGCTGAATTGCCCCGCATCATTCCCTCCTTTCGCTCTTCCTACCCTTTGATCGACTCGTCACTGATCACGATATACAATGTCGTTTGCAGACTTCCTGTCCACATTATCGTTAGAAGAGCAAACATCTGACCGTGCCATCGTTGTGGCGGTGGACTTTGTAAGGCCTTCTTCGCGAATCTCTTCCCATTGCTCCTTGCTCAAATATCTAGGGCACTACATACTCGGGTTTAGCATGGGCGCAGACTCGTCGGGTATTGCAGCGCATTCCTCCGTCAGTCTTTGGGCCGTACTGAGCATTTCCAAGCCTGATGTCCAGGATACCATTAAACAATGGCCTATTGGGGCTTCGGACGGGCTGGAGGGCAAAACAAGTGACAAGGTCCCTACGTAAGGCATCAGGATGTTTGTGTTCAATGCTTTTTGAACTGACGGGTCCGATAGTGAACTACGCTACAAGGAGTTGGACGAAGGATATGAATGGGGATTCCAGATCAGCGATGAAGGGCCGCGGCATCAGTGGTTCAAGCTGGATCTCGACCCCAGCCAGAGAGGAGGCGTGTCCGACCTGGCTAGGCGGTTTCCGGCGCGTAACGCTGAGCCTCCTGGATATACTTCGAATGCAAAAAAGCTTGTGACCGACTACTTAACAGCCCTTCGTCAGCACGCTGATCACTTTCTGCGCTTGAAGCTTCCTCAGGCGGCCATGCGATCCACAGCCATCGAGTATATAATCACGTAAGTAATAGAATGTTATAAGTGATACGAGCAAGTTCTCGCTCATACAGCTTTTCGATAGGACTCCAGCAGTATGGTCACCTGCTGCACAAGCTGCGACTCGAGAATGCGCAGAGAAAGCCGGCATGGGCCCACGAAATCAAATCCAAATCATATCTGAGCCAGAAGCTGCAGCAACATACGCCCTGGATGCATTGGATCCTCACGATGTCAAAGTTGATGACACCTTCGTTCTTTGCGACGCAGGAGGAGGCACGGTAGATTTGATATCCTACACCGTGTCACAGCTTAGACCTATGCTCAAGATCGAGGAAGCTGCTTCGGGGACAGGAGGGCTCTGCGGAAGCACGTACCTTAACCGTATATTTGAGCAGTTTCTCATCGCCAAATTCGGACAGAACGAGGGCTGGGAAGATGATGTAATCGAAGAGGCAAGTTCGTTTCTCAATGGAGTATCTAGAACTGACCTCTCCAGGCATCCAAAAGATTCGAGGAGGTCATTATCCCGTACTCTAGGGTAAAGACTAAATGGAGTAGCTGATCGATCATTTAGGTTAAGCGAAGATTTACTGGAGACCCGAATGAGTCTTTCACTATACCTGGTACATAATCATGCATTGTTAGATATTTTATCAATCTAATGTTCTTGTATTGCAGTACCTGGACTTGTGAACAATCGCCAACAAGGAGTGCAGAGGAACAAGTTCAGCCTTAAAGGTGACGAGATAATCCAGATATTCAGCCCAGTACTAGCCGAAATTGTTGCTCTTGTGAAAGGCCAAATATCCTCGACAAAGCGGAAAGTCAAGGCTGTTATACTTGTAGGAGGCTTTGGAGAAAGCGAATATCTACGAAAGACATTGAGGGCAGCAGTAGGCTCTCGCATTCAGATACTCGTGGCCCCCAACAGGTGAGAGGATGCTGTGTCCAGCACCTGGAAAGTGCTGACCGTTGCTTGTAGCTGGACGGCTGTTGTCAGAGGTGCTCTGATGAAAGGCTTGGTACGAGCAGCACCGACCATAGAGCGCATCCAAATCGGCTCCAGATCTGCGAGAAAGCATTACGGGTACGAAATTTTTGACGAGTATGACGCATCGGCAGGTCACTTGGCAAGCAAATGGTACGTTCGTATGCTGCTTGGTTCTTTTGCGCTAATAGTTCGAAACAGCAAATGGGATTCATTCGCCGGTGCACAAATGTCATATGTCATGAGATGGATTATCAAAAAGGTGAAAATTGGGTTCTGTAGCAAAATTTTATTTACTAAAATGTAAAAGGGTGAACCCGTCAAGGAGGATGCGCCGGCGAAGTTCTCCTTGTATGTGATAAGATTGGTAGCGGAGGGGCCACTGAGCCATATCCGTGAAGATATCATGGTCTGCGAAGACCCAGAGGACAAAGGGGCACCAGTTTACCGCGATAGCGGTGCGTACTCGCAATTCCTGTCCCTCGCTGAAGGATTATTGACGTCTTGCAGGCGTAAAGGAGCTTGTGAAGCTTGACATAGACCTCTCTACGATACCAGAGGAGACTCTCGATCGTGACAGAGGGAAGGATGGGAAACTCTATTACCGCTGCGACTACGAGATCCAGGTGACCCATTGTTCTGCCTCTACCAAATATGCATTGGTGTACAAAGGGATCAAATACAATACTGTAGAAGCTGAGTACGTATAGGGTCACAACATTTGGACTGGCTTTTTTGGATGCTGAAGGAAGACCTCGAGACTGACAGACAATCCTGCAACGCTCTTTGAGGGTATTTAGACTACGCTGGTTTTAGCTAGTATTCTGCATGCAATTACAGTGGATGAAACAGACCCATTGAAAGGGTTGTATGCCATCATTTGGCGTGTACAATATTGCACGACTAGTACGAATTGCTAAGCTTGCAAGCTGTACAGCTTGCGGGCCCTCGACACGTCTGTGAGGGGATCGAGCCAACTTGCTGAAGCCTGTCGTCTCTAACTTGCAGTGGCTTAGTAGATTCGACATTAGCTATCTGTATGCAACATGCATAGTGATAACCTGCGTTGCAAGGATGACTCCACTGGACGACTGGAGGATATCACTTGCAGTAGCGTGGGGGCAGATGCGCTTGACACTCAATACGGCAGCAACGTGGGATGTTTGTTGCGCCCTGTTCTGTTGCTACCCCGCAGCACCAGCAATGGTCAAAGCGTGATAGCCTTGTCGCTCAGCCGGGACAACTTCATGTACTGTCGTGCTTGCAAACCGCTCCTAAACCGTAAGGACTTCGTGGGATCAATACAATACTGTCAGATAGAAAAGGAACGCCATGGACCCGAAATATCCTCGCGAGCAAGAATCAATAGATACAGAGATGTTGGACGCAGTACGTAGCATCCGCCGAATGTTGTCGGTGCACAAAGCTAAACCTTTTCCAAAGCCCTCAACCGGGACGGTGCCAGGCCCTGGGCGACCGTTGCCTCGTATCCCAGCAAAGTCTCTAGAGACGCGAACAGCGCATGGTACAATACCGTCTACCAAAGGGTCAAGATTAGAGCTGCAAATGGCGGAGGAAGACGTGGAAAATTTGGCCAGCATAGCTCGCAGGAATACCGGAGATGGGCCCAGAAATATCAGGGAAGAACTTGAGACAGCTCGGGAGGAAAACCAAAGTCTAAGGGAGGGACTCAAGTATAGAGAGAGTGAAGCCAAGGATATTTTGCGTAGAGAAAACGCCAAGTACAATCAATTATACAACACCATGACAACCCAGCTAGAGGATGCGCAAGCTGAGAATGGAAGGGTGGACGAAGTTGCTCGGAAGACTCACTTAAAGTTGCAAGCTAAAGAGGAAGAATTGCAGAAATGCAAAGACGAACTTTTCGCTCTCCAGCCCCTAAGCCCAATCTCCGATGCACAGATAGGCCATGAGTGGGAGAGGCTATGTGGGGCCATTACCCAGTGGATAGACGATCAAGCGGGTGGAATGGGCAGCCTACAATCAGAATTGAAAAGGCTAAATCAGAGGGATGAGTTCAATGACACAGTAGACCTGTATTGGGGTGCTGACAGACAGGAGCTGGCACTCCGTTCAAGTCGCTATCCTAATATCATTGATGTCTTACTTCGATACAATATTCACTGTCTCCTGGAAAAGAGAGTTTTCGACGAAAGCGTTTACATGTTCGGTCTTGGAAATAAAAGCGCGAAACTTCTCACTATGATTGAAGAGCAAATGAACGCGTTAGAACCGCGAAGAGGTAACTTTGTTTTACTAAGATATAACGAGGAGAAAAATGATCTAACTGCTCATAGATCGACAGACTATCGATAGATGGAGATCAGAAACCTTGATCGCCTGGTCCGCCATTCCTGACTCCGAAGCAATCAAGTTCGAAAGAGCAAAGGAGGTGACGCTTGAGGCGGACGACTTCCTTGCACCTTTGCTGCTGAAACGCACCGCCGACGCATTCGAAGTGTTCCATCGCGATATCACACTGGCTGCCATAGAACTTGCCGGCACCATGCGCCGATCAACTTCAGCTTATCGCTTCACCTCCCTCGTGGATAGAGGAGATCATAAGATGAAGCGGTTTACTGTTCCTTCAATCGGACACGGTGGCCTCGTCCATATATCAGACTTTACTGGGTCCGAGATTCTCGACATCGAGTCAAACAGGAACCTGAAGCCTAGCCGAGTAGAGAAGAATGCAGATGGTTGGATTGGTGACAGAATCCTGACTATCTACCCGGCCCTCTGTCGTCGTGGTAGAGATGAAGATATCGTGGTGAGCAAGGAGCTCCTCTTGGTGGAATTAAGCAAACCCCTGCCACGTCGTGGAAAGCCTAGGGAAGTTGAGAGCAGTTGGGTAAAGCTTGGTGGGATAATCAAACAATTTAAATAATCGTTAGTCGTGTGACTATACGCTTTCAAGGTCATGATTACAGAGCACGGTAACATTCGAAATAATGAAACAGTTACTGGCCCACACCGAAGAACCAATCAAGCCAAGTTTAAATCCCAGCCAGTTCGAAGCCAGTTAACCGGCCATCTTCTGGCCACTAGCCATCCTAAACATAAACATCAAAACAGTGCGTTCGTGTTATACTAAAGAAGAGGGTCAGTCTCTGCTGGGAAATTATTAAAATCGTAAAGTACTATGAGGAAGCAGCCGCGTTCCTGTTCCTGTCCATCACCATTGGGGATCTTTTTATAGTCATGTCAGATGCGGATATACACTCTCATCATATCTAGGACGCATTCGGTAGGTCAATGGCATTATCTGTGGTCCATGAGAGCGCTCAAAGGTGTGGTCGGGAAAGCCACGGCAAGTCACCTTACCTCCCGAGCAGTACTAGTTACCCTTGACTTGCAACGTCTCCCAGCTAACGCACGGGAGCAGCATCTTGTCAGCGGCCGACGATTAGGTAAGAATGAGCAAGATTGAGAAGCCCAAGCCGAAAGATATTACACAGTACACTCGGGTTTAGGCGGCAGTGAGTATCAAAAACACGCAGTTGGTGAGGTGAGACGGCGAATGTCTGCCGACTCTCGTACTCAGTTGTATTAAATAGTAGGTTTGATTCATATGGGCGCTGGTAAAATGGTGTAGCGGTTTGATTGATTACCTAGTTTACAAAAGCTCGAGTTGGTGTCGATAAGGTTCACCTATCAACCGTATGCCCCTAGAGATGCCCTGAAAGTTGATCACCTAGGTGATCGGATTAGTCGCCAAAGCCAGGACTTTTTGGCCCTGATATTGTTTTCTAGGGGGCCAGCTTTAGGGACCCTACCTAAGCATCAGCCCCGTAGGGCGATGCCGTTGAGGGGTATGGTTGATAGGTGAACCCTTCTACGACCCTCGACAGCAACCACCATTCACGTGAGCTGCACGCCAGGCATTCATGCTTGTCCAACACGCAAAGCATGGCCTCGAAACATGCGGATGCATGGCTGTGGGTGGTTCTAGGTAAGCCGACTCCACAATATAACAATTCTAAACTGAGATCGTCTAGCTGTTGTGAGTTACTATACAGCTGGGACCGTCCACAAGCAGCTTGCAGGTATACGCAAGGATTCAGAGATAACCCATCATGAAAAGCCACCTGATATGCTCGGCCCAGGAACAGTGAACGGTGTGTAGGGTTTGTCAGTGGGTGCAAGATCATGCTGAAGCTTACCAGCGCTGAAGCTTGATACTCTTAGTCAATTGACCCGCAGTCCTAATCCGGACATTCGAGCTGCGTATGCAGGAATCTCTGCAACTGAAACGCTGATGCTAAGTGGCCAATAGCTCTATCAAAATAATCACCGAGAGGCTGTTTCAAGAGGAATCCACATGGAGTCTATTGCTACAGGACCTGAAGGGCTCGAACACAGAGCGCCGAGATAAAGCACTGATGACTTTCCGCTCTATTGCTCAGTTCAGTAAGACTCCAACTGCGCAGTCGAAAGACTCTTTGTCCCAAGCAACTGATTTGGGTGGAATGCAGCCCAACCTAACGATCATATGGACGTCTTTTTCCATCATCCACACACATACGAGTCAGTCATCATCTGCTTGACGAACTTGATTCCCCAGGCACAATTAGCTGAAGCAAACTCCACATATCGCTCGCAGGCCGAGCGTGACTCTATTTGGCTACTCTGCTTTCTCCTCCTCCCTGCCAACCCAAAGAAGGCAGAGTTGATAGGAAGATGGCTTTGCATGTATCCTTTTGGAGGCCGGGGATCTACTCTGGCTGAGAAAAGAACTATTGTACGGAGCATAGCTACAGGGCAATATGTCTACAAGGACTGCGATTTCGGGTACTACATGCGAAGTGTGCTGGCCTCCTGCTTGAGGTCTCATTGTCTATGCATGCAATTGAAGAAACACGGGTTATGCGAGACCAGAGAACATACTGATGAATTGAATGCTGTTACGCTTCAGCTCAATAGTCGCAAGCCTCAGGGATTGGAGGCAGCATGGGAAGGTGTACCAGTGGGCGCCGTCAGAACAAGTAATGGGTGGACTCTTGGTACTGAGGAATATCCAGATGCTCCGGGCTTGGACGCATCATGGATACCGGTGGGCGCCGTCAGAGGAGGTAGTGGGTGGACTTATGATCCTGAGGATATTCCAGATGAAACAGATCTTGAAGAAGACTGGCACGAGTCTATACCAGAAGGTGCAATCAGGAGTCGCGAGGGATACTTAATTAGGACGAATGCGAGAGGGATTGAGCAAAGCCCAGAAGAGCAGAGGCTGCGGCGGCGAAGAAGAGAAGCTATGGTGCTTGGGGAAAATGGAAGGCCGATTCAACGCCAAGATATAATCGAGCCTAATGCTATGAATTTGGATGGAGACAATGTAGACGAGGATCTAGAGCCATTGATGGAGGAGATTGCTAGAGAAGCTGATGAAGAGACACTCGCAGAGCTAAGAGCTGAAAATGACAGAAGTTGGTGGGGCTGGTTAGGAAGATTGCGTCCTGATGGTCTGGCTCCAATACATTCTTCATGATTTGAGCGTTTGCATGGACGCTTGAGGAGTTCTGGCAATTCCGTTATTGAGATACCCAATCATAGCGACAGTAAATTGAAGCGAGCAAGAAATCCCCATGCATCGATTACTTATCCTCGAAGACCCCGTCCTTAAAGACCCTTCCATGACAGCTTTGCCAGATGATCAGCCTTCTTCCTACTGTTCTTGACCATCCCCATATACTTCAGCTCAGCCAATGCTCGCGAGAAGAGCGCTCTAACAACCTTATCAGTCCTCTACGAAGACCACCAAGAATACCAACAGTACTTACAGAACCCTCTCCCTCTCAGCATCTTCATCTTCACTCTCCTCCTCCCCAACAATCGTCCAGAACGCCGACCAAAGATCCGCCGTATTAACAACAGACCCCGACTCAAGATACAGCTTATAAAGTATAGCCGTTGCCGGCTGCGTACTAGACAAGCCCTCCTCAGCTCCACCACAGCACTCGCAACCGAGATAATCGTGAGGCGAGCTCAGTGCCCGCTCGATTGCATGGCGGGGTCTGGGGCTGAAAACATCTCGGTGCGGAGACTTGGAGTCGTATATCAGGATTTCATTGAGGAATAAGTCTTGTGGGTTGATGAGCGTGTTTTCAAAGTAGCTTTGCAGGTGCTCGAAGACGTGGTCCACGATCTTGGTGTAGGCAGCGTCTTGGGTGGATAGATATGATGTTTTCTTGCTTAGAGAAACTTTCTGGGCGACGACTGTTGTTCGCATTGTCTCGTGGTGGACGTCATATTGACTTCGTAGGGGGATCTTAGGATCGTCGAGATTGTTGGTGAGCTTTTCCAGATCTTTCAATAGACTTCGTAGCGTGTGCTCGGGTGCAAATTCCAAGAGGTCGTTAAGTAGGTCATGCATAGCGTCCGATGGTAATTTCTTCAGGGAGCTGAGACTATCTTCGAGGATGGGAGACCTAAGTAAATCCCCGGACATAGCCCGAATGTACAGGTGCGACCACACGACCTTCGTTTTACAATTAGGTGTCGACTGTATCTTATTGAGAGCATTCACTGCGACTATTAGTTGGCTTATTGCGTCTCGACTGGTCCCGAGACCTTGCATCAGCAGGTCGTTGAGATTTTCGTCATCATCAAGCAGATCTCGAACTGTCTCATAATCCCGTGCTGATATGAGACTTTGCGCATATCTTTTCGATCTTCAGCAATTATTCTGTGATGCCAACGGTATACTTCCACTTACCCTCGAAAAGATGGCAGATTACGAATCGCTTCAAAGTGCTCTTTCTGTAAGGGGACCTGGGTAAGGTCTTCGGCGAGAAGAATACTCAAGGGATTCGCAAAGAATTGTGTCATGTAGGCATACTGATCATCACCTTAGTGCTCAATTAGGCATTTGATTGCAAGGAAACTCACCTTCACGGCTTCCTTCAATGCGGATGGGCTTTGTATGTAATCTCTTTGCTGCTGTAAAATCTGATCGCTCAGGCTTGGACCCAACCACAACGTCGAACGGTAGTCATTGACCGTTTGAAAAACTTCTTCCACATCTAATCCTTCTGCCCTGAATTCTGCGCCATCCAGGCGTCTTATAGTGTCACGGGACAATTTTTCTTGAAAAAGTTCAATCGAAGTTGCGATGTTGAAGAGAATCACAAAGGGTATCCGCCCGTTCCAGGCACTGGTCAAGTAAGCATGAGATCATCTTTCAGCCAGATTTTCTCACCTAAGGATGTCGATGAGATCACCTAGCAGCTTTGCCTCAAAAGCTTCGCTGTCTTCAAATGCAATGACTACCCTGTCGATAGTATGAGCTCGAACATGGTCGTGAAGAATTTGTAGATCGTAGTTTAGCTGGCGAGTGTCCTAAGCAACCGTCAGAGGATTCGTTATTCTAATAATGAAATTGAAGCCAAACCTCTGCACCGTCAATGACCGTGTCTTCGTTACTTTCCAACGTCTGAGTTCTTGCATGTTGGTTGATGTACTTTAGAACTGTCTTTAAGTTGGGACTCTGTCCTGTGCTTATGGCTACCAGAATGGCACGATGCCGAACGTGGATCGTTTGCATTATCGACTCGAACAGCTTCGCGGATGAGCCATTGTTGAGACCTGACACGACCAAGCCAGTGCGAATTTTGACGGCGGAACTTGCCTACTGTTAACAGACGCCTTGGACAAGACCACCTCTAACTAACTTGACAGAATCACTGCTGCTGATGAATGATGAAACTTCTTCAGCAGTAGAAACATTGGCCGCATCAATGATACTCTCCTGGAAGTCAGTACAGCTTTTGTGCAATTCGGCCAAGCAGATGAGTTACATTGACAGAACTTTCTTTGGATGAGCTAAGGGTATTAAAAGTCTCATAGCGAAACTTTACGGTTGCTGGTAATTCTGTTCCTCTCAGAAGCGGAACGAGTGGAGGGACCTCGTGTTGGGTATCTAAATCATTAAGTCTTACGGTTTTCCTCCGCTTTGAGGGTCGGTGACCCTGCTCAACGGCCTCATCAGGCGTAAAAACATAGCAAGGCTATAGAAACTATCAGCATACAGGAATGCGGGTCTGACACTCAAGTATTACCTCGTATTCAGTCATAATGAAAGAGGATGAGGTCGTTGTTTCTCGACCACGTACTTTCATACTAATTAGGGTTTATATGTGCATACCCTAATTCATCTTCTAACGCGTGCGCGCGGCAGGCGGCAACGACAATTGGCTAGCCTAGAAATTTATAGATTTTCAAGAAGCAAACAGTGTAATCAACCAGTGAATTTGGGAAAGAGGACCGGAAGTGTTGCTGACTGGAAATCATATACAGTATGACATGTGAATTAAGATTCAACATCAGACACAGATTAAGTGAGAGGGCGAGCTGCGTCAGGAGTAACTGCTGCGGAGCGTTCGGCTTAACTTGATATTGTTTGCTCTCCTCGGATAGAGACCTACAGTGGCGCCGTCTGCTCTTTGTTCATCTTTCCCCTAGTTACTCATGTACTTAGCGCGCAATATCGCTCGCACTTCCTTCATTACTTCACCCAAATTTTTCCTGCCGTCAGCACATAAGATGTCGACCTCAGCTGCATTATATACAAGCGAATCGCTGAAAGCGGCCAACGCATTGCCTTACAGTTCTATGGAGGGGAAGTTAGACCCGCTATTGCTGCAGGCATTGAAAGACATGAAATTTGACTTCATGACACCTGTCCAAAGCAAGGTCTTAGCTGGGTTGCCAACCTTCAAAAGTGACTGGTGAGTCAACTTCTGTTGTATTCGCTAGGATAGCGCCAGCTCCTCCACCGTCATGCTATACTCACAGAGATATGCTGATCTGCGTATATAGTCTTGTCCAAGCAAAGACAGGAACTGGTAAGACAACAGCATTCTTGCTTCCTGCCATACAGAACATGCTTCAGGATTCTCCGACCAAGGGCAAAGTCGCCATACTTATTCTTTCACCTACGCGTGAGCTGGCGCTTCAGATCGCCGCTGAGGCTTCCCGTCTGGTATCGAGATTGAAGCGACGTATTGAAGTGCACACGGCCTTCGGCGGAACCGCAAAGGCGAGTTCATTGAACAAGTTCAAAAGTGGAGACCCGAAGATATTGGTTGCTACACCTGGTCGGCTCAAGGACTATTTGAGTGAAGATGATGTGCGAGAAAAGTTCAGTGGAATGTTGACTTTGGTCTTAGATGAAGCAGACAGGATGCTAGATGCAGGTAAAGTTGTTCAGCCTTCCACCATAGCTGTCGTTCATGATGCCTAATAGTATCTAGGCTTTCTTCCGGATATTCTCAGGATACTCAGTGCCTTGCCACCTAAGAGCGGCGTAAATGGCCATTGGCAAGGGATGTGCTTTTCAGCCACCATACCGCCAGGAATGGAACAAGTCCTCTCTCACGTGCTGAAGAAGGAACATGTCTCAATCTCCACATTAGATGCATCGGAGCCTCCAACCCTTACTAGAGTCCCTCAGTATTCTGTCATTATACCTAGCGTGACAGACACGTTCACCGCCCTCTATTCTTTGATTAAAGAGGAAGTCCAGACCACCGAGGGAGAGCCCAAAATCATTGTCTTTGGGACGACGGCAAACTTGGTTGCATTGTACGTCCACGTATTTCGGAACCAGACAAACCTCAAGGTCTACGAGTTACATAGTCGGATGTCACAGCCGGCAAGGACTAGAGCGACTGATGAATTCAAAGCTGCTAAGAACGGGATCATGTTCGCTACTGACGGTAGGCATCCGGCGCTGCAGTCCCTTTGTATCATACTCAGAACTAAACTAACTAACTACCAGTCATTGGCCGAGGGATGGACTTCCCCGATGTTTCGCTTGTTGTGCAGGTTGGGCTTCCTGCAGATGCAGATTCATACACTCATAGAGTGGGCAGGACTGCTCGTGCTGGTAAAGACGGTCGTGCTATAATACTCATCACGCAGTCAGAATCGTTTTTTCTGACCGTCAACCCCAAATTCAGAATTCAGCCATATCCAGCTTCTAATAAAATTCTAAATGATACCAGTGCTACTGAGAAGATCACCAATGCCTTACAAAGCATTGACCCCAAAAGCAAACAGAAGGCCTACTCTGCGTACCTTGGATTCATGAAAGGGTTTGTGAAGAAGATGCAGTTAGACCCTACTGGGCTTGTGAAGTTGGCAAACAAATTCGCTTTGGAAGGCATGTTGTGCGATGAGGTACCGGAGATGGAGAGAAAGACGATCGGGAAGATGGGCCTCAAAGGTGTGCCTGGACTTCGTATTGCGAAGCCGGAGCCATCCGGGAAAGCTGGTGTCAAGCGCGAAAATCCTGTTACCGACTCGCCAACAGAAAGAGATGCCCCTTCGAGGCGACTTCGACACCAAGGTGTTCCTGAAGCTATAGATGTTCAAGTGAGCCGAGATCGCACTTTTACTCAATCCAGGGATGGTAGTCGAGCGCAAGGTGGACCTAATGTATTCAAAAGAAACGCCCCTTTGCACGTTGGCAGAGATGCTCAGAGCAGCAAGCGGCCTTGGAAGTATCACGAGGAGAATAAATTCAACAAAAAGAATGCTGGGAAGACGGGCTTTAGCCATGAATCGGCGAATTCAGTTGGGAGACAAGCAATTCAAGAGTAGTGGGCAGGTTTCCAACCGGGCTTTGCCATGGTGCTAGGTGTTATACATCCTGAGGTGTACACATGCTCCCTGAAGTCCAAAGCAATTAGATTCTCGACGGTTTCATAGACGGATAGATCATAGCGCCCTTAGATTAGTATCTCTGTTCTTACAAGAGCCTCACTTTCTGTATCAATTCGTACTGACACGTGATACAATGACCTTGCTAATCTTATCGCACCGTGGTCGCCAGAAAAATACGATGACGCGGGAGGTACTGTTGGGGCTGATGATTTTTATGCAGACAGTAGGCTAGCGCCAAGTTGCCATATTAATTCTAGCCCTACAATGAAAATTATCAGAACTGTTTCCAAACGACAAGCTATTTCTCCCAGCATATTGATATGCTCCTATGTACGATCCTATACTAGATATTCATGCTCCGCTTGAGATTACGGACAGCTTATCCACATAATGTCGCACTAAGTGTCTCCGGTCCGTGTCGCGCCACTCCTCGAGTTTCCCATATCTGTAGAGCTTTCACG
Source organism: Cladonia metacorallifera KoLRI002260 (assembly GCA_000482085.2). Taxonomy (NCBI): domain Eukaryota; kingdom Fungi; phylum Ascomycota; class Lecanoromycetes; order Lecanorales; family Cladoniaceae; genus Cladonia; species Cladonia metacorallifera. Next base: position 1,306,628 of record KI911126.1, read on the forward strand.
ACCACTTACCCTCGGATCGATGACCATTCCAGCAAGGTTACGATAAAATGGTACGAGCAAACATTCCCATGGTCAGTCAAGAGACGGCGGGTGGATCCCAACCACCCAGTAGGAGAGCACGACGAAGAGATAAGGGAGGTACAGGCTGAGATCGACAAATTGAGAGCCGAGTTACATGAGATGGAGAACCCACCGGAGGGAAAGACCTTTGTCGAACCATTGCTTGAGCAGCTCCCAGAAGAGGAGCAGAAAAGGCTGAGGGCTGCAATCAAACAAGACGAGGTGAATAGAGCGCGGATAGAACAAGAGAAAGCTCTGGTGAGGCGGAAGCTCGAAGAGCGTCTCCCAAAAAAGGCGGATCTTGAGATACTGTGGGAGCTGCCAAAAGACCAGAGTACATACCTTCGGAACCTAAATGAGACGATATACCAAGCATCTTCTAAACTTCCTTCTCCGTTAGAGAATCGAGACGTGCGAAAAAAGCTGTGGCAAGCCTACGCTCGGTGTAAAGCCTTTCTACCACCATTTCTCCACTTGATACCTGATAGAGCTTGGGAAGTATTGTTCGTTAGTCAGGAGATTGGCTTGTCAAATGGTGATCCACACTGGGCTCAATTGGTAACATTGACCGAAGATAAGCTGAAGGCAGGGAAACAACTGAACAAATATGAGAGAATGTTGTACGTTTGGGCGCTCCATAACGAGGGGCGCCATGAAGATGCTATCTCTCAATGGCAAGATCTTAAAACTCAACTAGGAGACGATGAAGAAGCTACCGACGGATATGAACTTCTAGGTGTTCAGTTATTTGCGTCTGAAGGCGATCCAGGGAAGGCTGAGAAGATTAGTTCTAGCTTTCTACGTAAGGGCCCCCAAAAGGAGTCTAGGATTCTGATACCGATAATTGAGGCATGGGCACAGTGTGGTGACGATGTGGGCTTCAAACACGCGTGGGTCTTGTATCTACAGTTGAAGGAGCGCTTGGGTGGTAATATCACCATGGACGACTACGATAATGTTGTTCTGAGCTTTCTAAACTCTGGGAGAGCCGATCTTGGCCTGGCCGTCTTCAAGGATATGATGCTGACTGGACAAAGAAGCGATCAAGGATCTATAGAGCTGTACAGCAAATCACTCGGCTTTATGAACAAGATAGACCCAAGTGCCATCACTGTGGAAGAACTGAACAAAATTGCTTTGACCGGGCTTACTACTCTCCCAAAGAGATTCCAGAACAAGTTCTTCTTTGGGAAGTGGATAAGCAAGCTTCTCAGCATAGGTGCAAGCGATGCGGCCGCATCAGTCATTGAGCTGATGTACGAGCGAGGCGTTAGACCCGACTCCAAGCATTTGAATGGCATTATTGGGGCTTGGCTACGATCCGGGACTGATCGAAATAGGGAGAAAGCGGCGCAAATGGCTTGGGCTATGGTCTATGAACGGATCGACCTCGTCAAAAAGCGCCAAAAGGCTGACAAAGTTGAGACCTCCAACGTGCCTGATTTCCAGCCATCTTCAATACCTGTGCATCTCAGGCGGACTGTCGCACCAGCGACCATTGAGACCATGTGTTTGCTCCTGCAGCATTACACGCGTAGATCGCAGGACACCCATGTACAGCTCGTTCTAGACGCCCTTTCGGCGACTGAAATGGAACCCAATACCTATTTCATCAATCATCTGATGTATTTGGATCTACGGCATGGTCGTCACGGAGCGGCATTCACCAAATACAAGAAGATGTTTGGATGGCAGATACCGAACCTGGACACCTTCATTTGCCTCTGGGACTGTGAGAAAGCACACATCGATGACTTGGCCGTAGGCAACCGCCGAGAGGAATTCCCAAATCCGCGAGAACTGATGTCTGAAATGATGAATTGGATTTCACTGCTCAGCATGAAAGCCAATACCAGTGAACGTAAGCTAGTACAACAGGAATTCCACAAAGGCATATACGATCAAATCTTCCGATGCATGTGCCAGTCTTCCGACCTCGAAGGCGCTCTAGTGGCCGCCTACGCGATGAAAGAAACCTTTGGCTATTACCCAGACGAATCGAACGCGCGCATGGTCAGTCTCCAGGTCGTCCGCATGTCTGTAGGCGAAGAAGAAGCCCGACGGAGAAGGAAGCGAGGACGTCCAGCCGGAAAAAATCCTCAGCGGCAACCTAATACTGCGAAGATTATCCAGGCGTTTGCGCTCACTGCCAATCAGCGTCATGAGGTCTTAGAGGAGCATGGTATCGATGTATTGCGTAGTAATGACGAGCACCTCAAGGATGAGGAAGCACTATTTATATTAGCAGAGTTTATCCGGACCGTTTTGCGGAGATTGGCTGTCGATGAGACAATGGTAGAAAGCAATATTGAAAAAGCTGCATGGGATATGGGCGCTAGTGGTATCAGAATGGAGGATCCTCTTCCCTCATACGATATCCAACCACAAGCATTGAACGGCGTTACGGCTGCGGAAGCTGAAACAGCATAGTTAGGGTGGAAGTGGCGCAAATTCATGTATATTATGTATCAATAATTGACCCACATACAACATATCTCACAAGCCATTCAGTATTTCTGTTGCTTGCTCGTCTACATCGTAGCAACTAGATCAGAACTCACCAAAAACAACCGTGGTATCTCGCTATGCAATCTTTCTCCGCTCACAATGCAATATCCGTCCGTATCCTCATAAACCCCAGCCTCCATATATCCCCAGACCTCCCATCGTATATACAACTCCCCATCACTACCCTTCCCCTCACTCCCCACCACCCTCCACACTTACCCTCACCCTCCCCCATCCCCACCCCACCTCCTCTCCCCACACCAAAACCTCACCAACCCCTCCCCCCCCACCTTATCCCCCTGCTTCAATAAATTCGCGATATCCAGATTCAGCGGAGAATCCACCTCCGGGTACGCGAGCAGTTGGTGGATAGCTTCTAGTGTGGAAGTGAGCGTGTAGGTGGGTAGCCAGGCGTCTTTGAGGAGGTCGAGGCAGATTTCTCCGGTCTTGAAATGAACGTTTGGGTGACATATGGGTGTTATGAAGTGGATATTTGGAGGGGCGTGTGGGTAGGAGGGGGGAATGAGGATGTCGAGTTTCCAGAGACCGGCTGGTGAGGTGGATGTTAGTATCTCTGGGTTTGGTTTCTTGTTGAGGGTCTTGAGGGTGGGAGGGAGACTGGTTTGTTTACCTTCGTATGCGGTCCCGGGTACGCCTTTCATGATGGCTTCCCAGTGGAGGAGGTCTGCTTCAGAGATGGGGTGGAGGGATTGGAGGACGGTGGAGGGTTCTGAGTTGTTGGCTTTGAGCTCTTGGAGGAGGCGTTTGGTGGAGGGGGGGGTGGGGGAGCGGGAGGAGGGTGCCATTGTGGGGAGAGGGTTTGACGTGATGTTTTTGGAGTCGAGGTCGGATGGTCAAGGGTGGAGATGGGGCATGTTTACTGATGCGTTGTTTTGGCAGGGCCGCTGATGATGCAGCTATTCCCGGGGTCAGGATCCGGGGAGCTTTGACCCGGGAGATGCCGCTTCTGCGGAGTGTAGCGCGGGCCGGAATGCCTAACCTCCCCAGGGTCAACATCCATTCCTCTCAGTCTTTGTGGTGTATCTCCCACTCAGGAATGCTTACTCCCAGCCTTCGATGCACGACTATGATGGATACTATGCTACTCGTCCCATTCTCTGGGACGCAATGCTAACTACAGGGAATTGGGACTGACTCAAGGCATGTGCCTTACACTCCGCCTCTATTGTCCAGCAGGTCTGCTTCACCAGCTCTCGACATGACTCGTCACTCCGAGAAACAGCCTCTTTTTGGAGGAACATAAGGGAGAAGTATATGCTTGAAGCTGGTAGCTGGCCGGTCTAAAAATAACTCCACAATGGTCCAGTCACACACAAAGATGGCAAGCTCAAGGAGCACTGAACCTCGGCCTCAAGTGAGATAATGGCGGACCCATACAAAAATTTTCAACCATTGTGTAGGCACTAAAAAGCAGGCTGCAGCACCTCTAGCCCGCCCAGCCAGCTCGACTTTACGACTTACTTGCTGCAAATGGTCTGGAATAGCGCCATTTCAATTCGGTGTCCCGCACTACGCAGCCTCTGCAAATATTGAGCCGAAGAGTCGCCCATCAGCTGGCTCTGCGGTTGGAGCCTTTGACATAAGCTCCAAAGCCTGGACGCGTCGTGCCAAATGTTGAAATGCCATCTAAACAGAGGATCGCAGTTGTTGCTTCATTCCCTACACCGTACGAGAAGTCCCAGAAGAGCAAGTTCCCAGCGATTCCTCTCTGATATTCTACGTCTCCTGGCCATCGGTCAGTGTGAACTCATGGCTAGCTATCCATCTCCAGCTTCTTCATTTCACTTTTCTCCATGACGCTCAACAATGGCAATTCTATCGGCAATTCCACCCCTCATTTTATGTGAAAGGCCAATCGATCTGCATTATCCCTTCTTTCTCTACACGTTGTAGAGTAACCGTGGCACAGACGTTGGGGAAGAATATATCAGAAACTTTTTGTTATGCCTTCTGCTCTTAACTCAAACATCCAAAGATCCCTCTAAGACTGCTGTTGGGAAGCATGAATGACATGGAACTGTGGTTTCAATGTCACATGCATCAATTCAATTATATCGAAGTACTTGCCTCTGCACCGACAACTCCCTCTTGGCGTCGGACTTTCCTATTATGTCAGATATACTAACCCTGTGGTCAAGTAGCTTCACGACCAAGATAACCTTACAAACGGTCGTCCGTCTTAGAGGTGTGGGGCTCTGAGATCCTTCGAAACATAAAGCGCTAACTAACCTTAGAGGTAAGGTAAGGTACGTCCCGATAGCGCCTCTGGGGTACAGCGGGGCCTTATAGGCTATCTCTATCTAATTGGCATGCAATGACAAGTGGCACCCAAACAGGACAAACCCCCTCCCAATCAAATCTCTTCTTTTTTGTGATCGCTGCGGGTTCTATGGGACCCTCTAAGGTCCTTAGCATAGGCCTAAGGTGACCTCCCGCTTATAGTCCGAGTATGTATCCACTAGAATCTTCACATCCTTGCTGGCCGAACATGTCCGATTCAGCAACGTACCTTAGCTTGGGCCAACGCTGGCTTTATGCATGCTACGACCCCACCTCCTCTCTGTCCCTCTTACAACTTTCTCTGCATTGCGTGCAACCTCTTCCGCGAAATCTTTGTTACGAAGATCATAATACAAAAGGAAGATGACTACGCCAATACCACAGCCACCAGGTATACCCTTGGTGGGAAACATCTTCGACGTAGATCCGAGCAATACCTGGGTGTCATTGCAGAAGCTGTGGGAAAAGTATGGTCAGTCTATTCTCACTCGATCTGCCGTGTTCATGAGCTCATATCATCTTACTAGGCGAGATCTTTAAGATCACGGTCTTGGGCCAACAGATCGTCTTCGTAGGCAGTGTTGCTCTCTGCGAAGAACTCTGTGATGAGAAACGATTCCGCAAATATGTCGGTGGTCCAATAGTAGAGATCCGATATGCAGTGCATGCTTCTCTTTTCACCGCATTTGAGACTGAGGCGATCTGGGGTGTTCATCATCGAATTTTGGCTCCCTTGATGGGTCCAGAAGCTGTTGCTGGGTGTTTCACCGAAGTCCGCGACTGTGCGTACGAGCTGACTGAAAAATGGCGGGGCTTGAGCGCCGGTTCTCCTGTTTCAGCAATCGGTGAATTGAATCGACTAGACATAGAAACGACCACCCTCTGCTTCTACGGCAGGAAGCTCAACAATCTGAAGGGACCAGAATCACCAATGATCAAAGCTATGAACGATTCCACATCAGAAGCGATCAAAAGACCGACCAGACCAAAATTCGTGAACTCGCTATTCTATCAGTCCAAATTCGAGAAAGCTTCCAAGACTATGCGCAAGTATGCTGCGGAATGTGTCGAATATCGAAAGGCCAATCCAACTGATCGGAAAGACATGCTGTATACCATGATGAACGCCAAAGACCCCGAAACCGGGCAATCGCTCAATGACCAGCAAATTATCGATGAGATCGTGACAATGCCCATTGGATCCAGTACCGCACCCTGCGTTATCTCAAGCGCTATCTACTATCTTCTCAAAAACCCTGGTTGTATATCAAAAGCCCGAGAAGAGATTGATTCCGCCATCGGCAATGGCGAGTTCACGCATGATCATTTGGAAAGTCTGCAGTATTGTGCTGGAATTGTACGAGAAACTCTGCGCTTGGCCGCGCCAGCACCTGGGTTCAATATTGAGCCGCTGCCAGAAACCAAAGGGCCTGTTCTTCTGGGTGGAGGCAAATATGAGGTACCGGCCAAACAAACCATGATCATTGTGCTACATGGCGTGAACCGCGATCCAGCTGTGTTCGAAGAGCCCGAGGCTTTTAGACCAGAAAGAATGGTAGGCGAGGCGTACGAGAAATTGCCTGAAGGTGCCAAAAAGTGGTTTGGAAATGGCAAACGCGTGTGCTATGGTAAGAATTACGCATGGATGTGGAATATGATTACCCTTGTCACGTTGTTGAAAGACGTGGATTTCGAAATGGCCGACCCAAGCTATCAGCTGAAACAGGATGGCTGGTTCAATTTGAGACCTGTTGGTTTCAATATCATAGTCAAGCCAAGGGCCAGGTGAAAGGTGTCAGAAGATATGTGAATGTCTATTAGCACAATATTCTGTAATTTTTGATAATTCATGGTGAGCGGAAATCACGTTAACCACTAATCGACTAGTACACTGCTCCATGATTACCTATACGCTCCTCTAGCGCTTATGTATTTGGTCGTCTTTGGGACTCCATGTCCTTCACTCTATTCCCAATTTCTGCTGATCTTTGAGCTTTGTTTATGCGGGCTTTTTACTTCTTTCTCCTTCTTATTCACTCTGCAATAGTAGAATAGTACCACGAGCCTCGAGAGATCTCATACCATGTCTGATGAACTTATCACATCTCAGCAGTCACTAGCTCAAACCGAGACCGCTCAGCCCACAAAGGATGCGCCACCGTTCTCGAGGCAGCTCCACAACCCGCCAGAGATCCACAAACCAGCACCAACGTACAGTCACGTTGCGATTGTTCCCCTCTCCAACGTCGCAAGGCTAATCACGATTGCTGGACAAGTCGGAATAGACCCGCTAGGCAATATCGCGCCAAACTTTGCTGGTCAAGTCGAGCTTGCTCTGGAGAACCTGGGCAAATGTCTCGCCTCTGCTCGATGCGGTAAGGAGGAAATTGTCAAAGTGACACTGTACATTGTCGCTCAGCCTAGCAACAAGGCAGACGAGGAAGTCAGAAAATCATTGTATACAAGGTTTTGGGGAGAGCTGCAGCCACCACCGAATACCTTGGTCTACGTGGCCGGCCTAGCATTACCGGAACTGCTGTTCGAAGTTGAGGCTATGGCGGTTGGGAAGATGTAGATAATATTAGAGATTGATCGAAGCAGTTTCCCAACAGCCCAGTGAATCATGTCAGTGGTGGGCTACTATTTTGCATCGCAACACTCGCTAATCGTCCAGCTTGGCCTCGCTTCAATCCCACAGGCCTTCTCTGTCCTTTTCCTCTTCTGCCTTTGCCTTTTTGATCCCATATCTCACAGCCTGATACCTACTCTTCTGAGCTTTCGGACCGAAATTGTCTTCGGCAGGAGAAGCAACAGGGAAGACGATGAGCCCGGACCTAAAGCGAACTGAGGAGCCACGTAAACACGCAGACTATACAAAGACGTTCCCCAGCCTTCCATAACACCAGAGAGCACGCCGGGTCCATAGATACTGCTCGCCTTGAAGCTGGCAAAGTGCGTCGACAGGCGAAAGCGATTGCAAAAGCACCCTCGAGCGAGATAAACAGGATTAGCTTTACAGATCACTACCTACTGATCACAACTATCCTAACTTTACCAAACCTGTTGTGGCTTCTTATCAACACATAGTAGATCACAACCCCTTTATCGCCGCCTATCATCTAATAGATCGCAATACTGCCTCTTCCCATCTTTAATATTTCGTTAGCAATAGTCATTACTAATTGAAGCTAAGGATGACGGCGGGGACAGGATAGTGAGCGATAATAACAGAATACATGTGTGTCAACGTTAGTCATAGAAAAATTTTCTATCCGTAGATGGCGTCGCCGTCCCATGGATGGCTGGCGCCGTTGGTGGTAAAAGTGAGCGACGAGATGTATGGAAGGATACCATGGAAGTTCCTGCTATCTATGCATGGAAGATATCTATGGGTGGAACGCAACGTTTGTACTTGTTCACAAAGTGAGGAGTAGTATTCAGGGAGCTAGGTATCTTAGCGCGCTTGGCGCGGGCGTACGGTGGGAAGCGACAGGTTTCCCTATCGGTGCAACACATCTACTTGTAGCGGACTTCTTAATGGGTCAGTATGAGCGTAAACAACGCAGCTTACCCTCACTCACTAGGTCCTGTTACTCCTGCTCCTTACCGTATGAGCGGTAACACCAGCCAATATGACCCGGTCCCAGGCTCGCACAGGTCTGTCGGGCAAGACACCCATTGGTACCAATCCCAAGACTCCGCCAGAACCGCCATGCGACACCCTATAAATGCCGCGGGGTACTCGGACCAGTATCCTGTAGGAAATACCGGAGACTACGATGCTTACCGCGATTACTATCATCCCATTGCACCAAGCTTGGACAGCCGTGTCAGTGAAGGCCCCAGATATCCCGCTGATCCGTATAATGGCTATTCTCCGAAGCAAATTCAATACGGTCAGCCTCTGCGTATTATTGCTGGCAATGGTGTGGCTGGCCAGCCACTAGGCGATTACGGCAGTCAGGTAAAGAGCTTGTATGAGGCCCAACAGAGCGATGATGATTATCAGCGTCACAATGCTGATCGCAATCGGCGAGAAGGCCGGGCACAAGATCGATATGGGCAGCGAAATCAGGGAACATCGAAGATGAACGAATTCTTCTTGAATGGGGAAGGTATCCACGTTGATGTCCTTCAGAGAGAGATATGCAGATTCCTTGGATCAGAGGCAACTGCCAGACCAGTCACGCACAATGTCTGTACCCCCACTATATATTCTTTCAGTGAGCCTCGTTGACCGTCTCAGGGTATGCGTGGATTTATAATAACCGCTTTCACACCCTTTACACCAGTGAGCCAACCTTGGAAAGTCTCCAATTGAGATTTTGCTTATGCCATCCACAGAGAATGCTAGACGATCTCCAGGAATTGTCTATGGAGTATATATAGCAGGGATGTGCGGAATCTGTCTTCAGAGTATAAAAGGGATACCAGAACACTGTGTAAAAGCTTTTCCTAAGCTGCTGAAGCACGGGCGATGGAACGTGGGGAGCCACGGGGCTATACATAACTTTGCCGACATGGTTACAAGAGCTTGAACATTCAGGAGCTAATGATCTACGACCGGAGCTAATGCTATAGGATTGGACACTTGATCGCTTAACGCTTGTGGCGACAGGCCTGAGAAGACCGATCTCAAGCTTCAGCGTTTTAGCATAGCGAAGGCGTTCGGTCAGAGATGCTGTAAGATACCCAGCGTTGCTGCCTTGCCTTCCTCATCAATACTCGTATACTGGGGCTGTTGACGCGATGTTCCTCCATGGCTAAAATTGAAAAGGTACCGTTCACGTATAAAAGATTGATAATGAGTGACCAGGGTGAATTCTATACGTAAGCAAATTCGTAAGACGTGATTCATATTAAATTCGATATGAAGAGGACTCTGTAACAAATTTCGGAACTACTGAGCGAGTGAGGCAGCGAATAAGCGCGTGTCCGACCTCACTTACTCCAACGTAGTCTAGTGCTTACTAGGTTGAGTAGGTACCTAGGATCGCGACACGCCGTTACTGCAGCCTCAACAAGCCTCATAATATCACGAAATGCAATAACTTTCTATATTTGCGCAGGTATAAGTTCTGAAGAAGTGTTCAATGTCTCAGGCCTCCCATATAAAAGGGTCTCAGACTCAGTCTTAGATTCAGCAAAGATCCTGTCCACGTGTGGGGGCCTTTTTGGATGAGACGTAAAAATGTCAATTGCAATAGACGCGCGACTGGGCTTCTGGCTAGACTACAATCGTTCCATCTTAAATAGTGAGCGGACGATTTAACTATGATGATGCCACCTTGCTGATGAGGCTCAACGCTAGGATGTCAAGTCCTTGCAACTGACTTCTGGTCATCTTTTATGCTAGGTGTTGTCGTTGCGAGCCTGACAATAACTAACCCATATGTGTTCAAAATTGTGAACAACTTCCTGATCTGGCTTTTCCGTCGTATTGGTTGGCTGACAGAGGCGTGGAGGACGGCGAACACCTCGGAGCCCCCGTCTGAACAAACATCACTACTCCGCCCCCCATCAGGGAACGGTCAAGTATCAAGTCAGGGGGAGAGAGAACATCCCAGCTCGCCTGATGCAGCATCCGAGCCTCCTGCTGTTGATCAGAATGTCCAAGTGAATGAAACCCGTACTCCGGATGCTGCTTTCTCGAGCCCGGGAGAAGACGAACATCCCAACTCGCCTGATGCAGCATCCGGGCCTCCTGCTGTTGATCAGAATGTCCAATCAAATGAAACCCATACTCCGGATGCTGCTATCTCGAGCCCGGTAGAAGGCGAACATCTCAACTCACCTGACAGAGAATCCGGGCCTTCTGCTGGTGAACAAAATGTCCAAGGAAATGAGACCCACACTGCGAATGCTGCTATCTCAAATGAGCAAAACAGTCAAGTGCCAGGGCTACAGAATGGAAGCACAGTTAATTCCACGCCTGGTGATATAAGACAGTCCCAATATGGGACTGAGACTATAGATATCCTTGGTAATTCTAGAGATAGTCGGGAGGTCGCGTCAAACTTCATCAAAAATATTCTGGATCCTTTGAAAAAACAAACACGGTCTCCAGATATACTGGTGGTTGTCATACTGACAATATTCTTTGGCCTCTTCGTCGGATACGTGGTCGCATCAACGTTCTCGGCGAAAATTGCATCAGATCGAGCTGGCTTGGCATCCTCGCAAGATTGTGGGATCTGGCAATTCGACGATAAAGCGGGCGATGAGGCTGCTGATCGTGATGATCTCTACAATTACCAGAAAGAAGCGCGTGCAAGTCAGTACGCACGGACTTGCTACAATGCACCAAACCCTGACGATCCTTTCTCTTGCCGAAATTTCTACAATCAAAGTATCGAGTTTGATACCAAGACCGATCAACCGTGTCCATTTGCATCATCCGAACTTTGCTCCGGCGGTCTTTATTCGGCTGTGTCATTCGATACTGGTCTCATTGATGCTAGTGTCATTGGTATCAATGCTCCTAAAACCCATAAGTTTCGACGCACTACAAGCTGCTCCCCTCTGAATATGTCGAAGCCTTATATCGTACCGTCTGAAGGCACGAATAACATAGATTACCATTACTTTTACGGTCGAAAGGACGATATAGAGTATACGTTCAATACATCTGGCCGACCATTCGATTGGCTTGTGCCGGTCTATTCTGTGAAGTGAGGTTTGAGGCTTTCTTTGACCCAGACCACATATTCTTCGCGATGCATTGGAGAAACTAATTTATGATAGCACATACTTCTCGTCACTCTACCCTGAGAGTGACTACTGGAAACCTATAGCTGAGCTCAGACAGCCGATCGATAGCACACTCACCATCATTTTTACTTCCTCGACACACATATATCACACGAAGCGAAGTTTTGATCCCATTTTCTATGCCGACGAACCACGCTATTTCGAAGGCTTTCGGGAGCCACTCTACTACAACTCTGACCCTCGAGCTAGAGTCCTCGCGTGCGTTGACAAGAGTCAAGTCTGCTCACCAGATGGAAATACTTGCTGGTCGATGACTGCACCCCATGCACCGGACAAGAAGTCGTCGCCGTATGCATATTGGCTCATGAAGTGGTCACTGGAGAATTCTAATACCTATGATTCTATCAAATGGCGATTAGGTACTGCGCTCTTGGCTCAAGAGAGCGTTAGCCAATTCGTATCCCTTCCCCTACCATCCAATCAATGGGAAATCGAAGCAAGCCAACTGTTCGCTACATCCCTTGCGCGTATTCAATACGACGCTCTTGGCATCGCGACGGGCGAAGATCGCCAACGGCCTGGTTACGTGGAAGTAACACCAGACGAAGCTAAGGGCCATCTGTGTGAAATCTATAAATTCAAGAGTCCGGAATACACCAATATTAATCTCGTTGCATTCATTGGACTCAATCTGCTGGCCATAGCCATAATCATCCTGAGTCTAAACGCCAGCACCATTGGCCTGCTACCAAAGTCGGAAAAGGACGAGAAGGCTTCTACCAGAACTCTTGTAATTGGCTTCCTGGTCAACAAGACTGTTGATCTGATTTTCCTTATTATAGCGGGCATTTGGTCCCTTATCGAAATCATCTGTCAAAAGTCAAAGGAACGCTATAGAAACCGAAAGGCCAGAAATGGGAACAATTCTGGCAGTGCAGGACCTTGAAGTTGATAAGGGGATCTAATATATATCGTGATTCACCAAGCCGGACTTCGCACGACCCAGCAAGCTATATAACACTATTGGGTCTTTGTCAGCGGCCGTATACGGAGTAAAATACACATACATGAATTATCTGTAGACTCTACCTTGTGTGTCGCACACTAGTCCTGCTAGAATTAGCTGCATCCCTAGCTGCGGCCAGAGACTCAGCCATTGTCAGTCAGCCTTTGCACATCCACAGCATATCACTATACACTAAACCACGACTTCCATATTCACGATGATATGACGACTCTTAAGCAGCCTTCGACTCGCGTTTCCTAAGCTAATAAATAGCACTATAACTCACAAGTGTCGTCATATCACATCAACTGCTGAATTCTCAAAAGCCTAGCCTTCCAGATTTCAACGATGCCGAGAGGTATGGGGAACGATGCTGATTGGCAACGTCACAATGCCAACCGTAACGGTCAGGAAGGGCGGTATCAAGATCGAACAGGGACAAGTTACGAAATAGGTTCGAAGCAGCAACGAGGTCCTGTGCTATACATCCAACTGTGCGGACGAGGACCAAAGGATGGAGCTTGGCTCAATGAGTACAGGATCAAGGAAGAGTTCCCAGCGGTATACCACAAGATGCTTCGGTAGAGGTGGCTGCAGCGATAAGATACCTTTTGTTCTGCATTACGAGAGCTTGGATAACGGGACAAAGCTTGGTGTTGTGGTGCTTGTCAATATATCGGTCATCGTTCTATATGTTGGAAAATGGGTGTACATGAACAAGATGGCGCTGAAACTAAGGCAGGAGTCACGATACAAGAGTACGGTAGGGTCTACGAGCAAATGTCAATACGGACTACGTTTGACCGGCTCCAAACATTCAAGACGTGCACTGAGCACCATGACCAGGAGTAACATGACTAACTATGAATACTATAAAATCACCATGCCACTAAGAAGCAGCAGCAAAACCCCTCGAAATCCATCATCTCTTCATCCTCCCACCACAGCACCATGCACTCCCAACATCAATTTCTGAAAAGCCGACCCCCCACACACCTCTAAGAACCACACCTCCAAAAGCCCAACCTACCAGCCCTCCCCACTCGTCTATTCATTCCACCTAAAACTCCTTAACCAAAAGCAATTCGAGAAATATATGAGATTAAAGCGATCCAGCAGCCCCATCCCACAATGCTATAACTTTACCATCGCATCCTGACTCCGCCTACCTTTGCGCTTGCAGCTCGCAGGGAGGTGACTGGATGAGAGGCAAGGTAGTGAGCGAGGTTGGAGATGCGATGTTTACAGTATGGAGGGAGGGAGGGTGTGGATGCAAGGGGGGTTTCATTTCAATAAAGAATAGTGATGTATTGTATTAGCGGGAGCTTTTGCGGATTGAGGTCCAGAAGTTCACTTAGATCTATCAACGTTTATATACAAAACATTTAATGCATGTATGTTGCTTTACATAGTCTCCTCTAAGCATGCAAGGGACTGGGCATGAAAATGCGCCTAAGAGTCCGTCATATCATCGTACACCTCGTTAAACCAGTTCCTCCGAAAAGAGTAAACGGCATGCAAGAACGCCGTGCTTGGGTATTGGAGATAATGCACCACGTCAATCAATCCCAGGACTAATGACCCTCCTCAGGGGACTACTCGTCCCACTTCCCTCCTCGCTAGCCCCCAAACCACTGTCCCTCGGACTCAAACTCAGCACCTCGATCGGATCAGCATCGATATCCCACTCATCCTGTCCGCCATCACTCTCACTCCCACTTCCCTCCTCACCCTCCATCCCATCTTCCTCTCCATCCTCATCCACAATATCATCCGCCAGTCTCCCTCCTCCTCTCCTGGTAACGCCAAACTCTTTCCCTCCAAAAGACTTCTGCACCGCGCCCCTGGTATTCCATCGTAAAGCGCGCCTTACGCTTTCGAACCACTCTCCACCCGTACCTCCTTCGCCTACGACGGTAGGGAAGGGATAGCGACCAGCTTCGACTCTGACTTCGTCGCCTCTGCGAAGCTCTACACGGCCTTTGCCGTCGAAGCTGGCGTAGGCTGTGCTTCGGCTGCCCTTTGGGACGCAGATTCGTAGACAGAGGGTATCGCTGAGGACCATAGGACGGAATGAGAGTGTATGTGGACATATTGGGGTGAGAAGTATACCGGGGATAGAAGGGTGGGTCAGAGGGCCACCAGCCGAGAGGGAGTAGGCGGTGCTGCCTGTAGGGGTGGAGATGATGCAGCCGTCGGCTTGGATGATGGTGAGTAGGTGGGTGTCGCCGTAGAGCTCGAGATTGGAGACGTAGGGGGAGGGCCCGCGGTCGATGACTAGTTCGTTCAGAACCTCGAATTGGGAGTCGATTGTCAATTCAGAATGGTGGTCTGCTTTGGAAAGGTTGGATCTGGAGAGGTGCCGACTAGCGCGATACACGGTGCATGTGAAGCGCATACGCATGTTAACGCGCATACCGGAGCCTTCCATAATGCGATCAAGGGTGGGTTTGTACGTTGTGAATGGAAAGTTGGTGAGGAATCCGAGAGAGCCAAGCGAGAAGGAAAGAATTGGTGGAACAATGCGTTGGAACAACCAGGATGTGTAGAGGACGGTACCATCGCCACCGAGAGTTAAGACCAAGTCGAATTTCTCAGGCAAGTTGCAGCAAAGGTCGGGAGTCCAGTAGCGAAGCATGTGCTCGTAGTTTGGATTTGAGGTCAAAAGACCTTCGGCATCAAAACGTTTCGAAGTACGAAGTTTAGCGTCAACGTAGACGGTGACACCAAGATCTGAGTTGTTGCGAGGGGTTTTGAGGAGGAATTCTGCAAGCTCTCGTGTCAGGTAGACCAAGTTATTGTCTCGAGCCTTGGTGACGATCATTATTGTGCGAACAGCACGTTTGATAGGTTTGCGCTGAAGTTGCTTTGATATCTCCCGGACACTTGTAGCAGTTTGCAGGAGGCGCGAATGGGACATGCCATCGTCCTCCGCAGAAATCTCCTCTAAGACTCGCTCAATATTGACAGCGTCATCAAAACGTTGGTGAAAGAAGCATGGTGATTGTGCAAAGCGTGTTGCGAAAGATGTCCTTGGGTTGGTGCCTAGGCCTGACATGGACGCAGAAAGGCTTTGAGAGGAACTCTTTTCACGATGGTTAAGTTCTTTTGATGTCCGAGATGCTAGAGCTGTAAGCATGTTTGGTGCTGGTCCGTTGGACAGAGCCGCTTTGCGGTGGTTCAAGAAGGAATTGGAGGTTCGAAGGCCGTAAGATCCAGCTACGGCCGTTGGTGAAGGCGCCTCATGCGGGGAATCGTTGATCTGTGTAGAAGCATTTGATATACTGCTCATAGGCTCATTGAGATCTTCTGCGCTCGGTTGCATTCTCTCGCTGGTGTTCAATGGATCGAGATGGGTATGGTAGTCGCGCAAGAGAGCGCTGCCGAATTGTGAGGATTGTTGTAGACTGATTTCGGGAACCTTCTCATTACGACCATCCGACATGTCATGTAGGTCAGATTTTAGAGGCTCTGGGGGCCTGGCTGAGGTGTCGGGATGCATTTGCGGAGGAGGGAAATCTGGATTATTAATGATCAGTCATGATCAAGGAGTAGATATGGGGGAACTGTAGTTCGACTTGCTGCCCGCCGTGGACGACATGACAGCAAGTGTAAGAGAAGCGGTAGGTTAAACACATGGGGGATGATCGGAGTGGATGGGGATTGGTATGTAATCAATGGGGAAAAAGTCGTACAGGAGGGAATGAAAGAATTACCGGGATGACGATGATAGCTGGTAATGCCTCCGCCAATTGAGCCCGTCCCCGAGGGCGAGTAGTACCTTAGAGATCTGCGGAGCGGGAGCTCCCGGGGATCCTTTTGTAGGGTCCAGCGTGCAGCCGAAAGGCGTTCGACGGTCAAACCTCCGCCGATTGTCCCGCCGGGCTCTGGGGAATAACTATCTCTCCGCGATGTACAATAACTTGACTGAATTGTGAGTATGTCCGCTTTTTCAACACCTCCCAAGGCCGTGAAGGTATTGGGACGGGATGGGTCAATTAATAAGACTGAGAGATATCACCGTAGGTACCTACCTTACCTAGTCTGTACTATAGTTCTGGTCCACCACTACACGTTCCAAGAAATCCCCAAGCTGCATAAGCGCGGGGAAATGTGTGGGTGAATGCACACCATTTGCACCAATCTTCAAGCCACGCACGATGATGAATCTATGGACATTCTGTGGCTTGGGGAAGTCTGTGATTTGCATACAATTCAGCAAGTCCAATAACCTCCCTTCGCGCCTGCTCGGACGCTTTGTGATTCGGCTTCTGTTCTTGAACTTTGCCGAACATTGATATCCAGCACTTGTCACCTGTGATAACCCATCGTCCTAGATCCTCCTAAATCTTCTAAATCCTAGGCACAGTCCTGCATGCAGTTATAGCGTTCAAATTACTTGAAAGCTAGCAATTGAAACTAGCGATTCTTCCACAGTAAGACCGGCGCGAGACTCATTGACCGTCTAACCGCCATCCTTTCTTGATCGCATGTCTTTGATATAGATCCTGAAGCCGACTGTATTGCACTGCACAGCTCCGTTCCACAGATTGGATTTGGTTTCCACGTGTTGTCGATGCACAAAGACTACCGTTATGGAGCGGCTAGTGATTGGATAGATAGCCAACAGTAAAAGCTCGGATAAACCGTATTTTCTTTTCAAGTAGCTGCTGAGCGCAAATCTTGCTTCCACTTCTGCTCTCTTGCGACCTTTTGTCGTACGGCGTTCCTCAGGATATCCTCCAGCTTAGCGTCATTATTTGAGTCCATGCTAACATCTTCGCTTTCACTGTCGTTTTCTTCCTCACCGCGGCAAGCTAGTCTTGCTTTATGGTAAGCTTCTTCCCAAGTCTCGATGCCAAATTCGCCCTCACTCTCCATCACGAGCAAATCTCCGTGTGATGAAAATGCGAAGACGTGTATTGAAGAGGCTACTTTCAAATCTTCTGCACTAGGATCCGACTTCAAGTTTTGGCCATCCACGGCCACCAAAGTGGCTGTGAATGTCATCGATAGGGGGATGGATGTAGACAGAAGTGCAAGGATAGAGGCTTGGAGGAGGACAGGAAGGATGGAGAGATTCTGCACGATTTTTAGTAATTCGCACCAAATTGCAATAACTGGCCTTACAGAAGTAGCTTGGGGCAAATCGCCAGCGCTGAATGACCCCTCATTCGATGAGATGATTTGTAGGGTGACCTGAATCAATGTGCGGGGGTGGGCCGACACGAGTATAACATGGCGCAGTGTACTTTGTAATATAGACTCTAGATGCCTTTCCCGCACTCCTGTTCTAAATATCAGCAGCATGCTCGATGGTTCATAATCGGATCAGCAACGATCTTTACCTCCAACGCCAGCAGCAGGCCTAATTGCAACATCGATGGCTGCTTCTTCTGGTAGCTCGTCCCTTCTTTGCACTTCGATGGGCCCATTGACAGCGGCTACGACAGAATATCCATTGTTTGTGAATGTAGCAGACCCATCTGCACGATGCAGGGGTGAGAGCGTGACATCTGCCATTGGTCTCGCAGATGTTGTAGCAGGAGTTTCAAAGCTTATACTATTTGTTTCACCCTCGCTACCCGGCAGTCGTACTCGGTCGACTACTTTCAACCCACTTATGTTCATCCTCACTTTCACAACCACATCGCGACAATGCCGTCGGCTGTAGAAACGCCTCTAAGCACAGACGGATTGAGCCATCTTCCCCGACTCGTTTCTCGCAAAAAGAAGGCCCCTGCAGCACAGAATCCTCTGCCAGTCCCAGAGACTCCTACCTTGCCACCTCCACCAGATGTCTCTTCTCCTCACTTCTTTGAACCTATCCGTCGAATTCTATCTTCCAAAGATCATGACTTGTTTCTTTCGTCGTCTACATATAGCCTCATCCTAGCCTTCGTCTTCTCGCTCTCCGAATCTGCTGCAGACAGGAAGATTTCATCCGTCCCTCTCGCCTCAGCAGATCCAATCATTCACAGAATTCTTGCGATCCTCGACTCCATAGAAGAAACCATAAACTCCTATCCACCAAATGAGCAAGGCAATTCACGCTTTGGCAATCCTGCCTTCCGCCAATTTTTCGACTCGATAACCAACCAAAGCAAAAATTGGCACGAGTCCCTTAATCTGCCCTCTCCATCCTCCATCATCGAAGCATCAACTTATCTACACCATTCATTTGGCAACCGCGCCCGTATAGACTATGGTTCTGGGCATGAACTCAATTTTGTTATTTGGTTGCTTTGCCTAAACCGGCTCTCCCTCCTCCCACCTTCTACCTTCCCAGCTCTTACACTTCTCGTTATTCCACGCTACATAAAGCTGCTTCGCAAATTGCAGAGCACTTATTATCTAGAACCCGCAGGCTCGCACGGGGTATGGGGCCTTGATGACTATCACTTCCTACCTTTCTTATTCGGTGCGTCGCAGCTGCTTCATCATCCATATATCCGGCCTTTGAGCATACACAACGAGCTTGTGCTTGAAGAGGAAGGCAACGAGTATCTCTATTTGGATATGGTACGGTTTACGATGGCATCAAAGACTGTGAAGGGTTTGAAATGGACGCAGCCAATGCTGGATGATATTTCTGGAGCGAAGAATTGGGAGAAAGTGGAACAGGGTATGCGGAGGATGTTCGTCAAAGAGGTTCTGGGAAAATTGCCGGTGATGCAGCATCTCCTATTTGGGAGCCTGGTACCCGCAGTGGAGGGCATGAGTGTTAACATGGTGGATGAAAGTGAGGAAGTGGTGGGCGGTGAGATTGCCGTGGACGAAGACGGTGCCAGACACGTGCACAGTGATGATAATTGGGGTGATTGTTGTGGCATTAGGATCCCAAGCACTGTTGCAGCGGCACAAGCAGCAAGGAAGAAGGGTGAAAGCGATGGCTTGAGGATGGTACCGTTTGACTAAGACAAGGTGTCCGACCTCTGCGAATCCCGAACTTCTGTCCTCTCGATAGGTCGAACTACCGGCACAGGAACATTCGCTTCATTTCGAATCAGTAGTTGGGCCTACATCGTTAATGATATGCCCCTCCGCCACCTTCCCTTCATACTGCTGAAGAACAATGAAGTGCAACCCCACATCTTCATAACAGCCCGTGAACCATACCAGTCCAAGGATTACCTCCGACCATATTTTCCATGTCATTTTTGGTCCAGGGAAGAACGCTAATATAACCTTTTGCTTGACTCCTGGGACTTCCGATGTAGCGGTATAAACAAGGTCGAGATCGATTGGTACGTCTGCTTTACTGTGTACATTGATCGCGTCTTTGCTTGCCTTGCTAAACAGGATCACGTCTAAAACTCTGGCAAACGGTTGTAGTATGTCGAAGTCGTAAAGACGAATGGTAAGATCGGTGCCTGGGAGATAATAATCGAAAGGTTCTGGCGGTATTACAGTGAGACTGGGGAAGGGTTAGAGAACGGCCCATTATGGAACACGAAATTTGCTTCACTTTGACGTTGTAGTAGTATCATTAGGTGATACTGTTATATTAAACTTCCCTGATGTTGGCTTACAATATTCGAACGGTACTGTTAT
Organism: Cladonia metacorallifera KoLRI002260; assembly: GCA_000482085.2. NCBI lineage: Eukaryota > Fungi > Ascomycota > Lecanoromycetes > Lecanorales > Cladoniaceae > Cladonia > Cladonia metacorallifera. The sequence goes on from KI911126.1 coordinate 1,326,768, forward strand.
ATTTTGATTTGCGTCGTCAGAAGACAGTATTGCTGGTGGAGACGGTAATGCTGCTGCAGAAGCTAGGATCAAGTGCTGAGAGAGCACACTGGCGATCAGTGCTTTTGATCCCTTCATGGCGTGCCGATCTGTCGACATGGATGCCAGGTTGAGCTTTTCCAGTTTTATATTGATCTGCGAATCTATTTAGCGCCTCGCACGTCCCTTTCATATAGCCTCGTCGCTTCTGCATCTGTGTAGCTTGTCAATGCGTTCATCGAACAGCTGCCAATAGTTCTCACATTCCGGAAAAGCATGTCCCCAACCGCCAAGCCCGCTTTGACAGCCCGTTTGCAGAGCCGCATGTTTCGAATTTGAAGTACCCTTTCATCTCACTTTTCTCTGTTATCCGGTGGTACCTTTCTTTCTGTTGGAAGGATGTTGAAAACTCACTTACTACCAGCGGCCCAAACAACGGAGAGGCTCACCAACGGTTATCTATTCCCGTACTTTGCGCATCTATGCCAACCGCCACCACCGCCCCTTCATCATCTCGTACTTTATACACGAGCTCCACGTACTCAAACCTTTCCATAAAGACCAACAATCCATGCGCAACATCCAACCACATGCCCCACGTCGGCTGCGCTCTAGAAAGAAACGTCACTGTTAGTAATGTTCTGAGGTCAACATCCTCCGCTGATCATGTGATGTCGTGCCCAATGGGTCAGTCCAAAGCGTGAATCCGTGCTTGAAGCATGGCCAGCGCGAGCAAGATCCGAGACGAAACGACTGAGAGAGGTTCGAAGAAATGAGTGAAAACGAGCGTGGGATTAGGGTTTTGGGGGACGGGGTACTCGAAGGGAAGCGGTGGGAGGACGCTGATACTGCAGGCGGTGATGGGAAGGTTAATAGAGAACTAGCTGGGGGTTTCCCAGAATGGGGAGGATCGAATTACTTTGATGAAGCAGATGGTGTTGTGGTGCGATTGACTGGGCGGATTTGGTGGGGTGCGGTGTTGAGCGTGGCACTCGTAGGTGGAATAGCTGCAAGGCTAAGAGTCAAGAGAGCAGTGAGATACAGTATTCTGCATGGTGGGGTTAGTTTTGGCATCATGGCGTTGCCAACAGAAATGAAATCTACACATGTTTAGAAACAGGAAATCAGTAAAAAAGCAATCGTGTTAGATGCGAAAGGGAACTCTATTTCATTCTCTGGCGCCATAAGTAAGAATTATTCATTTCATCTTAAAAACGGGAATAGGGTTACTTTATATGAAGAATGAAGGGAGTATTAAGGGAGTATGGTAGTTAGAGTACCACGGGGGAAGTGTATGAAGAGGAGGCTAAATTACTTACCTCGCCCTCGGCTATAGCTGCTCATGTTATTGACGGCATCCTCTAACGGTGATTCCTAGCTCAGCCTGCTGCTCTTAGGCTTCCACTGATTCGCTGGCTTTTCCCCTGAACAACGCCCGGTTTGTTTGATTCGCCTAACGCCAATTTCTTGGCCCTCTTGGAAGCTGACTTTTGAGGAACGAATCAAGATCGAACACCTTACCGTATCAATTTCATAGGTGCTGGCCAGTAGAGGATGGCTAGGTGATCCTGAAAAATAGTAATTAGTTACGACACCCTTTGCCAGCAGAGTAGAGCCGGTCTCTACAAAAATGAGCTACTCTCTTGACCTGAAGCAAAGTTAATATTTTCTCTTGTCGATACTGCACCTGCATTCAGGCACCAGAAGGCTGCACGGAGTGACAACTACCCACACACAAAACTCAGGCGATTTCAGCTGAATCCGTCAAGCTCGGGGCTTTGCAAAGGAAGCAATTCACCAAAATTGCGAAGTCGCTCACAAATGACTTACAGCCATGGACCCACTAAGCCTGACGGCAAGCCTCATTGCAGTCGTCCAAGTCTCACATTCTGTCCTTCTCTTTTGCTACCAGATCCGTGGCCAGATTAAGGATGCCCACGACGAAATTTCAAGGATCATCACAGATGTTGAGGCTTTGGGAGCAATATTGGACAAGCTCGAGGGAATACTTCCTTTCAGCGCAGCACCATCAGGCGCTTCAGCTTCGCTCCTAGATAACTGGTCCTTAGATGATGGAAGCAGTGCTACGGGACTCTCTGTATCCCAGGCATGCATCTCCGCTATGCAGTCATGTGAGACTGTTCTGACTGAGCTTCGAGAAAAGCTCAAGCCACTCGCTAGGCCGGGATTGAAGAGCAAGCTCATATGGCCTTTCGAGTCAAGTAACATCCAACGGAAGCTGGATATCATCGTGAAGCAGAAAGGAACCTTGCAACTTATCTTGTCCGCCTGTAATACTCGAATGTTGAACGAGCAGTCTCACAAATTCGATGAACAGCAAAGAAATTCCAAACGTACCGATATCTTGACATGGTACAAGACAAGCGACCCCGAGCAGAACCACAGGGTATCGAGGAGTAAGCACGAACCGGACACGGCAAAATGGATCTTCGACGTTGAGGATTTCAGAAATTGGAAGGACAAACCAGGGGAGTCCCTGTGGATTCAAGGGATCCCTGGAGCCGGTAAGACTATCCTGTGTTCGACAATCATTGATCACATGAGTCAAAACTACGGAGGGGATCCTTCCAATCGCATTGTCTATTTCTACTTTGATTTTGTCGACAGCGGGAAGCAGACTGTGGTAAGCCTGCTCAAGTCTATCATCTACCAGCTTATCTCTGCGGGGACGGTCATGCCAGACTCTGCCGCCAACCTCTACAAAAACCGCAATGCCCTGGAGCAACCGAGCATAGATGAGCTTGTAGAAGTCATCATAATCGAAATATCTCGGACAAGTAGGACCTTTTTGATGATTGATGCGCTGGATGAATGCCCCACAAAAGAGAGAAAGCTCTTCTTCGAAACTTTCGTCCAAGGGTCTCTGCCCAGCAATCTCAATTTGTTGATCACTTGCAGGAAGGAACCGGACATTGACGCAGTGTTGAGCCCATCCTTCTCTCGCACGATCTGCATCGAGAACGCTGTGATCGACGCAGATGTAAATGTTTACGTTAGTAAGGCCATCGTCCGAGACGCTAAGCTTTCGCGATGGAAACCGGCGATTCGAGAAGAAATCTTGAATGCTGTTGTTGAAGGATCTCACGGAATGCATGGCTTGTCCTCTGATCCCCCAAGTGTTGTTTCATGTGCTCATGGCTCAACAGGTTTCGATGGGCCGTGTGCCAGCTTGATATTGTGAAGGCGTGCCTCTCTCCTGCCATGCTTCGCATAGAGCTAAAGAGAATGCCGGAGACAATTGACCAGACCTACGACCGAATCCTCCAAAATGTGACGTCTCGTCACAGGCCATTCGTGCAGTCTGCATTGCACTGGCTTGCGTTCGCAAAACGTCCTCTGCTACTCCAAGAAATTGCAGAAGCCGCCGTACTCCAACCGAGGAGCGAAAATTTTGACCTGGACCTCTTTCGCCTCCTTGATGAAAATCTGATCCTCGAGCTCTGTGGAACTCTTGTCACAGTGTCGACCGTGGAGTTTCGCGTACATATCTCCGATGATTGGTTGAGTGAAAAGCTCTCGATCCACGGCGGCTTCTATTCTTCATACATGAATAACAACAAATGCAAAGTTGTTTCACTGAGCCATTACTCCGTCAAAGAGTATATTGCATCCCAAAGGCTCGAGAAGGGTGCGCTATCTAATTTCTACGCCTCGGAAAAACTTGCCAACACGTACCTGGCTGAATGCTGTCTGTTCTATCTCCTTCATTTCAACCGAGGAGAGATAGCTGTAGAGCTCGATTTCATGGAATCACCTTTGCTCGAATATGCTGCTTGTAACTGGATATCTCATTGGAATCAGGCATCGACGAGTGGACAATCAGAACTTCGACACCTCGCAGAAAGCTTTTTCGACTCAAAAAGCAGCAAAGCCTATGTGAACTGGCTTAACATATGGAATCCAGATACCAAATTTGAATCAACCTCTAGAGATTTTATTTACCGCCGAGACATCAAAAAGTCGGTTGAATCCTTACCCCCCATGCTTTACTGGGTAGCTAGCCTTGGTGATCTTGCTCTTCTTCAGTCACTCATAGAGAATGGAGCTGAGATCAGTAAGAGAGGGGGAAAGTTCGAATATCCACTTGGAGCTGCTGTCTACCACGGCCATAGTGATGTTGTACGGTATCTTCTCCAGCAGGGTGCCGATCCCAACTTCCTAACTAGAGGTTTTGGCAATGTTTTACAGATTGCTGCCCTTGGAGGCTCTGTCGATGTCATGAAGCAGCTGATAGACGCTGGTGCTGCCGTCAATGCCCAAGGGGGAAGCTACAACACACCTGTGATCGCAGCAGCCTCTAGAGATAATTTCGAGGCAGTGGCACTACTCCTCAATTCCGGTGCTGACTTGAAAGTTGGCTCGCCATCTCATGGATCATCACTATATCAGGCAGCAGCAGCAGGTAACACCAATATAGTAACCGCACTTTTAGCTGCTGGAGCTGATCTCAACGGCATCGGTGACTCGGAAGGTACTCCCTTGTATGCGGCAGCCGAGTCTGGGTCATTATCTCTGGTCCGGCTGCTGCTCCGACGAGGAGCTGATGTCAACAAGGGATCTTCGTCTGTATTGTATGGATTTCCGGTTACCATCGCCGCCAGAAAGGGGCATAGCCAGGTCGTGAGGGCACTCATTCGGGGTGGGGCTGACGTAAATCTATCTACAGGCCACCGCAGAGTCTCTACTCTGGAGGCTTCGGTCGAAGGCAGGGACATGTCCACTTTCCTAGCCATCCTTGACGCAGGGGCAGATCCCAATGTCTCGGGTAATCTCTACGTCAATTGCTTTCACGCCGCTATCTCGACAGGTGAAAGAGAAATGGCCAAAATCCTACTTGAACGCGGTGCCGAAACCGAGGAAGAAAGTTTCTTAGAAGCTGTGCGTATACACGAAAAAAATCCGTGGTTCCTGGAGAAGCTGCTCCAAATGAATCCAAACTGTAATGTTTGGACAGACAATGATGGTTCTGCGCTGCACGTTGCAATCAAGCAAGACGACGAGGAAGCTGCGTGGACGATCCTCAACCAAGACCCTTTTGTTGACACTGTCTCCGAAGACGGTACCCCGTTAGGGGTTGCCATCAAGATGGGTATGATTGATCTGGCGAAAGAGCTCATTCATCGAGGGGCTGATGTAAATCGGCGAGGGAAGGGCGATTCCCCTTTTAACCTGGCTATTAATCATGCCTGCAACGAAGGTAAAGGTGACTTGACGTTGGCGGATATGCTGCTTGGACACGGCGCAGATTGTAATTTGGGAACCCGGGAGTGGTATGGTAACTCAGGCCATCCGCAACAGGAGGTTGATTGTTAACGCTATTGTAGGGTCGTTGGGATCTGCAAGGAGAACCAGGAAGGCGTGCTTCGATACCTAGTCGGAAAGGGCGTGGACCTCAACTTGATTGCCCCTCGAGTGAATTGTACACCTCTACAATATGCTGCCAAGCAAGGCAACAGACGCACGATCGACCTTCTTTTGGAGCTTGGTGCTGACATCAATGGGCCGAAGGGCGAGAACGGTTATACAATTCACTATGCCCTCATGTCAGGTGATGAGTCTATCGTCAGATATCTCTTGGACAAAGGGGCAGCAATTCATGACTCCGAAATAGATTGTGGCTCAATCAGAAGGGCTATCAAGCACGACCTAATTGATCTAATACCTCTTCTGCTTGAAAAGGGAGCAGATCTCAACTCACCTTCACAACGCTGTTCAACTGCTGCCGAGGCATTCGAACACGCTCCGAAAGAAATCTTTAAAATGCTGATGGATCAGGGCGCAGTTTTTGGTGATGATTTTTCCACGCTCGAGAGAACAATCGAAAAGCGCCAATTGAATGAACTGAAAGAGCTACTGGAATACGGATTAGACCCCAATGTTCCAGGTGACTGGAAACAAGCAGTAACAGTAAGCCATTCCAATAGAGTCTCAGAATTTTGAACGAACAATACTGAGCGTGAAGCGACTTGAACCAAAATTTTGCTGATGATCTTGGCAAACAGGTAGCCGCTGACATTGGAGCCAAGGACGCTGTGGACCTCCTAATAGAGTACGGAGCAGATCTCAACCAAATTCCCCAAGATACTAAGTTTGTGGTTACTGGAAGGCAAGGTCCACTTGTTACGGCTTGTGCCAACGGCGACCTTAATATGACGCATTTTCTGCTGGAACGTGGGGCCGATCCTAACATTGATAATAAAGACTATGGATGTCCGCTAGCATGTGCCGTAGACGACGCCAGTAATCTCCAGCTGGTTGAGCTGTTACTTCACCACGGGGCCAACATCGAGGTCAAGTTGGAAATTTTCAGTCGAGCTGTTTTTGGGGGCGAAAAGGTGATTAGCCGCCTGCTCGAAGAACCCATGACAACAGAAGACCGTGAACGCTACCTCGATCAGGCGTTGCAGAGTGCTGCTTATTGGGCAATTCTGGAGATGTGCTCCTGGCTTTTGGACGAAGGCGCGAACCCTAATCACCATGGAGGCAGATGGGGCAGCCCGCTGAGGGCCGCCATCGCCGCCAACCATAATATCTACCAAAGTGCAGGTCGCAACAACCGACGGCTGATAATCGATTTGCTCCTCCGGCATGGGGCGGACGTGAACCAAAGCACAGTCTACACCAGCCCGGAACGCGATCCCAACGTCAACGGAGACACTTTTACCACCCCCCTCCTCCTGGCACTCGAGAACGGACCCACGAGCACTGCCCAAAAGATCCTCGAGGCAGGTGCAGACCCTAACATGCCGGGTGGCGAGATGCACCTGCCGCTCGAGACAGCAGCGCGATACCGATGGGTCATGGTCGAGCCGCTGCTCGCTGCCGGCGCAGAAGTCACCGCCGTTGGCGGCGCAGAATATGGCTCGGCGCTGCACGCGGCGGCGTATACGCAAAATCCCAATACCATAAAGCTACTATTGGCGCACGGTGCGGACACCACCATTACGGCGGGTAAGTACGGCAGCGTGCTGCAAGCAGCAGCGAAATCAGAGCCCATATCGTCTGGCGGCTTGCCTGGGCGGGACAGCGTACCAGCCATGAAGCTTCTCGTGGCGGCGGGTGCGGACGTGCACGCACGCTGTGGCAAGTACGGCAGCGCGCTGCAGATGGCGGCCAAGAGTGGCAACCTGAGAGCTGTGCGATGGCTAGTGGAGGAGATGGGCGTCGATGTCAACGTCAAAGGCGGCCGTTTCGGGTCCGTGAGGGCTGCGGCAGTAATGAAAGGGCGGTGGGCCGTGTTGAGCTATCTGGAGAGTAAGTATGGGAAGTTCAAGTGGGGAGGAGAGACAAATGAGGATGGTAAGTGGCTAGGGTGGGTAACGGAGTGAGTTGAAAGTGCAGATGGGAGAATATCTCTTCTTGGTGGGTGCTGTGTTTCTCATGGTGCTGACCTTAGGATGAGCTGGGGGATACTGAAAGAGAATGGGGCAGGAGAGCAAAGCGGCGATATATACAGAGTACCTCCCCTCTAACTGTACAGCGCTATAAGGCTGGACCTAGAGCTGGCGAAAAGGGCCCGGAAAACGCCTTAGAACTGGTCGCCTAAGCAATCGATTTCAGCCCCGGAGTTGATCACTTCAGGGAGTCTTTTCAGGGCCCTTCTTACTAGCTGTAGGTCTAAAAGGAGGAACTGTGTCAGAAGGTAGGAATTGTGTAAGAAGATAGGACGGTTTGAGAAGATAGGACTGCTGTTAGAGAATAGGAGCTATGTTAGCAGATACGCCGGTGTTAAGAAATAGGACTATTAGTGAAGTGGTTCTCAGTGCTGCATTTGCGTTGAAAGGGGGCAAATGATATCTCGAGGTTGGAGATACGAAATAGGATACCCATCCGGAGCCACTCTTGTGCGCATAAAATGTTGCTTCTTGAATTTTCGCGGAGAATCGTCCCAAGTCATGACAACCCAGTAATTCCGACACTTCTGATGAGCTCATGCTTTGCTAGCAGAACTTTCGGATTGGGAATGTCACCTTACCTTAGGTACGCCTCGCTCTTCTCATCGCTCAGGACTGAGTTCACCTTACTCGTTCAGCACTTTACTCGTTCGGCCCCATGACAAGATATCGCTGTTTCCGAAATCCTGGACCTACCTCTCTGCTAGTCGCTGGGCCAGGGACGCTCATCAGGGTTCAGAATAAGGAATTAATGATTCTTGCTCGCAGCAGGGGGACTGTATAAGAAAGAATGAATGCGCTCGGTAATCGTTGAAGCGAATTAGCTATCTATGCTCATGCATGGAAAAGATGCGTGTTACATACTCATTTCCTTATAGGAAAAGCCCACTATACTGTACCAGCGACATTTACTGAGATCGTGAAAAGTAGTTGTAATTGTGGGGTTGTTGCAATTAGCTGCTATGCTGAATATGAGATAAGCGTGTATGCTCGAGATGAAGTGGATTGCAATGGGAGGTGTATTCGCTCTTTCTAGAGGAGTGGATATGCTTGACGAGAAGCGGACATGCTCAATAGACTCCCCGGATACAGAGGGTGCTTGCTTTTGGCACTGACAATCCATGTTCCGTGTGGAGCAGCCCAGAGGACGGAAGGCCCACCTCATGAGCCGCCCAGCAGCACGTTGTCTTAGCCAGTATGAATTTCGCATGGAGAATATGCAGAGGCGTACGTCTCGTATGCTCTGTTGCAAAGCGTAAAGGTTTTAGATTGCTCATAAATAGGGGAAGGGGTTTGTCTCATAGAAAATCAACGCCGTAAATGTCCTAGCAAAGAAGAATAAATGACCTCATGTCCCGTAAGCTGTGTAACCTCCGACCGCTATAGCCATCGCTCAAAACGCCGAAGATCGTACCCTTAATTCTGACTGCAAGACGTATGAGTTGCTTTTCATGAAGCCGAGCGTTTTTCCTTCGACTTCCAGAACTTCATCAACCGGCTTATTCGATGACCCTTTTTCTTCTCAATTGGTTCGACTGAGTCTGGCGGCGCAGACATTTCGATGTTTAGCTTACTCCTGTTGTAAGAGCTCCCGACCAGTCTGCTAAGACTAGCGAGGCTCGCACGCTTACCAGCCGAGACCGGACGCGTACGGGTAGGAATTGCAGCTGAAAGGGAAGAAGATCGCTCGGCTGACGAGAACGTGTTTGTGCTGCTTGAAACCCTAGGCTGACGAGCGCTCATTGTAGATGCACTACTCGTCAGCGAAGGAACATCGTCGACCGAGCTATGTACGCCCATGCTGTTCTCGCCCGTCCGATTTGAACTCAACGTTGCTCTGTCTGTGATAGATGAAGTTGCCGTGTGGATACGAGGAACGTCAAAGGACGTTTGATTGAAGTCGGGAGAAGAGACAACCGAAGGGGTTTCTGATGTCCCAAAGGTCAAAGCGGGCGTTGGCATGATCAACTCAAATGGAGCAGAAGCAGGCCGTGTCTCAAGAGGATCGTGGGATAGAGTAGGTGTAATAGTTGACTCGTCTGAAGACTTTGTAACCACGGAAAACCGAGGTTCTTCATCTGCGCCTACGATTTCAATAGAGCCAAAGCCTTCTTCATAACGCTGTTGCGGCGATTCACTCTCAAGGGCGGTTCCCGACTTTGTTCGCCTTCTTCGCCTCTGTATTGGCTCGTCGTGCATGCTAGCAGCTTCCACGATATTGACGCCAAGGCCTATTTGTGTTGTGGCTGCGTTGGCTGCTGCCTCGTCGTCTTCTTCCTCCTCTTCCTCCTCCTCAATCGCCATCACAGGATCGCTGCCTAAGCGTGGAAACCCAAACCTTGAACGGTCAATAGCATCCAATTCTGGAGCGCTTTCAGCCCGACGGTGATAATGCATCCCCGGACCTGCAAATCCCCCAGTGACCCCACTGCTGTGCATTCGACGTTTCGTACTAGTGCCAGCTCCAACAACATCATCAAATGCTGGTCCAGAGCTTGGCGTCTCGAGGGATCCTAGTGCTGCATCAATGTCAAGCATGGAAGCCGAGTGACAATCTGCAAGCGGGACAAATTCCTCAGATCTCGAGGCTGATGAATCTGTTTGGAGACTGGCGAGCCCCGAGGCGTTAGGTGAGGCTGTCTCGGTAACAAAGGTAGTGTCATTGTCAAAATCAAAATCGTCGAGGGATAACTCAGCTTCCAGCGGAGACTTCCTCAAGGGAGGCGTGGGCGAGCGACGGCTGAGCGAATCATCTCTTTGCTTCTCTTGCTTTGCCTTCCGTGACAATAGATCGGCCAATGACTTCCTCTTCCTTTGTCGTTTTGTTATCTTTGGTTCTGGGGACGTCCTCGGTCTGATTGTGGCTGAATTCAGAGAAGGACTTGGGCGCCGCCTCAGTTGCTGGAGGTTTGACACTACCGACACTGTAGTTGCGGCGTTTAGCTCGGAGTCTATTATGCTGGATCCCGAGGATAGGCTGATATGAGTTTGTTCTGTAGTTGGAGACACCCTCTGTGAAGGTTCGACTCCGGCAATCTCGTCTGATGGCGTAGGAGGATTTTCTGTCGGCGCTGTGGATGGACGGTGCATCAGGGTCTTGATATCTGCGGAGTCCCACCTCGAAATCCCAGAGGGAAAGGATGTGGGGGGTCCAGCTGTAGTTGGTCTCGCCCTTACTTGGCCCTGCTCCAGCGCAGGTTCAGGTCGAGAGCGAGGAGAAGCCGCAGATGGAGAAGTCGATGTGCCACCACTGACGAGAGACGTTATGCTATTGGTTACAGAATGGCTAGCACGAATCGTCGACATGCTACTTGATGTTTCCGATGAGATAGTCGACAAAGGTCGAGGAATGTACTCGAGGACGTCGGAGAATTCGACCGCTCGAGCTCGTAATTGTTCACTAGTGCTTGAAGATTCACCTTCTGTCATTGGCATCGAAGGCGTAGTACATGTCGTCGCAGGTTGGGATATTGATTGATCTATGGGAGGAGTGTGCTGAAAACTACCATCCAAGGGTGTTGTAGGTGCGCTGCCACCCTTTCCGTCAGTTGACGGCCTCAGGATCGTGGAGAGGTCATGGTTCGATATTGCACCAGATCGCCGATGTGCGTGGCCACGTCTAGCTGGTGTAGGTCGAGCGTCGAGTTGGCTACGCGGTGGATCTTCGCACTGTAGAAAGCTCGTAGCGCGGGAGACTTGGCCGTCGGACGCAAGGTCACCACCCTCGTGCCCAGTTACGTCGCTCTGATGGCTCTTAGAGTGTTCGATCCGTGTAGGGCTTGAGCTAACGAGTACTGGTCCGCCATTAGAAATGTCACCACCAACGAATTCACTTCCATTTCTCCTATGTCCACCCATATGATATGGAGGAGGTGTTCTCCTTGTTGGTGAACGTGGCGGGCTGTGAGGACGATCGATTGGACTTGGACTGGACGGACTGAATTCGAAGGCCGGTAATGCGTTTAGGGATAGCTGCTGAGGTCTTGAACGGGATGCAGGACGTCGAGATCCATTAACAACCAGGTTAGAGGAAGATCTCCCATGAGCGTGTGCTTCACTCGTGACATCAGATGGAACTGGGAAGACAAACGGCGGATTCGGCAGAGGGCCAGTCGAGCTGTGGTTTCTCGTCGTGTCCATGCCCAGATGTGATTGCGTAGCTAGGACTTCCGCCATGTCGGTCCGTGTCTTGTACTTCTATTGCGGCGATGTCAAGGCCAGCACTTGTTGGAAAGCATAGGATCGTAGTTGGATTCGTGTGTAGGTACGGTAAACCGTGCGGTGGTGTAGTGTACTCAAATTAACAGTAATGAGTGAATCGTCGTCAGGAGAGGGGTAGCCGGATTTGAAATCAAATGACGTTCTTCGATGTGAATGTAGGAGCAAGCAATTGCTGCCTACATCCGGAGCGCAGACTTCGTGGGTAAATGGCGCTGACTTTAAAGACCCCGTTGGGATTCGCTGGAAAGAGTGTACAAAGCGATCAGAGGCAGAAACTAGGAGATAAAGGAGCGGACGGCAACAATACCAACCAGAGATGACTCTGGCAGGATTGAGCCAAATGATGGTCAAACCAAAAGAGTGAGTTGTAAGGAGCGTGGAAGCCTCGTAGAGGGTGTGAGATGTTGTTCTTTGAAGTGTCGACGTTGGCGGGCCAGGGCCAACACGCACCCCGAAACGGACGCTAGGTAGCCCAGTCTCATAATCTCATTTGCTCATTTGACAGCATTCGTCTTCTGAGAACACTTTGATTCAAATTTAATATTTCCTCTAATTTACTGTGCAGGAAAAGAATCGAGGATTACTGTGCTTATTACGATAATAATTTTCTACATTACGGCCATTACATCTACCTGCTTCGTTACCCCCCACACCTTCTCTGGTGGTACGACTATCACCAGTAGCGCCCTCGATCGTGAGGGGGGAATGCAGACTATGGCCGCTGGGGGCTATGAGTTTATTGGCGCAACTGCCGACTTGCAGCAGCCATGTTGGATGGTGCTTACTGTTTATCGGCGTACATAGGTACCTAGAGTAGGATCGTCTGCTATGGCCTTTCCTCCCAGCCTTGAGGCTCCACACAATCAGTGCAAGAGCTTCGATATTGCGGAAGATTTAGTGCATTGCGGCACGTCCGTGTTGATGATCTTTTGCTTTTTCCAGACAGCGCACCATACTAGATGTGCAATGCTCGCTACTCCACCAAGTCAGAGAGGCCGGATCTTCCAGGCTACATTAAGCATTAGTCCTAAATAGTCCTAAGGAATTCCCCCGGTCTGCACTGCACCAGCTGCAAGCTTATTATCAAGTTGCGTATCGCGGGTAGGGTTCTCACACTGCAATGCAGGGGGCACAGACTGCGACCGTCTGGTGAGTGTGAACAAGGAGCAGACTTGGAAATGAGCTGGCGTGGAGAATGGTGATAAGGGACACGAACAAGCTGCGAATCAGCGATCATGTCAGGAAATGAGGAGATTATCGATGTTTTGTCTGTTGTCGTGGAGAGAATCTAGAAAGAGAGGAGAGGGTTGGTTGCAGCAGTAATGAAATTAGCCCCTCTCGCCCGTCTCCTCGCTCGTCACAAAAAGGAGATTGCTTCAGGCAGCGCTAGTAGGGGGCGATCAGCCGACACTCCGACACTCCGATGTTCGAGACCTGCGCTAGTACTTTATAGCATCTTCGAGCCGATGATGCTTGCAACTGCCCCAATTCGCGTATACCAAACCTCTGGTACGCTGCATCAGTGCTCACTCAGAACTCGGACTGCAAGGATTCATGTGCTATTAGTTACCCCTGTTTGTTGTAAAAGGTTGAGAGCTATTGATTCGCTCCAATGATAGAATAAGCATAAATTGACTCATTTGCGTGTCAATGTGCAAGATGGCGTAAAGGCACGGAACCATCAATGCCGGCTCATGTATAGGCAAGCCTGCCATGAAAAGTCAGTCCAGCACTATTCTCCGTGTGGGCCTTCTCAGATGCTTGGGTGAGTCTTCGAAAACAGTCTCCAGGTCTTTCTATTGGGCATCGAATCCCGAGAAAATTACCTTCCGATCTGTCACCTCGAAGCCTCGGAGGAACTATCAAGTCGAACACCGGTATACAGGCTCATCTCCAAGATGTTGGTCTCTGTTATCTTCTTCGCCGCTAGCAATTGTAGGTTGACCAAATTATCCGTACTCAGGTCCTTCGATTACTGTAATAGATATTCTAACCCTTACCAGTCTTCACAACTTAGCTTGTGGAAGCATCGAAGGGCCAAAGTAGATGACAACAGAACCCTGTTGCTAGTGATTCTGGTCACTCCAGCTCATCTGAGTCTATTGGAAGACGGCAATGCCTTCATACCAGATCTTCTGCGTCAGGAAGCTGAGCTTTCCCAACCAGGCCAGGTGTTCGACATCGTGGCAGCCGTTGTTGATCGAATACCATATCCATGCGCTCCTACTAGAGGAGGTGGACCCATGAGTGGAGCCAGTCCCAAAAACTCATCCGCAGAAGCTACTATCAGAGATGGGTCAGAGGGTGTCTCTGTGGCTGTTCTTGATAGCTCTGCAGCTCCAAGTCTTTGGACCACGCAGCGAGACTCACAAGAACGAGAGACAATGACAATCCAGCAAAAGTGTACGCTTACGTTCACAATCACGTCCACCACCGGCGCGGATATTGAAGTTCCAAAGTTCGCACGTCAAGAATTTGCATCGCGAATGCTGCAATTGCCTGTAGCTAATACGATCTTCCAGAATGGTAGGACCGCTACGTTGTTCGCCCAACGCTGGATCCTCCAGCAGGAACATCAGTTCAATGCCCGATTTGTTCCCGAGCAAAAAGTCTGGCTACCGCAGCAAGCAATTGATTTAACCGGACTGACAAAGGAGATCTCCGTGGATCAATCCCTACACTCGGATTTGTCTCCAATCACGCCTCCGCGGACCATCAAAGCCGCTATTGGTAACATTATCCGCAGAGTAAGTGCTGGCGGCTCGCCGGAAGCGAGTATCCCCGCATCAAATGAGTTGGAACGAGCAATAACTACAGGTATCAGAAATGGCAGCATTCCTGATCGGCCTGCTGAAATTTGGGCACTTGTAAAGCCCCGAGAATACGCTCTACATATGGGTTGCGAAATTGTTGACGTAAGCTCGGAGCTCGATGAACTTCACAAAGCTCTTCTCTCTGGCTGCCGACTCCACAAGGTGCTTAGTGGTGGAGGTGGTTGGGGCGAAAAGCAGGGTTTACTGGCACTGGACCCAGATTCTAGTTATAGTCCGAAACAGCAAGCATTTCAATTGAGCACTGGAGATGAACAAGATACTGAAGCGGAGAAGCTTCAAGTCCTAGGCGAGGTTGTTCAACCAGGAGATATGGTCACGTTCTATGTTCGCGATCCTTCACTAGCTCAAAAGAATACTCTCGATTCGCGGCCGTACTCCGTGGCTCATAGCTCCCTTGCTCCCATATCTTTAGTGTTTGGCTCCCTACCATCAACTATGGATGTGATGCCCGACCTCCTTCGTACTAAGACTACTCCCGATGAATCCGATTGTGTGATCCTGGAGGGTTGTTTTGGAATGCTCTCTGAACAAGGCATGAGCTTGACAGTCAGTGTACCAAACATGGTTCACTGGTCCCGCGCTGACACCCTCACTCAGTCTACTTTCAACAGCTCTAGTCTAGGTAACGTGACTACAAAGCTGGATGCTCCGTATACTCATTTTACAATCCGTGCAAGATCAACGGCTCCTCACAGTGAAGAAATTAATCGTTTCGACCTTCCCAGTCGCGACCAGCACTGCGAAACAACAGCTAACTCACGGGTTAACGCTCCATCTGCTGCCAATGAGCGAATGACTGCGGCCAGCCGCGGATCCGCAAAAATGAGCTTCTGGAATGGTATTACGCAAAGGCTAAGCTTGTCTCTGAACATTCCTAAGGTTGGCGCTATACCCGTGCGGCCGTTCGCTACGGATGCACATTGTTATTCCCAGGCTGAACCTGGGCAATCACAAGAAGCTCTCTCTGAAGCTGAAGCAGAGGCGAAGGCCGCTTCTCTTGAACGGCAACTTGAGAATCTTCGAATTCCAACAGTTGCCTTGGATGATGTCGATACCAATTCCGCTGGGTTCGCTGGAAAGATCGCTAAGCTGCGGCAACAATTGCGTGCACTCAAGTCAAAACAAAGCAAGAGCAAAGATTCCGAAGCACACCCACCTGGTCGAGACCGAGTACCCTTACGTGTGGTGAGGGCCCAAATGCGTCGTTTTCCAATGGAAAGCTCGCCCGTTCGCTATCAGAAGTCACTCCTTATAAGGTATAACAAGACTGACCCTATCGTTATTGAAAGGTACGTGGCTGCAGATGAGAAGCCTCAAGCTAAGCATAATCCAAAATCACGCGGAGGACAGAACCACTTCGACCAGGTGACAAGCCAGCCGCTCATCGGCACACACCTCTCCCATTTAGGCCCGCTTGGGAGATACGTAAAAGACGGGCAGAGCTTACCTCCTCCATCTGATACGTTGTTTCGTAAGACGAATGTGGTGTTGGCAGAGAATAATCCTTCCAGTTCTCAGTTAGAGACTGGGAAGTACCATGAGAGTGAAGCAGGGGAGGAGACAAAGACGAGCAGAGGACCCCGCAAGAATGCCAGTAATCCTAGTTCCCCCATCCGTTTTATCTCCGAAATGGAGACTGAAGATGCCCATATCAAGCCACCTAATAAGCTTGGTTCAGAGCTATCAGAAAAGAGCCCTGAGCTGGACGTGGAGCCTATGGAAATTCGTCGACACTTGTCCTCCGGACAACCACCGAAGCTTTCCTCTAGATTGAAACACATTCGACGGATACCTGGGCCTTATTTTTCAAAATATCACGTGGCTGAGAAAACGATAATCACCCGGGAAGGAAACCCCCTTATTAGAAAACATGGAGCCGGTCCTAAACCTGAGGAACGGCCTATTGACCTATCACATTCAACAAGCGTAACAAAAATTCAGGAAACCAAGCCAGATTCGCCCAAAGATCAAGCGAGGAAACTGCATAGCAAATATGGTTTTACATCGCCACACGACATGTCGTCCGAACAGACTCAAAAGCCTCGTGAGCAATACTTTACGTTCCGCAAACACAAATCAGACGCCAAATCGCCCATCTTTGTAAAGGCTTCAAGCTAGAAATTAGGGGCAAGGAAGTCGAACCACGACGTCACCTTTTCGTTGGGAGTTGGGCTCAAAAGAAAGTCTCTCGGATAACAAGGCCGTATTTGAGAACTACCTACAGCCTTAACGCTGCCCATCAAGAATGTGGAAAGTCAAGAGAGACGTCTTGCGACCTATCTGCCATCCCAGCCAAGCAACCTTTACGTGTATATGACAAAAATCATTGCACGTGTGAAACAATATATCAGTACGTTTCAAATGCTTGACAATGATTATGGGTCCCGCTGCTGCCTAAATCCGTTAGTATTCAAGATACCAAAGGATGAGTTTGAACGTGATTTACTTTGTGAGGAATTTCGGAATCGCCCTTTTGGCGTGAAGACCTCTGCTCGACCCTAGTATTAGCCATAACCAGCTTTATAGCCAATCTGGCCTATGTATCTTCGACACAGTCACGATCATTATCCTGATCATAACCAGCACAGGCATTATTCGACTTTGTCAAGCACATCAATATCCAGTTCTTCCATTATTCCCAAAACCACCCCTAGACTTTCCATAAATCCATTTACAGCAACTCTGAGCATCCGGTTTGTCGTGGCCTTGTACTCGGTGTGAAGTACAGTCAATCTTTCGGCTGCTTCCGTGCCATCTGTTACCGCGGGCGAGGACGGTTCCTCATTAAGATGGACTCCAGAGCTTACAACGGTGGCATTATCGAGCGTAGTACTGTTGGTCGTATCGGGCGCCGTCAGAAAGAAGGTCCGACGGACGAGTGGTGAGATTTCTGCATCCACGCTTAAGGCACGAAGAGCGGAGGATGCGAGGTGATGAGTTGGAAGGGGGATTGATATGGTTCTTTGACATGTCAGCCACTTCGTATAGGGACCCAGGGACGCATATTCGCGTACAAGGTAACCAGGTATTCTAGGTCATGATTGTTCGACATTACACTCATGCGCAACACTCATAGAGCATCGAGCAGAAAAGTTGGGGTTCGATGACCGATAAGGCTGAGGTCGATTGTTGCCGTGGAAACAAGCCCTCGGCAGCCTTACCGACTTAGGGTTGGTAGCCGTCATCTTTTTATCGACCGTTTACGTTAGGCAGGAGCGACCCGAAGGTAACCACAACATCAGTATTGATTTCGCATTGCGCGGTGACGACTTCTCCTCTCCTTTTTGTACCTCTTATACTTATAAAGAGTTCGTTGACAGAGGTTGCCCATTCACGCGCCGACTTCTGGGTCCGGATCGGCATAAACAACGGGTTTGTGCATATAAACACTGGATTAGCCACCCTCTCCGTCGCACTTTCTGCACTCGCCCGAGCTCGCAATAAGGATATTAATACCGCTGCCACGCTCAAACTTACTTTCCCGTCCGTAAGTGACCTGCGACTGCCAGTTGCGATGTCACCGCCAGCTGCAGCACCGTCAACTGCAGCACCGTCTGGCCCCGATGCAGCAACAAGCTATGGATTGGCAGGATTGGCCGGGACGGCCACACCAAGTATCACTCATGCAACAACAAGCTATGGACAAGTGATCGAGTATATCCAGAGTAAGTTCCAGTTCTTGTCACGATGGCGCAGGAAAATGTGTGGACTTTGCGTATTTCTGTTCATCCTACTAACTTGATCACAGATCGAATCTACCTAGCCTCATATACGCACCCTCCTAATGAACACACACCATTCCCATATCCTGCAATACCGTCAGCTTCTCCTAAGAAAAAGTCCTCCAAGTCACCACACCGGCCGATCACAGTGTCATCTGGGCCTAAAGTGCATCCTCCCTTATATTTTACCGTGGATGATGATCTACTCTATAATCGCTTCCACGCAGACTTCGGACCACTACACATTGGGCATCTCTATCGATTCAGCATCTTTCTACATGAGGTCCTCGGGGACCCAATGCATGAAGGTAGAGGAATCGTGCTGTGGAGCAAGCCGGATTCGCGGAGTAGAGCAAATGCCGCCTGCTTACTAGCTTGCTATATGATTGTCGTACAAAATTGGGCACCACATCTGGCATTGGCGCCGATTGCGCAGGCAGAACCACCCATGATGCCTTTCCGAGATGCTGGATACAGTCAGGCGGACTTTAGCATCAGCATTCAGGATGTTGTTTATGGAGTATGGAAAGCCAAGGAAGAAGGTCTAGTAAGCTTTAAAAACTTTGATATTGCAGAGTAAGTGAGCAAGGTCAGAGATGCGGACTTGATGCCTAACATCTCATCAGATACGAACGATATGAGAGGGTTGATCAAGGAGATTTCAACTGGTTGACACCGAACTTCATTGCGCTTGCATCCCCTCAACATCAACCAATAGCGCCAATCCCAACCACCTCACCACCATATGCCAAAGTGCCTACCGACTACCATGCTGTTAAACAATCCGACCTCCCTAGCCCATTCAAGAACGTTTTGTCACACTTCTCGAAGCGAAATGTTGGGATCGTTGTACGCCTGAACTCAGAGCTCTATTCACCCACATACTTCACCGCTCTCGGCATAAACCACCTGGATATGATCTTTGATGATGGAACTTGCCCACCGTTACACATGGTCAAGAAGTTCATTCGAATCGCTCATGATATGATCACTGTAAACGGCAAGGTTATCGCTGTTCATTGCAAAGCAGGCCTGGGCCGCACAGGCTGTCTTATCGGAGCATATCTGATTTATCGTCATGACTTTACTGCTAATGAAGTTATTGCATACATGCGGTTTATGCGTCCAGGTATGGTGGTTGGCCCCCAGCAACATTGGCTGCATCTCAATCAAGGCAAATTTCGTGAGTGGTGGTGGGAAGACGTTCTGAAGGAAAAGCTTGCTGCTGCTCTACCATCGACTCCTACCAAGTCAATTCGGCGAAGCCATGCGAGTATTGGCCAGCATGCGACGCCACCTAGTGCAAGCCAATTAGGAAAGCGCTCCGCTCTGGGTGAGATAAATCACAATGAGACCGTACCGACGGCGAGTGCGGATGAGAATTTACCAGCACCAACACCTGGACAGCCAAGAAAATTGAACAGAACGGACTCACGGCATCATCCATATGCAAGAGCACCATCGACACCTTTCACTGGTATTGCTGCCGGTGAAGATCCAGAAAATCAAATCGTCGAGATGCGAAGCCACCGAAAAAGTCAAGGCCAAAATCCAGGGGAGGGTGAAGAAGAGTGGGAGCTTCGAGTTCTAGGCCGAAGAACGAGCTCGCGCTCACCCAATAGCAGTGAGAAGAAGCGTGCCGTCAGCTATACCACAACAACTACAACTAGCACCCGATACAGCACTACGGGAGACGACGAAGCATTGCAAGAACTGACGTCAGACGTCGAGAACTGGACACAGCACGATGATCCCGCTGCTGATAAGCCAACGAGGCCAAAAACGCCCGCAAGTATGAAGAGCAATAGTGGAAGCGGGACATTAGGTGTCGCGAAAATCAGAGGAAGTCCCGTGCGAAGAAGTGCAGAGAGCAGAGAAGTGAAAAA
The DNA here is from genome assembly GCA_000482085.2 of Cladonia metacorallifera KoLRI002260. NCBI lineage: Eukaryota > Fungi > Ascomycota > Lecanoromycetes > Lecanorales > Cladoniaceae > Cladonia > Cladonia metacorallifera. The sequence goes on from KI911126.1 coordinate 1,346,864, forward strand.
CGGTGTACGAAAGACAAGTGGAAGAGTTGGAAGCGTAAATGGTCCAACAGCGGTTAGTCGGTCGAGATCATGATTATTGCAATCATTGACGATAGATGATGACGTTTTGGTTCATGTCTTCACTTTTTGCATCACATTGCATCCAATCCGTACAGTTGCATATGGCACTTGCTTTCGGCGGCTTTGTCTAACTTTTGCTGCATTGGTTCGGCGAAACATTGGGCGTCACTCCTTTGCATATTGCGTGTGAGAGCTTTTTTGCTTAGCAGAAATCAGCAGCTGTGCATAGTGTGCTGCTTTGCTTATCATTGTTCATTGGCGCTAAGGGCGAGCTTGTTTGGCTAAGATAGTGGGGCTGGACTTGGCTTGTGGAGTTTTGCTTGCAGGAAGTTATGCTGATATTTGTCTTTATTACATACGATGCCATGAGCGTAAGGAAGACGTTCGTTCAAAACCATACATAAAAGACTTTCCTGATGAATTGAGACCGATTTAATTCAATTAATTGCATGCGAACCAGCCTTTCTTTTCTTTCTCTTATCCCGATCTCTATCGTCTACCAAACCTCCGCCCAAACCGCCATATCCGTCCCCAATTCATAGCCGGTAGCGGATCTACTCTTGCTTTTGACCTTGCTACCTGCTGTTTCCCATTTCCAGCTCTCATCCGTCGAAGGAATAAGCCTAAACCGGTTCCAGTCTGCGCTTCTGTATGATGTCGTTCGCGCTGGACACGTAGGTGCGGGAATGGAGGTGTGTGTGATTTTGGGGGTTGGATTCTAGAGCGAGGGTATTAGTTCAATTGATTAATTAATGATTTAGGTTGGGGAGGAGAAAAGAATAATAGAGGGAATGGTAGCGAGGATGGGGGTTTTTACATTGGTTGTCTCCTTTTCCTTGCTTGTTGTGTGAGCCAAGCGGTGAGCAGCGTGGGGGAATGGAAGAGGTGTGTTAGGAGCGTTAGGAGGGTGGTGATATAGGATGCTTTAAATGTTTTGGTGGAGAGGGTTGACATATTAGGGGGAGAGGTTGTAGACTAGGTGGAAGCGGTTGTAGTGGTGAGATTACGTGAGATGTTGGTGATATGGGGATGGGGTGCAGGATGGTTAGTAGGCGTTTGTGCGAGGATAGGAATATGCTTCCCGGTTGGGAATGAGACTTTGCGGAACATTATATTCTGCAAAGTATCGTATGCCATGAATTCGTTAATGCATGTACGACAAGTCCAGCAACGCAACTTCATCATAAGCCATGAAGCGAAAGCAGGGACCTAGAACCCATCATCTATACCCTCCCCCTTCTCTTCCTCAAGCCTATCAGCATTAGCCTTAGTCCACCACTTATGCGTCTCCTCGCTCTCCTTCTCCCCCTTCTCATCCCATGGTTTCGGACTAAGAATATAATGTATATTCTTAACCTCATCATCACGCCAAATCGGCTCATGCACGTATGGTAGTGTCTTCAATGCATTGTAGGTGTAGGGTAGGGCAACCCAGCGCCCATAGAAGAGGTCGCCGAGCAAGGACTGGTCGGCGAATTCGTAGCTTTCGATTGCTGAATCGGTCGTCATACGCTCGAGGATGAGATCGTAGAGCATTTTCGAGGGGTTCACGACTTGAAGGCCGCCGTTAGGCATCCCTAGGCCTGCTGATGCTGGGGCACCGTGTCTTTGGGCGGTTTCCGGATTGTCGTGCTGAGAGGTGAATGCGCAGTTCTCTGGGATCCTACCAGAGGTATAAGTCAAGCGATTTGTAAATGGCAATACTGCTAATTGCAGGCTTGAACATTGTCACTCACCAATCTTTCGGATAGTGAGGCTTTTGGAGTGGATTGCAAACACAGGCATGACTCGCCGCAAAGACCTTGTCCCCAGAACCATCACTGTCCGGAGAATCGAGCTCGATATCCATGAGCTCGTCCATATTCCTCATTACTAACATGTCACTGTCTAATTGCACCACACGATCATATTCCACTAGCGAGAAAGGCGTCAACTTGCTCCAGCAATCATAGAACCTTGGATCGTTGCTAAAATCCTTGTGAACGGAGGGCAGGAGGTAATTGACCCGCTTCTTGGGTATCTTGCGTATGTCCAGTGCACGATGGCCCTGTGCGGGGAAAGTGTCCGTATAAAGAGCGATGAGTGGGTATTTCGATCCATGTTTCTTTAAAGAGTAGTCGAGAGTGAGAAGGCCGGAGAGGTACTTGGTATTCGTGATGAGCGTAGTCCAGACTGCAAGCACTTAGCGGTGCTTTTTGGAGCCCCAACCGCGCGAAGACATACCCTTCTTTGACTCTACTACACGATTAGCGTCAGGGTTCGTCGAGTCTGCCATATTTGTCTGTATTTGCTCGTACCCTGTCACCGAAAGTGCAGAAAAGTTGAGTGTGGAGGTATTATAGCTTGCATAGCCATTTCCTCAACAAAGTCCATGGCGCATGAGTGAATTTTCTGTATTGACGGCGGAAGGTGCAGTGACGGACATATGGCACGCTATATGCATATCTCCGTAAGGGGCGATCTCCCGCTGTGACACCGATGATGGCAAGACATCCTGGTACATTGCATCCTGTCTGATTATCAACCTTCAATTCGTGCCTTCCATTTCGCCAAAAGTCCAATTAATGTGTCTGGGGAATTACGGCTTTTCTTCTCAAGATGTATTTCTTATAGAGTTAGGATTCTTTTTCCTATAATCTTTTCTTTCCAGTCTCTCATGTCCAGCACGCCCCAGAGTGCTCTTGCCAATCCAGACACCAACGGAAGCAATGAAGCACTCGGCCAAGGGCAGCCTGCTCGAGTCCAGCACAAGAACTACAAAGGTTTCGTGGCTGGAGTCTTCTCGGGTATTGCTAAGCTGAGTGGTAAGACAATTGACCTTTTCGTCCATGAACAATAATAAACAGATGTTGCTGTGCTGTAGTGGGTCATCCGTACGTTTTCGTCTTATCAACTGCCCTGCTATTTGTATCAATGCGGCAATGCTGATAATATTTCAGCTTCGATACTATCAAAGTCCGACTTCAAACGAGTGATCATACCCATTTCAGAGGGCCGGTTGACTGTCTCCTGCAAACAGTGCGAAATGAAGGTGTTCGAGGCTTGTACAAGGGTGCTACCCCACCACTGATAGGATGGATGTTCATGGATTCCATGTATTCGCCGTCACCTCCTTTACCAGCGTAACTTGCTCATCTCAATCCCAGAATGCTCGGATCCCTCACTTTCTATCGCCGAATATTACAAGATAATGTATTCTCCAATCCAGCTTTCGTTGCTGTCGCCAGAGCATCAAGAAATCAGCTCGATACTGCCAAGGACGCGGCAGAAAACAAGCTTCCAACAATTGGTCACGCAATTGCTGGAGTCATGGCAGGAAGTACTGTTAGCTTCATAGCAGCGCCCGTGGAGCATGTCAAAGCGCGGCTGCAAGTACAATACGCACCAGACAAAAGCAAAAGACTATACCAAGGCCCCATCGACTGCACCAAAAAGATCGTAAGCCACCTATCTCAATCACGCCATTAACCACCCAACATCAAACCAATACTAACTCGCCTCGCTCTCCAGCTCCGCGCCCACGGCATCACAGGCCTCTACCACGGCCTCTCCGCAACCCTCATCTTCCGCTCCTTCTTCTTCTTCTGGTGGGGCTCCTACGACATCTTCACCCGCCTCCTCACCACCTCCACCACCCTCTCCACCCCCGCCATCAACTTCTGGGCCGGCGGTCTTTCCGCCCAAGTCTTCTGGCTAACCTCCTATCCCTCCGACGTCGTAAAGCAACGAATAATGACCGACCCCCTCGGCGGGCCTTTGAATGATGGCGAACGACGGTTTGCGGGCTGGAGGGATGCGGCGAGGGAGATTTGGAGGAAAGATGGGGCGAGGGGATTTTGGAGGGGATTTTTGCCGTGTTTTTTGAGGGCGTTTCCGGCGAATGCGATGGCGTTGGCGGCGTTTGAGGGGGTTATGAGGGGGTTGCCGGAGTGAGATGGTGAGGGGGGGTTTAGATGTGTGTTTTTTTGTGATACCCTAGACACTCCACTTCTTAGAGTTATAGATGATTAAGGCTACGAAGATTCTTTGATCCTATTACTACTGAACGACCTAAATGCTCTACCAAAGACAAGCAATGATAGCGACACTCGCACTCACGCGCTTCAAACTCAAGAACCGCCGCGATAAATTTATTGTGTTCTATTCCACGCCATCGATGTTGAAATTCCTCTGAATACTATCCACTCAACTTACGACTAACAAACTAATCTCCTCCATCCTCATTCTCCAAGGTCTGATCATTGATAAAGCTAATCAAGAAGACTCGTTAACTCAATAGAGTAGACTGGAGTGGAGTAATTAAAATCCTGGATACAAACAAATTACTGTCTGCTTATGATACTACATCCAAAGTCTTTTTTAAGTGAATTGTAGATGGGTATTGTGTTGTGTTGTGTTGTGGTGGTGTGGGTTGTGTTGTGGTGGTGTGGGTTATGGTGGGTAGGGTTGGGTTGTGTTGGGTTGTGGTGGGTTATGGTGGAGGGTGTTGGTGGGTTATGGTGGTGGGTAGACAGGGAGGAGTGGAGTGTGGGATTTGGGTCGTTACTTTAGGTAGGTGAAGCAGTAGAGATTCTGAGAACAAAGGAAGAACGGGTTATTATCGATATACATGGGGAATGGATGGTTCACTTTTGCACAAGGGTGAATCTGCTAGCAAAATCGTGGCAGAGAAGAGCGTGATTAGTCGAGAAAATGGGAGCATGGCTCATTCACTTTTGCGCGAGGGCAAGTCTGCAAACAAAGTTGTGATAGAGAAGAGGGTGATTGATTCGAATGGGAAATCGTTCAATTTGATCGGTTGCAGGGTAATTTGCCAGCAAAACTGTGACAGAGAGGGTGATTATATCAGATGGGGGAATAGATTCATTCACTTTCACGCGGGGGTATATGTGACAGCAAAACCGTAGAATTGTACTGCAATTATCCTAACAGAGCTGAAAACGACACATTGACCAAACCAGTCCATGTAAGGAGATAAGAACATAACGAAAGGCTCATGTCATTCTCTATAAGATTGCCGTTTTGACATTTCTTCCACAGCTATTGATTCGAGTTCGTTTTGTTTGTTCTCCTCGCTTTCCAAATGTATATATATATCTTTTACAGCAGCGTCGCGCCCAAGAAAGAAGAAACCAAAACCACGAGGCCGCATACCAAAGGACCGAACGAGAAGTCTGCGGGCCGGCCGCCAGCGACGGATTTGGAGGTGCTGGAGCTTTTGCCAGTTGCTGTGGGATTTCCGCTGCCTGCAGATGCGGTTCCTGTGCTTCCTGGACCAGCATCTTGTGAGCCAGATCCCGAAAGGCCGGGGCCTTTTCCGGCTCCGTTCTTGAAGTATTGGCTGGCCTGTGGGGGCATAGCGGGCAAGGCATCGCCGCTAACCAACCAGGTGCTGGACTTGGTGGGGCAGATGCTAGGAGAGCCGTTCTGCAAGTAACCTCCATCGTCAGTTGGAAGGGGAGTGCCTTGGAAGGCGGATTGGAGCGAGTCGAAGTCGGTAAGCTCAGACACACTGTTGCCGCTGATGGAGACCAGACCGTACAGATCTTGGGGAGCAGAGCTACCTTCCTTGCTGTATTCGTAGACAAGACCGCCAGAGTAGACGGGAGTCATCTGAGAGCCGTAGAGAGTGGCAACTTCTTGGAATTTCCGCGTGGTCTGGACGCAGCCGTATTCTGAGAGGAAAATGGGAATAGAGTAGTTGCTGAACGCTTGCACCTTTTGCGCCCAGGTAGAGCCCTGGAAGGTGGAGGGATCGCACCAGGAGTAGTCATTGAAAGCGAAGAAATCACTTCGCTCGTCGTCAGTACCGCAGTTCATATAGTGGGCAGTCTCAACACGGTTGTCATCAATGTCAGCAGCCGAATAGCCGACGGGGATCGAGCGGTATTTGCGGTTGCCAATGTAGGTCTTCATGTCACGAGTGACAGCTTTGACGTATGGTGCTGCGGCGGTAGTTGCAACGCTGTTGATATCTTCGTTACCAGAGAAGAAGAGCAGGGTGTTGCTGTAGCCTTGGAATGCATCAATGGTGGCGAAGATGCTTTGAAGATATTCGGCATTGTACGAATTGGCTGGGGAGTCTTGATTGATGGAGTACTTAGGCGTATTGACATCCAGCGCAAGATAAATCCCAGCGGCTGCAAGTGCATTCATGCAGTCATCGTGATTTGCGGAGTTATCGACGGTGTAGACGCGAACGGTATTGATTTTCAGCTTTTGAAACCTAGGTATGCATGGTCAGGTAATCCACTCCACTGGAAAGGCAATTGTGACTCTTACTCTGCAATATCGCGTGTGCAGGTGGCTTTATCAGCAATTGGATCTACGGCGTCCGATGAACCACCTGGAGTTCCCATTAGTGACGAACATGTAGCAGAATTGAAGGCATGTCTTACCAGGCTGGTAATCAACGCCGCGGAGGTAGAATCGATTGTTCCCAGCAAAGAAGGCTGGAGAGGATATCAGCACGCTTGCCATTGATCTCATTCGACACAATCATACCGTTGCCTTTCGTAGTGACTTGAGGAAGTGATGATGCCCGTTTGAAGTAGTGGGGAATCATGCTGTCTGGGATGGCAACAGCAGATACAGCAGAGGCACCAAGGGCCACCGCCAGAGGCGCAACAGTACTGATCCCTTTCATGATGGTGGTGGTTAAGGTGGTGTTAGGATTAAAAATATAATTGTCTCCTTTGTTAGAAGTGGCGAATCGTCGTGAATGGAGAAACGAGGGTTAGTATTGCGTTCAATCGAACGGCTTGAGAGAGTGACTGTGGTGTGTATGATTAGTATAGAATAGACAACCGCATAAACGAGTGAGCGGAATGTCAAGAATCAAGAAAGAAGTAGTTGGGGGTGGAGGTGGAAAAACGAAAGTTGAAAGGATGGGAGGGTGAAGAAATTGGTGGACAGCTATTCTCAGGGGACTCGTTTGCTTAGCGGCAACAAACAATTAGATAGCAGGCACTTTAATTTGCGGCGGCCAAGTGATTAGCCTGATTAGCCCCCACCCTCTACCTCCTAAAGTGGAGGTACCTGGAAAATCGTCAGCACCCAACCAATGGATAATCTCCGCCATCTCGCTTGCCGCTCTGAGAATAGATTAGGGGTCGGCCACTCACATCTCGACAACAAATTTCGTGCAGCATCTGGCCTCGCCCTGTCATCGCTGTCGTGTGCCACTTCTCATATAGAGACACCGCACCCACTTGCTCGTCGATCTCCAGCTTTGATCTCAAAGCGGTTCTCCTGCTTATGGAAACCTTATAGTGTATGAATCTTCCATGCTTTCATGCTTTCCCGCTTTTGCCAGGCCGTCTTGGAGATTGGTTCGCAAGGAAGCCACTACTCTTGTTCATTGATTTGGCGTTTCTGGGCTGCAACCTGCGCTCCACCTTGGCACTGCTTGTCTTCCATCACACACAGATTGCTAGGCGAATTCTAAGATTCGTGACCAACGCGTTGAATTGGACATATACCTCCAAAATTGAAGCATTTGTTATGAAGTTTCGCAAGCATTCGATTGAGTGTATCAAATCATTTCGTTCAGATATCTGACTGAGAATTGATAGAACGTCTGTTGTGTCGCTTGTGCTCATTGATGAGTCTTGAAGGGGAGATGGGAAGCTGAATTGTGATGCAGGAGGGAGGAGCCTGGTGCAAAGATCTCGTGGCGACTGGAGTCGTTAACATATTAGCAACGGGCCCCTCGTCCTGTCCCTTTTTTTTCGTCTGTTGTCATTTTCATTGCTCCGAAATGAAAACGTTGGCATGGGCTCTCCACAGCTGTACGTAGGCCTCGCTCTTTATGAAAAAAATTGTCTTGTAATCCTGGACCCTATATTATATGTAGGATCAAGCTTAGCTCATTCCGACTGTCTAATATTTGCGGTAACCTCCCAAAATGGTTTGACATAAACAAAAAGCCTTTTTACATAATACTCTTCCACACCCCGAATAACGCCTAATACCGCCATGCTTCCGCATATAGTCACTCGCCCCGCCATCTAGAGCAAGCTCGCCAATATGAGAGAATAGGATACCTCACAAATAAGAAGATTTAATCCTGCGCCGTGAATTATTCATTGTAATGATATACCTGCAATTTAAGTCAGCCGTTGCCCATTCCTATTGTTTCGAGAGCTTTTGGAGGCGGATATTGGGATGAACTTACGAAATAATTTGGAAGACCCCAACAACCCCAACCTAACCTCCTCGCCATCTTTGCGAAGCCCTCCGTCTCCATCAAATGATAAAAGGCGAAAGGTGGGAACATGGCACCATCACGGTGCACTTCTGCCTTGACCAACAGAGCCGTCCCACCAACACCATCAAGCGCTATTACAGCGTTTATGTCTCTGTTATCTGACTTATCTGCTGTCATAGCCATCAAAGTACGATATGTTGCCATGTCATTATAGCCTTCAAGAATGATATCGTCCGGAGCCATATTTGCCGCCATGTCTTGGGCCTGTTGGCTGTCTTGCCATGAGTTGTAATCATAAGGTCTCGTGTCAGCTTTGCCTTGGTCATTGGTGAAACGTTGGAGGCAATTGGGGACGATGACAGGCTTGTCATGGGACGCAAGGTCTTGTATCAGCGTAGGAGGTGTCTCAATGATGTCAGCATCCAGCCAAAGGACCCATGATGTAGACGGTCCAATGGTCGTGAAAAGTAAGGAATTGCGAGCTCTGGACATTGCAGCTCGGCGGGCCTTTTGATTCTCTTTTTTGTGACGCTCTGCTTCATCCTGTGATTGTAGAGGCGGATCAAAGTCTTGACGCATGATGATGATGCTAGCGAATCTTTTGGCTTCAGGGCCGGTCTGGGTACTTGCTATAGCGGCTTGTAAAGATAGAGTCGCAGCGTTGCCCTCCTTCGTCTTGGGTATGATGAACCCCAGTGCAATCAGGTGATGTGGGTACGAGAGGGCAAGCAAGTTGTTCCAGTATTCCTGATAGAATCGAGCAAGGGGCGTGAGGATGAGGACGGTTTCTTGGTTGCCAATTGGGTCGGCAGTCGTCGTTACATTGTTGAGATGATAATGTACGACAGGCGGTGGTTTTTTCACCGCTTCCAAGGATGTGTCTTGTTTGACGAAAGGGGCCGTGGGAGGAGATAGTGGATGGGAGGCAGCATTGGTAAGTTTTCGCTTTGCGGTCGAGAGTCCACTGGCATTGGGGGATGGTGAGAAGATAAAGATTAAGAAGCCGATTGTGAGTAGGCCAGCTAGAACAAATGTTATGGAACTTGTCCGTCGTAATGGCCTGGGCAAGGCCATGATGGTGGGAATAAATAGCGCGAAGATATTCAGAGAAATCTTCCAAAAGCCCCAGCTCCGTATCACCAAGCGCTTGACGGCGTTTGATTCGACTACCTCATCAAGGTCCTAAAGCCATGTCCGTACCATCAAGCCCTTCGAGAAGTACACCGTCGCACGCGCTTGATGCTTCGCTGAATGAAAGGATACGTTGAGAAAATACAAAGTAGACGTCGTTAAGGATAAAGTTGTAAAGATGTTTCCCTTAGGGGAACCTCTGAAGACGCTAGGAAGCGGGAGCTATCATCTTCTTGGCAGGACCTGTTTTTGGCACACACGATATCCCGTTATCATGCCGAAGAACATCAATTGTCAGTTGCAGTAATCTGACTGGGATAAAAGCCATCTAGAAAGGTACCGAAACATACCAACTGCTCGACAGATGAGGCAGTTTCGTCGGGACTTTCACATCACATGGACAGTGGAGTGTCAACAATGTCACATCCCTTGTCGCTGGAAAGCCGAAATCATAACCTTAGCAACGGGTCATTCGGCAACATTACGATTAACATCAAGATCCTTACTAAGCTACTCCTCACCTCTAACAACAGGTTAGTTAGTCAACAAGTGCGAAGGATAAAATCTTTGTGTCTGCTTCTCTTCTGGCTCCTAGCAATTTTGGTGCACCCGAATCATACTACAAAATACATGTACACCCTTCAAGTTCTTTCATGTCTTGGGAACGTGTACCATCGAATTTCTTTCTGGAGTCCCTGCGTACGCATTGCCAAGGTTGTTAAAACCAGTAAGAAGACGATTAGCCTCGTGTTCTATAAGCTGGAACATCCAATTCCTGGCAGTTGATTGCCAGTTTCTCTCTTTCTTTGTTGCGTTTATTCCAGGCAGGGGACACATCGACAGCCATTCAGTACGAATAGAGCGCGGACCATGTTAACAATCAATCAAGCATGTATATTGTGAATGCAACCTTCGCTCGGTAGGCTTTGCTATGAGGATGTGGACGCGGATTCCCCTTCGTCACCCGACTCCACGCCTGCTTTATCAGACCAGCTTCTACTGGCCCAAACCTTCACCTGCTTAAAGACAACCTTCTCCCGCAAAAAGTGGTGTAAGAAGTAGTCACCGAAGATACGAAAGACATACCCGAAACACGATGTCTTCTGAGCCTTATCCTGCAAACACTTCTATACCGCCTGTGCCAGCGCCTTAGAGCGTCCATCTGAACCGGTCCGAGCCTAGTCTCAATTCTGGCAATCTTTGCAAGAAAGACGATTGATGCCACATGCAGGACATAGGTTGTCTGAGATTGAGGTAGGACACTTACAGGGTGCACTCGTCTCGAGGGTGTAAAACGTGCGCATTTTCTGTAATTACTACGGCTAAGCGAGGATGCACGTTGTTTAAGATATGATATGGTTGGGAGAGCTGTGCTGAGCTGCACACTTGGCGTATGATATCGCCTGAAGGATAGTTGTAAAGATGGCAAAAGCGACAAAGTTGTTGCTCGAGGATTACTAGTACCACAATCTGTTGAAAAGGAGATTTTTAAATTGTTGATTGTGGATATCTGGCTGGTGGCTACAGTCTAAGAAGCCTTTCGAACTAAGAAACGACGTTGACGTTGATAATGCAGGACAGCGGGTATTGACATACACATGGATACACACTCCCAATCCCCACCCTTTACCAAACCCCTATATACACCCAAACGCCCTCCCGCATCCCCCCACCCACACCACCCCCCCTCCCCCC
>KI911126.1:1358933-1379063 GCA_000482085.2 Cladonia metacorallifera KoLRI002260
TTCCCCCCCCTCCACCTCCACCTTTAACGTCTCCCCCCTCACCTCCCCCTCCATAACCCCATTCGCATCCTCCAAATCCCTAATCACAGCTTCCAATCCACTCACCAGTCGCTCCACCTCATCTTTCTGTCCCTCAACGCCTTTCGCTAAAGCTTCGTTCTCAGTCTGTACGGCTAGTAAATCTTTTTCGAGTTGGGTTTGTGTGGTGCTTAGGTAGGGCGCTAGGTGTGCGAGGTAGAGGGATTGGGGGGGGAGGAGGTGGGGACTGTGGGGGAGGTTAGTGATGGTGATAAGTAGCACTTAACGTAGGATGTTGGAACGGATCCGTTCGAGAGTAATGATTGAAAAATCCCTGCGTAAAACAACGGCCAAAGTGTGAAAAACTTACGCCGCCCCACCCCCACCATCACCACCTCCTCCCTCCTTCCTCGCCCTTGCCATCCCCACCAATCGCTCCAACTCATTCAACCCCCCCACAACATCCTTCTCCACCAGAATCTCCTCAAACTCCCGTCTCGATTTATCTTCGATCCCGCTTACGATTTGTTTCCAGACCACCTGTAGGATATGTTGGGCGTGTTTGGCGGGGGTGGGGAAGCAGGCAGAGAAGTTGGCGTAGGAACAGGTGTGGATTGTGTGGTTGAGGGCGGTGGTGAAGATGTTGTTGAGGGCTGTGGCGCGGGGGCCGGGGGTGAGGGATTGGGGGGGGTGCGGGGCGGGGGAGGGGCTGCGGGAGTGGGTGGATGTGGTCATTGGATTGGCAGGGTGTGGGTATAGGGTGGGAAGGGCGATTGAGCGCTGGGATTGTGAAAGGCTTTGGCTATTTGGGAGGTGTGGGTATTGTTTACATATGACGCGTTTAGCGCGCTTGACAGTTGCGCTGGCTTTAGCGCCACCTGACATCTGCCACTTGACAAGTTTGACCTTCTCGATACACGTCTTCTCTCTTAATGAGAGGCATTTAGATGTAAAAACTATCGTGATCTCAATCTGACGTCAACTGTCGGTGATGAATTTCCTCGGTAGACCTATATTCTAGCAGTGTGTACCTCGCTCTAAGACATCCATACAAGGAGATGTTGATTCCATGCCTTCTGCATCAGTTGATACTTCGGTTCTGCGCTTTTGTCGTTGACCGATCCTGATTTGAAATTGCTATAGAGACAACAACGGGTCGATTCGACGGCAAAGCGCAAGCATTTTTGTCTTGAGCAAGTTCTTCTTCTTTGGCAGCAATGATGTAGAGGCACTGCCTTAGAATCGATGCGAGAAATGAGATTTAAATTGCTATTACAAGCAGAAATCCACATGGCGTCGCTTATGGCTGTTCATAAAGCATCAGCTCCATCTATCCCATGACTCTCATAACATGTAAAGCCTCCATCTAACATCCTTCCAAAACATGCCACCAGTATCCTCGAAATCTCAACAAAGGTGTAGCAAGCTCCAAAATCTCTGGAAACTTAACCGAACGGTGGTACGAACAGCACCTCAATCTTCTGCAAAGCCTCATCACCCAACAACCCCTCATCCTTCATCTCTGTCAACATCGCTCTAATTTCTTTCCACTGAGCCTTGATCAACAAGCTCAATCTCTGCGGATTATCAGCTAGAGCCATGACAATGATTCCCTTGACCTCTGCTTCCCACAGCTCATCTGCAGCATCTTCACTGCTCGTAGCTAAAGCTACAGCACCACGAAAGTACACTTCCGCATTTTTAAGTAGTGTAGAGGCGCTTTTGATGGCGAGATCATATCGCAATGGCTCCTCGCCCAGATGGAGGCGTAGTAGTTCGCAGTCACCTCTTCGAAGATGTATTCGAGGGAGCTTCTGCGCGTTGGGTAATTTCGACGCTGCTGTTAGGCTGTCTAGAGCTTTAGTAATGTGTTTCCAGCATATGTTGCCCAGTTGGGCGAGGTCATTTGCTTGTTGTATTTCTTGCTGGACGCTAGAATTGAAGCTTAGATGAGCATCGGCTTTGTCACAGAGAGCTCGTGGGTCTTTGTTGAGATCAAGGTCATGATGGCTGAAAGCAGCGGTGAGTTCCCGCTCATATGTAAGACGGTCGAGCTTCCCTGCTCGAAAAGCGGCGTCTGAGATTGAAGAGATGAAATTAGCTTTTGAAAGGGCAACTTCATGCTTACGGTCACTCTCATTGTTGTAAGAGTCAATTTTTCCTTGTAGTTCTGTGCGGTAATATTCTTCTATCCAGGCAAGGTCGTTGCGGGTATGAGAAGAGCCGAGGCTACAGATCTCAGTCAACGTATCTAATTGCGCTATTGTGGTGTCGAGAAGCGTGCCTGTCGTTATGGGTTCTTCTACTGCAGCCCAGACTTCCTCCTCTGAGACATTGGATTCATTACCGCTCGATGGAGCTACATCGGTATTGTCAGCGACCACTTGGGCAGCATCTTCCCGGGCTTGAGTAAATCTGTACTCCTGGACGTTGAGACATCGTTGAAATAATTCCAGTGCTTCCTGGAAGAGACGTAATGCTTCATTTCTACGGTCGTTCACCGGTGCTCTGCCTTCACTCACGTTTTCGGCGAGACTCGTCAGCACCTGAGCAGTGTTACTGCATACGATCAGTATGTCATCTTCTCTGCATGTCGACCAAGCATACAATAACAAATCAGGGTTGTCTTGGTCGATCTTCAATGCAAATCTATGAGACTCGAGAGCTACTTGCAACAGCTCAAACAGCGGTGTCGCTAATTGTGCCAATAGCCTCGGCTGCTGAGCAACTTCATACTGCAGTCGAGCCCTAGTGAGGTTTAGTGATCCATGGCTTAATGAAGATCACTTCGTCTTACTTATTGTATGCAAGATCAAAGGAGTGGGGGAACTTCTGGATAGCGGCATCGTAAGTGTCTATTGCCCGAAGGAAGAACCTCAGGGACTTGGCAGCATCTCCAGCGCGCCACTTCTCCCCCGCTTCCTCATAGTCCACTCCAGCTGATCAGGTCTCAGCTGGGTCTCGTTGTTTGGCTTGTTGTGTCGGCTATACATACCAGCCAGATATTCGTTTGCAGTTTCGGGCCCCTAATAAATGCGACATCAGCCCATCTGCCGGACAAGCACAACACCGTGAAGCGAATGCAACCTCGCTTTTCTTCTTCCCGTCGGTCTTCTTCTTGGCCTGCAGGAATTGCTTTTGCTTGGGCATGATGATGACAATTTGGGCAACTGCTCCTCTGCCTCGGTAGCAGCGCAAGAATTCTCTTGCAATCCGCGTCCGGGACTTTCCTACGTTGCCACGCCGGCCAGGAGGATAGTACCAGGCTTTCAGGTGATTGTAATGCTATTCGCTGAAGATCCAGTGGTGATCAGGTCAGCAAGGTCAGTAATCCAGCCTGTATTTGGGGATTACTAAAGTAGATCGTGTGAACGGTGCAAAAGTGTGTTTTCCCTGTTGCCCAAAGGGACAGGGGATCGCCAGTTGCCGCCGAGCTGCCGCTGAAGAGTTGGCACTAAAATTACTCCCCACGTGGCGATTTAAGCTAAGGTCAAGCCCCCTGTTAATTCCGCAGCTTGGGTCGTTTGGGGTTACTTCTAAGGCACTTTCATGCACTTGGGCCTTCTTAGTCGTCAATAAGGCACGGCACACTGGTCACGGGTACCTCCCCTCTCCCTGCACTCCCTGCAACTCCCTGCACGGTGTCGGCCCTGACAACTAAAACACCCAATTGCTTCCGCTTTATCAATAGTAATCAGGCACACACCTTTCGTTCTCCATAAGAAGCGTCCCCTTTATCTCTCATTCTCTGTTTTGCCTTTACCCTCTGCATTAGCTGTCAGCACCGCGGATTCGTACGGACGCACACGGACTTGTTCTCTTACTTTGCAGCCAAGGCCCAGAATTATTACTGCTGATTCAACGTCAAACGATCGGCAACCTTTTCGCGGGCCCCTCAAAACCCGGCCAGCCCCTCAAGAGCCTTCCTGTCGCAGCGCTCTCCAGAATAAAATCCCTGCGATTCTCTGACTCTCCCACGTCGCAATTGGATTTCAAACATTGTCGACATCATATCAACAAACTAGTGTCTGCTTTTGGACTGACAGGGTTTTCTCCGATACGTCACAAGTGGTTGGCGATCTTACGTGAAACGACTACTCAGAGATCGACATTTTCAAAAGGCTCCCACCAAGCGCTCCACCGAACAAAGGGGCTGAACCACTCCTGAAATCTTCTACAAGATAAATCTTACATCCTTTCAAGCAATGGGTCACTCCATCGAATCTTCCCGACCCATTATGGCCCCTAGTGTAAGTCTTACCTTATTACGCCTGTGAAAGTCGTGTCTACACCAACACAAGTCAGCGATAGCACTCACGTGCTTTATGATATCTTGGCCTAGACTAACAAAAACCTCTCTCCAGGTCTCATCTAAGCGTACATCCAAACGATTCTCGACATTCAGTGGTGTTCCATCTCTCGCGGCCTCCGACAACACCCAGCACACCAACTCGTCATCACCAAACGGTGACTCAAGAATGCAGGACATTAAGGAATGGACACAAGGCTTTGATCGTCTCGAGCAAAAGCGCTTACAGCAACAACGGTACCAGCCAACACCTGAGAAGACAGACAATCTCAACAAGCTGGCCTTGGGAGCGAAGGTCGAGCGGGCGCTGGACCGGAGAATGACTGATCAGGACGCGGTGTTCAGACCAAAGATCATGAGTGAGAAGGCAGGGATGGGGAGGTCAGTCACCACCAGAGTATGAGGTCGGATAGGCCCGATCTTACATCTACAAAGGTTACGGCAACGATGAATTTCTCCGCGTGCGCATCGCCATGCGGATAGACCGAAGCGGAGGGAGTGCCTGACCGTTTTTTCGGGCGCTTTTGTCTCTGGCGTTCTTGCCTCATATACCTCAATACCCAGCATTCTCTTTTGTCTTGCAGTCATGTCGTCATTCTATGGTGTTTTGGGGCGCGGTTGCAGTTGCCTGCTCATCATAAAGCGCAAGTAAACCGGCATACATTATTCACTTCGATGCATATACACAGAGTAGCCAATCACATCTGGCCCATGGTCCGAGCATCTTATCTGAACAGCATCTTTTGTGAACATTGTCAATCATCGTATCGCTCTACCCCATTGAATAGTCGCCGATTCATGCTAGAACCTCGTCACTTCACACGTAGATAGTCAGACATCTAGCATCCACCATGAAGAGGATATGGCAAGTTAAGCGCGTGAAGCATCTGTAGCAATTATCATGCGTTTGTCTACTTAGATTGAAAACGGTCTCGGATGAGACGCTGATTGGAGAAACATTTCAACGTCTTTTTGGTAGCGGGAGTCAAGCCCGAGTCGCCACTAGTACTCCGTACCGAAAAATGCCTTCACCCAGTGATTCTTCTTCACGACGCACATTATTCACCACACATATTACATATCCATTTCAGATATCATAATCTTCTAATTGTGCTCGTCTTATACAAAATTTGACAGGCCTACAGATCAGTACATCATTTACCATCTCCACCGTCCTCCGCACCGTCTTTAAAGTCATCTTCTCAATCTCGTCCCCGCATATTCGGTCCCCAGAATCACTAACTTACACGAATTACGCCATTGCTTTCTTATAATTGCATGAACCGAGGCGCTTGGTGTCATCAGTTAGATTTCTTTCAGACCCTTGACTAGCACTTCTTGCCCTGTGAGTTGCCTTGTGCTCGGCCAATCGCTAGCTAATCGGGTGAAGTAGCCGTTGTACAAAAGTCTTTGCAGCTACACGCGACTCTTATTCTTGTCAGACTCTAGGGCCTCCACTTTTCGTACCTTCACTTTGTACCAAGTTTACTTTGGACCTGCTGGTGAACACCTCGAAACTTAACTCACTCCTAATTTAACATCGAAGATGGCTGCGGAAAACAAAAACGTGAATGGCTACAATGGTGCCCACCATACATATACCCCGGGAGAGCGATCTCAAGGCTTGAATGCCCAAAGCGGCTCTGCTCCTGCTGGCAGCCTTGACGAGGAGGCGGCTACTGCGCCGGCAGCTACACCTTCTGAACCCAGCGCTACCAACGAAGGCACCAAGCCTCCTTCAAAGGATGAGGTCGGATGGTACTTTGTGGAATCTTACTATACCACCCTTAGCAAGAACCCGGAGACTCTTTATGTATGGTCCAGCCTTCTCTCTTGTAATAGTATTTTGTGAGTCCATCTAGCTAACAACTCCCTAGCTCTACTACAACAAGAGGTCCCAATTCTTATCCGGTGTTGAAGCCGAGAAAGTCGACGTTTCGGTCGGCCAGAATGTAAACTACTGTCCCTAACCACGAGCCATAGATTGCTAACGTTGTTTCCAGGCTATCAATGACCGGATTAAGGAGCTCGGCTTTCAAGACTGCAAAGTCAGAGTATCGAATGTCGACGCTCAGGAGTCGTTCAAGAATATCGTTGTCCAAGTTATTGGAGAAATGTCAAACAAAGCGGCCGCACATCGCAAATTCGTCCAGACTTTCGTTTTGGCGGAGCAACCAAAAGGCTACTACGTTCTCAACGACATCTTCCGATATATCGTCGATGATGAAGAGGAGGAGTTGGAGAATGGAAATGCTGGTTTACAGGAGCCTGTGCCCACTTTAGCCCCCGAAGCCGAACCTGAGACCCTGACAAGCTCTGCTGACCCAGTGCAGCAGCAGCACGATGTCGAGCAGGTTGACAAAAAACTTGAAGAAGCAGTGCACCAAGAAGCCCCAGCAGACAAGGAGCCTGCTGATTCGGACACTGTGAACGGCTACACTGCCCCCGACGCTGCTGAAATCGTCCATGCCGAGGACGCCCCTGCTGCAGCAACAAAAGAGTCCCAAGAGCCCGCAGAGGTTCCTGAACAGGCTGCCGAGAGCGCTGCTGCTGAGGTGGCCCAGGAGGAGAAGCCTCGCGACCCTGAGCCAACGCCTGCTGCTTCACCACCTAAACCAGCTAAAACTACCCCGATCGAGCCTACGATACCTGCCGCACCAGTGAAGCCTGCTGCTCCCAAGACTTGGGCGAATTTGGTTGCTGAAAAAAGCGCCGCAGCCCCTGCCGTCCCTAATGGCAGTCCTTCCTCAACCGTCACGCCCCCTCCCCCTCAGCCGAAAGCGACTCCTTCTACCACTAACCAGTCGGTTACGACACCAACTTCGACCGGTGATGAGTCTCCAGCTAAGGCTCAGCAGAATGGAAATTCTGGTTGGCAAATGGCAGGTTCCGACAACAACAAGAAACATGGTCGTCAACAGTCGCAATCCGTATCTGGAGGACAGGAGAAGATTATGGCATACGTCAAGAATGTGACTGACAAGGTTGATGCATCTATCTTAAGGACTACTCTAGAGAAGTACGAGAACGGAAAGTTGCCGTATTTCGATGTCAGCCGTCAGAAGGTATGTCTCAGCCTCCTGCACATTTGTCATGAAAGCAACGCTTACGTAGGACCAGAACTGTGCCTTTGTGGAATTCAGCGATGAAGCTGCATATAAAGCAGCTGTCAAGGCCAATCCCCACATGATTGGGGGGGAGCAGGTAATTGTGGAGGCACGCCGTCCTCGAGCAAATGCCTATGGAGGCAACTTTGCTGGAAGAGGAGGGATGCGTGGTGGCCGCGGGGGCAACGAAAATCGACCAGGAAGTCAAGGGCGAGGCGGCTACGCAAAAGATGGTGGACGTGGTGGGTTTGCTCCTCACGGAAGAGGTGGAAATATGCCCCAACGAGGTCGCGGCCAACCTCAGGCAGCCTAACAATTGGAGAGAACATACCCATTCAACACTGTTCAGAGCATCTTCTATACCCAAGTCTTGTCTTACCAGGAGCTCTGAACCTCAAATTATTCTCGGAGCCATAATGTCATCTGCACATGCGGGATTCCCGTCGTATCTTCGATGGGGACTGGAAAAGTTTTGGGACATCAGACCGTCGGATTGAGCGCCTTACACCTATTACCTATTACCACAGCGGTTACCAAGCATAGCGATTCCGGACAAGATGGTCTTTCAACCCTCTTTATGCTCTTACATTTGATTACGATTTTCTTTTTTCCCCTGATGGCCATTGGCCAAACCTCAAACCCAGTACAGTGGCGAGACTCTCTACCCTAGATCTGTAGGATGCTGCAGGTTCCGGTCGTTACCTGCTATACCTACTTTTGCTGGTCAAGGGCGGACATTTCCAAGATCGGTGGTTTACTTGTCAACATCTGGATCTGGCTAGAGCCACTGTGTCTTGTTGTGTACTTTGAGCTATCAAGTGCATCATCTGGTTCTACATGTACATACATATCGTTTAGATTCTTTAAAGGAGTGCTTTGAGAATCAGTCAAAACAATTTCCATCCTGTTGAATCTTATTCGTCGGGACTTGACAATATGTGAATAATTAGGTCGCGTAGATAACGGATAGTGGTTTGAGTAGTCGTAGTGTTTTTGCCTGAGACCGGCTGGCCTCATGATAAGCTTAGCCTTAACGGGAGATCTTTATGCAGCACTACGCAATCAGAGTATCTCGCCCAACCTCAAACATCAAACGTGAAGGCGCCGCCTTGTGCAATACCCAAGAACACCTTGAGCCAGAATCACAAGAATCCTCATCTCATTTAGCCAGGCAACATATTTGTACATAACATTGGGGGCCTAATCGATAAGCTGGCGGGGCTCCACGAGGGGGCATGGTCCGCGAATCAGGCACAATACCGCTAACACGCTGCAAGTTCTCTAGCTAGATGCCATCTTGACACCTTCCATCACTTGAACCCTGCAAAGCCAGTCGCGCAATAATGCGTCCAGGGGTGGATGTCGCTGGAGGACGAGCTCGAAAGGAACTTGACCCCGCCTCCTCAACGCCTGTTGGGCATGGCACACCAATTTCATTCCGCATGGCGACAGAAGAGGAGCTGCAAGGATCTACTTCAGTACCTTCAAATCAAGTAGATGATAGCACATATGGGGTACGAAGCCTACAAGACACTATATACGATGGGACCTCACTGTACAAGAACAAGAAAGAGGAGAATGATACTCAAGACGATGATGAGATTAGCCAATCAGGGCGAAGAATTCCTACTCTCAGACCGAAGCCTCAGCATCAGACTCGAGATAACTCTCGAGAAAATGTTGGACCTTCCCAGCCAGCCACTGGAGACTCCTCACCATCCCACCCTCTTCAAGAGGGTCCTTCGCCTCCAAGTATGTCTCATTCCTTGGCTTCTTTGTCTCTGAATTCCCAAGCTCCGTTATCTTCGCTACCTAGTAGCCCTAAGTCAACATCCAATCGTTCTTTCAGACCTTCAGACGAAGACTTTATAGACGATGGTGGGAGCCAAGCCATAGCGTCGAGCGAGGATGACGATGTTGAACCTCACTCGGAAATACAAGACAGCTCTCCTCAGCTTATCATGCCAAGTATCAAAATGCCAAGTCGAAGACCTTTCACAGATCGAGGGAGGAGAATGGGAAGGCTCAAAGTGCTCATCGCTGGAGACTCAGGTATGGAATCCAATATTCAGTCGGTAACAAAGAGAAATGATGGTGCTAACCATTTTGATCAAGGTGTCGGCAAGAGCTCTCTTATCAAATCTATTGTACAGACTTGCGAAGACATCGTCCACGTTGATCCTTTGTCATCAAACTCTCCCTCCATAGAACTGCTTCCTGGCCAGAAATCAAATAAGCAAGATAGCCGCAGCAACAGATCCACCCAGCATATTACAGAGGTTTTCGCAAGTACGAAACCTTACCCGACCTGGTGGTCAGACATCGAAGACACAAAGGTCCTGCGTAGGCGAAAGAGTTTAGGTGATACCGTCCTCGAGCGAAATCTTTGCTTTGTCGATACTCCAGGCTACAGCAATGGTATCTCGAAGATGGAGACCATACAATCAGTCCTGCAGTATATAGAAGTGCAACTGAGCAAACCCTTCTCTGCCCTCACTGCGAGCGAGGGTGATATTGCTGGATTGCTTAGCGGAGGTGGTGGTAGCCAGGTCGATGTGGTCTTCTACTTGATCGCACGAGGTACGCAGGTATCACTTAGTGAGTTGCATGCTTGCTAACTATTACAGAACTCAAGGATGAGGATATCTTATATTTACAACGCCTAGCCATAATCACCAATGTGGTTCCAGTGATAGCGAAGGCAGATACGCTTTCTCCTGAGGAGGTTGAAATACTGAGACGCTCTATTGATAAACTTCAACAAGCAGACATTAGGTTGTTCTCATTCAACAACGATGGATCTGCCGTACAATCCTCATTCACCATCTGCTCAGCGCCATCTGACGATAACGATAATATGGATGCCAGCGTATTAATGTCCCCAGACTATGTCCAGCCACTGATCCCGTCCGAGCTAGCCACCTTGGTGGAGCGTGTCTTTGATCCGGAAAACATTGCATGCCTACGGCATTTGGCAGCTAAAAAGTTGGTACATGCACATGGGTCAACCATCTTTTCTATACCTACAACCGTCGCGAGAACTCTGTCAAACGGCCCGACCTCCCCAACTTCAAAATCACCGTCGTCGACATCTCAAACTATAGTCTCCTATCCTCTCGGCATATCGACATATAAACAAGCACTAATAGCAGACCATACACAGCAAGAAGAGAAATTAGCTCAAATCAGGTTAGCGAAATGGGCTGGGGAACTACAGAAAAGTCTGCAAAATGAGCGTGCAAGATACGAAGCTATAGCTCGTGGGAAGAGGGCGGTCTGGCTTACGGAAAAGCTAGATGAGTGCGTCAAAGATGGCGCTTTGGTATCCATACAAAGTCAACAGGCAACGAATAAGGGAGCCCAGAAAGCTGAGCTCTTGAAGGCATCAGGCCACCGGGGACTGCTTGATCCTAGTGACCCGCTCGGGCTATTACGATGGAACGAGGCTATGAAACGGAGAGGCTGGATCGCGTTTCAGGTTGTGGGCAGCTTTGGCATACTAGGAGCCATGGCTGTATGGATGGCTAGGACCTGGGGAGCGAGTAGTGATGGCTACAATTGGCCCTGGCAGTGGCTTGGAGGAATGGCATGAAGGTTTCAAGCTTTGTCGCTCATTCACGATCATTTGAGACACCTTATGCATGACGATGGATTGGCTGGAGCATGCTAGAGGTGCATTGGGCGGGGCGTTTGCATAGCTTTCTACTCGATCTGTCATGATACCATAACATCATAATTACTACCTACTTTAATATTTCTACTTGCTCTTTTGGAGCTCTGACGTGCCAAGAAGTGCTTTTGATACGTGGGAAAGGCGACATTGTCTGTTGGGGATGTTAGTAGATATCCTCCAATTGCTCCACACTCCTTAGCTTGGAACAGCAACAAGTGCAATGCCAAAGCCATTTGCTACAGCAGGCAATGATCCAAACCAGCTGTCCTCGAAAATTAACCAGCCTTTTCCTTCAATTGAGAGGCTAACGCAATGTATGTTAGTGGCCGAGCTTAGAACTGAGGCAGCAGCGAAGCTTCGAGAAATGCCAAGCCTTTCTTCTTCTAACGGGTTCCTTTTCCAGCCTTGTGGAGAGCTCGGCATAAATATTTCACTTTCAGCATCAAATTTTGCTACTCTTCATAACTCCAGCTACACATCTCACAAAAGTACACACACTCTGAGCTACGCTCCTTGACATGTAAGTACAACGCTCAGTAATGTCCCCGACGTGTATGGCGCGCCTTGGGGTTGCCATGTCCTCCTTTATTTCAATTTTACTGACTTTGAGCTCCTAGAATACCACCACACAACCACAACCCTACGAGATCCGATTGTTTCAACACTACTAAATAACCTCAATACCGCTGTCATGGCTGAAGAATTTCAATTTCAGGCGGAGATCAGTCAGCTGTTGTCCTTAATCATCAACACAGTAAGTTTCGAAGCCTCACACCTCAAGGTTCGGTACCATATCATCAAAACATCACTGACTTCTGTGAATAGGTATATTCAAATAAAGATATCTTCCTGCGCGAGTTGATCTCCAATTGCAGCGATGCCCTCGACAAGCTCCGCTACCAGAGCCTTAGTGATCCGAGCCAGCTTGATACCGAAAAGCAGCTCAGGATTGATGTTATTCCAGACAAAGCAAATAAGACGCTCACCATCCGTGATACTGGGCTAGGCATGACCAAAGCTGATCTCATCAACAATCTTGGCACCATCGCTCGATCAGGCACAAAACAATTTATGGAAGCTCTTACTGCTGGTGCTGATATCTCTATGATTGGCCAATTTGGCGTCGGTTTCTACTCAGCCTATCTTGTTGCAGACAAAGTGACTGTCATCTCCAAACACAACGATGACGAACAGTACATATGGGAATCAAGTGCTGGTGGCACATTTACTCTCACTCAAGATGAAGAGGGAGAGCAGCTCACCCGCGGTACCAAGATGATCCTACATCTCAAAGAGGACCAAACAGACTATCTTAACGAATCGAAGGTTTGTTCTCACCCTCTCCCACAGTGTTTATCGAGCATTGGCGCTAACTTGAGTCCCGCTTAGATCAAGGAAGTTGTTAAGAAGCACTCCGAATTCATCTCATACCCCATCTACCTCCACGTTACAAAAGAAACCGAGAAGGACGTTCCTGATGAGGATGCCGAGGAAACCAAGGAAGACGAGGAAGATGAAGAGAAGAAGGCCAAGATTGAAGAAGTAGAAGACGAAGAGGAGGATAAAGAGAAGAAAAAGAAGACCAAGAAAGTCAAGGAGACCAAGATTGAAGAAGAGGAATTAAACAAGACCAAGCCAATTTGGACACGGAACCCACAAGACATCACCGCAGAGGAGTACGGCTCCTTCTATAAGACGCTGTCAAAGTAAGTGAATTATTGCCTTGGACTTGTATTTCGATAGTACTAACATGTTCTAGTGATTGGGAAGACCACTTGGCTGTCAAGCACTTCTCCGTTGAGGGTCAGCTAGAGTTCCGTGCCATCCTCTTCGTACCAAAGCGCGCCCCCTTCGACCTATTCGAAACCAAGAAGACCAAGAACAACATCAAGTTGTACGTACGACGTGTGTTCATCACCGACGATGCCACCGACCTTATCCCAGAGTGGCTCAGTTTCATCAAGGGTGTCGTGGACTCTGAGGACTTGCCTTTGAACTTGTCTCGTGAGACTCTTCAACAGAACAAGATCATGAAAGTGATCAAGAAGAATATCGTCAAGAAGACTCTAGAATTGTTCAGCGAGATCGCCGAAGATCGTGAGCAATTCGACAAATTCTACTCTGCATTCAGCAAGAACATCAAGCTCGGCATTCACGAAGATGCGCAGAACCGTCAAGCCCTTGCCAAGCTCCTCCGCTTTAACTCCACCAAATCCGGCGAAGAAACCACCTCTTTAGCCGACTACATCACCCGCATGCCGGAGCACCAGAAGAACATGTACTACATCACCGGCGAGTCACTAAAGGCGGTCCAGAAGTCACCTTTCTTGGACTCCCTGAAGGCGAAGGGCTTCGAGGTTCTATTCTTGGTCGACCCCATTGATGAGTACGCGATGACTCAACTCAAAGAGTTCGATGGCAAGAAGCTCGTCGACATTACCAAAGACTTTGAGCTTGAAGAGACTGAGGAAGAGAAGAAGGAACGTGAAGCCGAAGAGAAGGAGTATGAACCCCTCGCAAAGGCCCTGAAGAACGTTCTCGGCGACAAGGTTGAGAAGGTCGTTGTGAGCCATAAGCTTGTCGGGTCACCTTGCGCAATCCGGACAGGTCAATTTGGTTGGTCTGCTAACATGGAGCGTATCATGAAAGCTCAAGCTCTCCGTGACACCTCCATGAGCTCATACATGTCCTCAAAGAAGACGTTCGAAATCTCGCCCAAGTCGCCGATCATCAAAGAGCTTAAGAAGAAGGTCGAGGCCGATGGCGAGAATGACCGCACTGTCAAGTCGATCACCCAGCTCCTGTTCGAGACCTCGCTTCTGGTCTCAGGCTTCACCATCGATGAGCCTGCAGGTTTTGCAGAGCGTATCCACAAGCTCGTGTCATTGGGCTTGAACGTGGATGAGGAGGCTGAGACGAGTGAGGAGAAGGCTGCAGAGGAAGAGATTGCACCCGCTGAAGGTGCAGGTGAGAGTGCAATGGAGGAGGTCGACTAGATGTTTTAAAGGCAGGTGTTTGTTGTTACATGCAATCATCCGGTGTTTGTCATGTTGCTGGTCTCTTCGTTTCACTTTAATCGGTGCATCAGACAATCTCAGAGGCGCT
The DNA here is from genome assembly GCA_000482085.2 of Cladonia metacorallifera KoLRI002260. Classification (NCBI taxonomy): domain Eukaryota; kingdom Fungi; phylum Ascomycota; class Lecanoromycetes; order Lecanorales; family Cladoniaceae; genus Cladonia; species Cladonia metacorallifera. The sequence goes on from KI911126.1 coordinate 1,373,146, forward strand.
GGGTCATTCCATCAGGGACAGTCCAGTTGCGAAGGGCTTGGGGATGTTTTTCATCATGTACCCTTTAGATTCCATGACAAGCAAGAGTGTTCATAGGTCTGATAGTCAGCATTAAAAAGCGATATTCCAACATAATATTTCTCTTGCATACAACCCTTTTGAAAAATCGTACTTGCCTTCCCTTAATTCTTTGCTCGTCATTTCGCTGCCTTTCTTCAGCTCCCTGTCTTTCGTCTGCTATTCTCCGTACCGCCGAAATTATACCGTCTACATCTCTTCACCAGACGCTCGCTATAGCTATGTTCAGCTGAGCTGACTGTTGGCACGGCTTCCCATCCTGCCACTTTATGCCTAACCCACTTGGTATTTGTCGATGGTGGCCAGTCTGCACCAAATTTTACAGTCTAGGAATCGAATAATGCAGGTGTTATGCCAATTTACTGGGGAGGTTGCGGTCTAGGGGCTCAGACTGGAAGCCGATGTTGTGTGGTATGTCTTTTCCTCCCACTGAAGACTAGGAGCAGTTCACACAATTTGACATCCTGTCTTCTTTGTTGTTATATGAAGTCATATCTCTTCCCCGGGCTTGTGCTTCTGTGATCCCTCGACAACCGAATTTGTGTTTGGGAGGCTTTCAGCTTTGTACAGATGTGCGTGTTTTCTGATTGGGACCTGGTTGTCAAAAATAGCAGTACTTAGCATTAGACGAATACTGACAAGGGTAAGTCAAGCAGCAGTTCTCAGATCGTGACGAGTGGCACCGAGGACAAACCGAGCAGCATACCATTCAAGCCGAGCAGCATTCAATCAATCCGAGCAGTATTCAATCAATCCGAGCAGCATTCAGTCAAGCCGAGCAGCATTCAATCGAAGCCGAGCAACATTCTATCCAAATCGAGTAGCAGCACAGACAAGATTAGCGGCAGCAAGAATGGTCCGACTCAGTCTACATCACTGAGCAATAGCGGTAGTGCTTATTCAAACACCTCGAGTGCACGAATAGGGTCTCTAATGATACTATCACACGGTCCTGACCGGACACTCCTCCGGTGTCACCAGGGGTACATGCTCTGCGATCCCTGCGTGAAAGCATACGTACGACCACGTTGGACCGCGGGCAGTGCATGATTATAAACTATAAAAGACCAACTAGTGCCCTTGAGGTAATTGTTGGAAGTTTCGAAATATCTTTAGTTTATATCTTTAGTTGTTTGACGTTTCGATGCGAGTCTTCCAGATTGCTGTGCCACATTATGGATATCAGATATCTTACATGTTGGAATTAGGTTGGCTTCCGGGAAAGGGTCCAGCAGATCTGCAGGTGTAGCATCTTTCATACCTCTTCCTTAGAATTCTGGGGAGGGGAACAACGTTTTGTTTAATACATTAACAAATAGCATGACGAGTGATGCCATTGTGTTTTAGCGCTTTAGGTACAATCTATCTGAGGAAAATGGTCTATTCAGCATATCATTCGATCGATGTCCATCTACCTTATACTCGGGACATGCTAGCATCTGTAAAGAGAGCGGTTAGTTGAAGTATGAGGGTTGAGCCCGCCTTCTACTAGTAGACCCTTAATGGGGATCATTTCGCAATACCGCGGACGGCAACAATAACATGAAGTAATTGGCATTATTGATAATTGACTAGAGTAACGATGCTAATTACTGCCCCCCACTCTAAGGACTTGTATCATCTGTCCAACAGTATAAGCCCCGAGGGTGGCCCCCACTTTGGGTTGCATCATTTCATGGGGAGGCTTTCTCAACTTTATTGCAGAAGACCTGCAGGATGACCAGTAGAACGAACTAGAAGGTTGGATGACCTTTTCAGACTGACCAGCAGGCTGTTCAGGTGATTTCATTTGGCTATGTGGGAGCACGGGAAGGAATGGCTCTTACGGCACTTGTTTTAAGCATGGGAATAAGAGAAGCGAAGGTGATTCGGCGCCACTCAGGTATGGAAGCCGCATGATTGACATGACAATCTGCAGGTGGTGTGTGGTGTGTAGAGCCTGCGTTAGGAACCCCCCCAAGGCTAAATCACTGAATGGTCAGAGGGACGGGAGTCGTTATGAAGTCCCTAGAGGTTTTAGGGTGCTTTAAGGGTACTCTAGGGCAGTTGCAGGGCCGGAGTCTAGTAGTTCTTAGGTAGTTCTTAGGTAGTTCTTAGGTAGTTCTTAGTATTTATGGGGACGGTGGCCGCCTATTTCGGAGAGGGAAGGTGCAGTAGACGGGCGACCGCGGAGAACTCGTTCCCTCATTGGCCCGGTTTGCTGCCTCCCAGGTGCAACTCACTTCCCCAGTTCAGGTACCCTGCTCCCTCTCCACCCTCAAGTCAACCTCATCTCCTAGAGTGGCGAAACGATCCAACCATACCCCAATAACACTACTTGCTCGTTATATCACTCTTTCTGCCAAACAGCGCATCTTCAAAGCCACACTGCGAACGCTCTCCGCGTGAGTTCGACTGCCACACGCGGCACGATCTAACACAACCTCGGATCCCAACCATAGACCGATCCACCACCGATTCTCTCCTGCCCTGCCTAAATTACATCCCAGGAAAATCTTCACTTCGCATAATCTCGATCGCTTTCGCGGTTGTAGTCCCCACGGTTGACGAATGGCTGTTCACGCAAGCAACACGATATGAACCATACTGCCCCGCGTTGGTCTCCAATGGTCTCAGGTCCAGAGGATGAATTCGCCAACTTTCTCGACTTTGGAGAACTTAACTTTTCTTCCTTCGATCCACTCCCTCAAACGGAAGCAGAATTGCAAAATGGTGCTGGAGCAATGGATACCTCGATGGAGGGTGCGGGGATGCTTGGACTCGAGCAGGGGCAGATGCAACACCACATAGGACAACCGAATCATCAAACACCGATGAATGGCTTTCATGGCTCGTCGGAATCTTTTCCAGATCTGTTGCAGTCAGAGATCTTCGAACAGCAACAGCAGCAGCAGCTACACATGCAGCACCAAGGGTACCATGGTCACAACGCCGTCCCACCTACTCCCAACAGTATGGAGCTGCATGGAGCACATACTCAATATTTTCGTACACCAGCCGATCACCAGCAGCTGCACATGTATGACCAATACAGACGTCCAAAGGATCAGGTATGCGCTCTTTACTGATGGGGCGGGTCGGGTCAGGTACTGATTGACTTGACAGATGATCTTTACGCCACTTGTCTCTCCTGCAGTCACTCCACTCGACACACAATTCGTGTACCCTGATTATGCTGCAACTACAGAAACCCTTAGCCCTCTAACCTCACCTGCTCTCAGAGCGCAAACGCAAAATGCCGCTCAATACTCCGTCTATGGAGCTGTCCGAGGGTCAGACACTTCGGACACTACTTCACCCATTGATCCCAATCTTGACTACTCAGCACACGCCTCGGCTTCGACACCAGTGTCTCTGCGCAAATCAAAAAGGAAGACCTCCTCGTCTTCAACCAAAAACCCTGCCCGTGCTGTCAGGCAGTCTCCAGCGATGAAGCCACAACGGAAATCGAAGCCTTCAAGTACGACAATTCCTCCAAAGGAAATAACAGGCATCATTGAAGAAGCGCGAAAGTCGAAACCGTCTAGCAAAACAGCCCAGAATCCTGATGGGAAGCTGCCTCTTCCGTATAGTCAAGATAGTTCAGGTGCAGACTCAGTCTCGCCTGAACCACTCTCTGAAATCCTCATGCCGCCACCCGCAACGCCCAAATCAAGCTCTTCCAGCAGGTCGCCTTACCTTAATCCTAAGCAGAAAGAGCCTCAAGAGGCACCAATGCAGGATGTGATTGGAGAGCCTGCGACCCCTGCATCATTGATGAAGATCCGCAAGCAGGCTGGAAAAGCCAATGGAGTGCACCGTCAAACTTCAAGTCTAAAGGAACAAACGGCGCTTGCAGAAGCCAATATGGAGCAGATCATGGAGGATATTGTTCTGCCAGAACCAGCCAACACAAACAAGAAGCCAGTATTGCGGCCCATCAACACGACAGATACGCACCCCGAGCAATCAACGCCTACTATGTCAGCAAGAAAGACACCAAAATATGGTCCTGCTAGTGCACCCATCACTGCAGCTACTTCCGCATTCCCAAGTCCTCAACTCGATGCTATGGGCTCACCTACAGGCTCTAGCGGTGGCAAACGTGGAGACACTAAGCTTAGAGGACGCGACTCTAAGAAGCGCAACAGTCAAGGTTCCATGCACGTTAGCCCTGCATTGCGCCCAAAGATATCTCCAAGCATCAAGCCTTTATTGCCGGAAGGAGGTAACTTGTTGACTAATGGCCGATTGAAGAATTTATAGCTGACAATATTATAGCAGTCGTGTCCGCCGAAACATCAGCTCTTCTCCTCGCCTCGAAATCTAATTACCAAAATATACTTGAAGGGACGCATCTTCCCGGTGTCTCATATCCTGAAACACTCTCAACAAATCTCACCTCTAAGCGCACCTCTCACAAAATTGCTGAACAGGGCCGGAGAAACCGCATCAACACAGCTTTGCAAGAAATCGCTAGCTTATTACCTCCTTCGGCACCTCAAGTCAACGGTCAAGGAGGCGCGAACGGCGCAACAAATGCAAACATGATGATGAATGGCACTGCAGCCCAGCAAAGCAATAGCAAGGCTAGCACTGTGGAGATGGCCATTGAATACATTAAAAGTTTGCAGAAAGATCTGGGTGAGGCACAAGGGAAGATCGAGGCCTTGGAAAAGGAGAAGGCCACCCTAACAGGAGGTGAAAAACCAGAAGCAACAGCCTCTGCTCCAAATGAGGTTCCCTCTTAAGGCTTTGTGATTGATACCTCGGCCGGGCTGGCCTATGATTTAGATGGCGTAAGGCGTTTGAATCATGATACAATGCTGGAACGCTGCCATGTGAGTACATGTTTGCACAAATCTGGCGTTTGTGGATAAATTGGGGCTTTTGTCTTGTGATCTTGCCTCTTGTCCCTCTTCTAATAGGGCTTTTCCTCCAAGAGGAGACGAGATGCGTTCTGCGAAGTGGGTGGCATATCTGTTGCTCGAAGATTTCGATATACTTGCAGCTGCGGCTTTCTGCAGGAAGGTGGAATGGCAAAATACGGTGCGATGGGTTAAATATTATACATATATAGTCCATACGGGGTAGAAAACAAATTACATGCACAGCAGAGACCTACGTGCTTGTAGCATCCTAAAAACAGCCAACTCTTTCGCCTTTCGCCTTTCACCTTCGCCTTCATCTTTCGCCTTTTCGCCCTTTCGTCCTTCTAATCCTTTGTTGAATCTATAGAAGAAGAGCGTACCATTGTAGCTAGTGAGAAAGAGAAGGAATTACTCTAAAGATTATCTGAAGACCATAATAGGTCTTTCGTTTGGAGTCTAGAGTTTAGAGTCTTTCGTCTTTCGCCTTTTATAGTCTTCCGCTTTCGCCTTTCGTCTTTTACTTTTCATCTCGCCTTTCGTCTAAAGATCTTTCGTCTGAAGATCTTTCTTATCTGGAGTCTGAAGTACTAGAGTATAGAGTAAGGCTGAAGTCTGGACAAGAGTACTTCGCCTTTCGCCTTTACTTTTCGCCTTCGCCTTTCGCCTTCGCTTTTCGCTTTTCGCCTTTAGTCTCTTCTTTCATCTAAGATCTGATGGCTGGAGGCTCGAGTCAGGCTATCTAAAACCTGCTTCTTTGATTTTCTTTGGTGGATTGGATAAGATTTGAGGATGAGGATAAGAAGGGAGATGAAGGGGGAGACGAAGAGGAAGACGGAGAGGGAGATGCAACGGGAGATGAAGAGGGAGATGCGTTGATAGGGTTTTGATGGGAGAATGGTATTGTGTATGTTTCTAGGGGTTGGGGTTGGGGTGAGGACCAAGAGGGGGCTTTCTGGGAGGGAAATCTGTGTGTGTGTGGGGGGGGGGGGG
>KI911126.1:1379373-1574716 GCA_000482085.2 Cladonia metacorallifera KoLRI002260
TGTGGGGGGGGGGGGGGGGGGGGGGATTGGGGATAGGTAGTCTTATCTTTATCACGAGATCATTGTGTGGGAGGCGGCGTGATGGGAGAAGATACCTTGGGGTTCTGGCATAGAGTGGATGTTTCTACCTGAGGGAACGATTCCTGGATGTGCATATGAGAAGCAGGGGTTTCTGGACGGTATTTGGCCCTGTTCACAGAATGGTCCAATCATATTGCCCTATATTTAAATTAGAAGCCTTCTTCCCTTACTCTCTATGATGCCCTATTTATTCAATCCCGTCCTTCATAACACCCAGGCTTGAATATTGACAAAAGATAGATAGAAGAATGATTGTCCAATTTGATATCCCTTCAAACCTCCGGCGCCAACGCTAAAGGCTCGACGCCTGCTATAAGTATTAAATCCAAGTGTTGAATCCGAGAATTGAATGTCGGTGCTGGTAATTGAACATGGTATCCTTAAGCAAAAAGTCCTCCCGAGAAAGATTGGAATATATGAAGGTCCCTTTTGGAAAAAATGTACAAAAGAAGCTCCATGAGAAATACTTTCATAGGGCCTTGATACGAATCTCCTCAAAACACTCCCTTATGACCAAACCAAGGCCCACACCGCAAGTACCACTGTTCCAACGATTAAATGTCCCGGTCTCGCAATCGCCGTGGTAGCTCCAGAAGTTGACCCTCCGGAAGCCGTAGGAATCGTAGCATTCACATAATCCGGTCCACAATCTTGATTGATCAGCTGTGCCGCTGCCACATAATCCAAACTCAATGGCTGACTCTTATTCTCCGCATCCTGCGCAAACAACGCCATTGTGTCCTTCAAACAGCCATCACATGTCGGCAGACTTCCCGCTGGCAAGCTTATCCCTAGAGGCAAATAATACACATAACTGTCCGTCGGGTTCGTCACGTTCGTTATTGCATTTGCGAAACAATAATTGCTATTATCCTGGCCAGGTGCATCAGGGGAGGTATTGGGTGTGTTTTTAAGACAGGAAGCATGGTAGAGGATGTCGTAAGAGAGGAGGCCGGCGTAAGCTTGCCGAATGAGGGGATTTTCACGGTCGTAGTCTTGGTCACAGGCGGAGGAGGAGCGGAGTTGGGTGGCGTACGTGGACATGAGGGAGGAGCAGAGGGGGAAGATGACGGAGCAGGAGGCGTTGAGGACGGTGGTTATAGATTCGAGGGTTTTGGTTGCTGAGAAGAAAGAGACGGAGTTCTGTAGAGAGAGGAGTTAACAGGTGTAGGGTTGGTGGTGGGTGGGAAAGAGGATGGTGAATTACCTGGAGTAAAAGACTGAATGGTAGGCAGGACGTGAATGTTTCGTTACTTATCATTGCGTTAAGGAAAGTGGGGCAACTGGGTTGTGTGAAGTTGGTGCCTATGCCGCCATCGAATGGTTTTGGAAGAGGAGAGTTGGTGTTAGATGGAGCAGCACTGAGAATTGAGGTTGCTGGAACGCTTGAGGTGGGTGTGACATCTGTATTAGAGGCACCGTTGTTGGATGTCGATGCTGGAATTGTGCTGGCTTCGGGTTTTGTGCTGGCTGTTTGTCGGCGGTGTAATCTTAGTTCAGGTTTCGCCTCGAGGTCGAATGATAGATCTTCTATCCTCTCGATAACCTTTCCTCTGACTTGCCAGGTCCCGGGTCTTTGCCGGCTTGCTGCCTCTATAGGGACATAGAGCAACGAGAGAATGAGCAAAGTGAAGAGAAAAGTCAAGGCTGGACTGAATGATAGTTGGTAGTCTGAGTGCCGTCGTCGACCAGGCCGAGGCTTTGTGTGTGAGGAGGTTTTGTATTCATGACTGCCTTGTTGACTGCACCAGAGGAGGTTGCCTCTCCCCAGTGTCTCTGTGGTGGATGTTTCTGTTCTCCATGAGTCAATTGGACCCTGTGTGCTCTTCATTGTGGATTCTGGATGTGCCGGGGCTCAATCATTGCCACTCTATTGCTGCCAGGAAGCAGTCTTAAAAGAATGACGGGCGAGAGCTGAAAAGACTGGCTGTTCAACGACGGTGCTGTAACATAGGCTGTTGCTTGATCCAACAAAATACTAAATGTTGGTGTATTTCGTTGCACACTTCCTCTTCGGATGCCGATGTGTATCTGCAGGTCGGCAGTGGCTAATTGCAATCAAATGGAAAGTGAGTGACTTTAGTTAGATTGAGAAAGAATTGAGCACTCTCCGGTCTCATGTACACAGTTGAAGTGATTGAACATAATGGGGCAGCAGCAGGCAGTTTTATTATTATGTTACCACAATAGGTCTCCTTCTGGGGTCCCATGTTCGCTCTTCAGCACGTCTCTGCATGCGTTAGTATCTAGGATGAAAGTGGTATGGGCAATGGCTGAGCTGAGCGCGCTTGCACGGCTAATGCGTGCTAGGAAGCATGATGGCTTGCGTTCGAGCATCGGATGTTTGACTTAGCTTGCTTAGTAGCAGCCACAAGTTGGGTTCTAATGGACTCTTAATATGCTCCCTAAGATGGCTCCAATCAAGTTTGGCGTGATTACACCATACATTTTAGTGGCAGACGTCTTAAGGGGGTCTTGGACAAACTTGCTCTGCCTTTGCCCCACGAAAAGTAGCCGACGACTTATTAGTCTGCATTGCGTGGCTTGCCTTAGTACCTTTGGCCCAAATCTGGCGCCCAGGAAATAGCAGAGGAAAGGAGAGCGCGGACGTTCAGACCCCCGGACCCCAACCGGCTGGCTGCACTGAGCTCTCGTAAACACCATGATTCACCCGTTCTTCTCAAAATCAGAGGCTACCAGGTACTGAGCCACAGGGGTAGTACAACTCTAGTGTTTATGGTAAAGCCAACGTCTTCTCCATTCGTAATCGTCAGGAGGCACGGATGTGTTAGAGCGGTATGGTGTACACGAGGATAAGGAAGAGCCGTCGTCTAAGGGGTGAAGGTTGGGCGGCGTAGTTCTAGCTGGCTACAACAAACCGGATATTCTAGACTGCAGCCCCACCGTGGCGTGCGATGTTGGGCCGTTGCATTATCTGCAGCTTTGGCCCTGTTGATCTCCCATCGCTGATCGGTTCTAGTTCAATAGTTCAACGGCAGAGCCCCTTACTGCCATGCACTGTTCACCACTAACCACCCGAGGAGCTTACCGAACCCTGACCTGTCTCGGGGAAACATTCTTGGCCCCCCCCCATATCGCGTAGAAAGTGACACTCGTCGGGTGCTATTACCTTCTGTAGGCAGCCTATATAGCAATGTATCTATGTATGGATATAATGCCATGCGCGCATTGAGTACTCGAGTGTCACACTCGCATATTCGTTGTTGTTTACCTAATTCCTTACATACATATAATTAGTCGGAAGAGCTAGCACTCGACGTAGTACGCACAAAAGAGCCTTGCAACATGGCGCACGGCCTAGCTCCAATGTTTCTCTGTCCCGTGCAAGATGTTTGGTGGCCTCCTTGCCATTTGTGAGACAGCACAAATCCGGTCAGGCCACTCGGAAGGTAAGAAATCTGCAGCCACGTAATGCTGCTTATGGTCTTACTCATGTCTACTGGTGTACTGCGTTCAGAAAGCCACTGCGGCAAAACTTTGGTGGCCTTGCAACCCATGGAAACATCCGTGTAAGTACGCAGGGTACCTTGCATTGATGCGTCACGTATCGTGTACCCGCGCAAGTCAATAGTCTACCGTACTCTCCAAGCATGTGCGATATCTCTGATTTGTTTCACCGGCTATCGTTCTGCGGTCGTGGTGCGCGGAAGAATTTAGAGGCGACGTTTCACCTGCTGATGCATGAGATAAAATAAGAAAACTGGAGAGCCTAACAGCATATGTTTCTCCACATGTGGATATTGGAGGACTGGCAAGACGGTAAGAAAGAGCCTCACATGGCGAACCAAGAAACATGTTGAGTCGGGGAGAAGTCGTGATCAGATCCACGATCCTCTCTGGGATGCGGAAGTTGTGCGTTGACGGACGCATATCATGGTCATTGGTATTACCGAAGAGAACTCTCCGCAATCCCGTAAATAGATACATGCGTGCGCTGCTCGAGTGACAGGTGCTCGGAGAAACGATTGCAGCAAAGGCAAAGCTGTCTCAATCGAGATATGTACGATTGGGAAAGGCCTGATCGCTGATACACAACTCGTGGCAAAATCGATACATTGATTACATAAACTATCTATCCTGAGCTATTGCTCTCTGTAGTGCTTGGTTATTGTTATGACCCCATCATATATGAATGCAGCATATGAATACGCCAGGGTCCCTTCTTCATGCATCTAAGTCCCTGGGCCTTCTAGTGATACCCGAATGTCGCCGTGAGCACCAGTAACGCCGAGAACGAATGCAGCCCGTATTTACACTCGTTCCTCTGCAAAATCCACAACCTCGCAGTCATCCTCAAAAATCTCGTCCTCGTCGCCCGTGGCAGCTCCTTTACCTTTCTTGTTTCGCTTGCGACGCGTAGATATTACAATTCTCTGACCGTTCTCCTCGTCACCCTCTATGTTAATCACATTTTCTATCTGGACTGGAGTAGCTCGGTCTACTTCTGAACCATCCCCGTCGTCTCCGCCAGAGCCAATCTTGAGCTTAGTAGCAGGAATGGGTTCACCAAACACCCATGGCATTGGGTCGTGTTGATCGTAAGGGTCGCTGGACCATGCATTTCCATCGTAGGCATATAGATTAACCCGCCGATCCGTGTGAAACGGCCAGTAAGCAGCGCTGGTGTCGATTTCGGCGTAAGATAATGGGTAAGTATCAGAGCTGACCTTTTGCGTTGGTAGGCTTGGTGGACTAAGAAGCCAGAAAGAGCCGGAAGATGTCGTGGATCCATCTACCTCTTGAGTAGCAAGGTTTGGGTTGTCAGTAGCCTGTTGTGCATGCATGGACTCCTTAGGGATGCTGAACTCTGTTGGTTTACTCCCGATAATAGATGGACGTCCTTGTCCAGCGTGAGGACTGCTGGCTTCGCGAATACTGTAGATTCTTATGATTCCCTTTCCCGAGACAGCGATCCGGCTTTGGGCTTGTCCGCTCAACCATCGGGTGCAGCCTGGAGCAACTGTCCCTGATGCAGTGGGTAAAGATATACGATTCTCACCAAGATGGCGGAGAGTGTTCATGGTGCCTGTAGCTGCTGCGCTAACGGATCTGTTGATACCAGCGGCCACTGCCTTGCCACCCTTGGCCCCTACACCCGCCGTCATAGCTAGAGTACCAAATCCAGAAAACCCACCGCCGGAACTGGGACTTCGGCCACGGAATGAATTGAGGAAAGGCGGCGCTTTCCCGGTGAACATACCAAGCGCAGAGTTGAACGCGCTGTCAGTAGACCTGGGCCGTACGGCTTCATCGTCCTTGTTCTCATTCCGACCTCTATCGCCGGAGAAATTGATTTTACGTTGCGTACGGCGAAGCGGTGGCCATTGGAAGGCCGAAGAAGGAATATCGTTCACGTGGACAGTGCCTCTCTCCGTGACGATGGCAAATCGCTCACCTCTAGGCTCAGTCCATACAACATCGATGATCCTAGCCTCCGTCATCCGGCTGAAGTGGGCGACCTGACGGACACTCGGCCCTCTTGACGAAGCATCAGGATCTCCTGATTGTCCGGCTTCACCATGTATCATCCGCATTAGATTCCAAACATGCTGGTCGTCACCCTTAGCACTTGCAGTTAAAAGATGCAGACCATCCGGCGAGAATGAAACGAGGCTACACCCAAGTGGCAGGGAGAAGGTAGCTGACGGTTGTAGTGCCAAGGCTGGTTTTGAATGCTGATTTTGAGACAATTTTTCTAAATCTAGGATAGAGATAAGAGTTGGTTGATTCTTCGCCCGGTCAACAAGGTTGTCTTGGGCATGGGTGGGAGGGAAGTATTGCTGCGTTGATGGAGGGCCCAAGCCAGTATGATTGGGAGGCGAACGAGCCACAGGCTGCCGATGTGGTTCGGACGGTCTGTACCAGTAGTTCGTCCAAGCCTGCATGCCTTCGGCGGCAACCCACTGAGCACCTTTCAAGGCACCCTGTGCAACATCTCTAGCTACTTTGTTGAATACGCTCCCCTTTTCGGGTGTCTCAAGATCGCAGGTCACTTGAGGTTCGGTTGGAGACGTATGTGATGTAAGTCCAGGTATCTTTTGAGTCGAGTAGTCATGTCCTACCTGCCCATGTAGAGTAGTCTGGGATGAAGCTGGAGGTGGTATAATAGCAAGCCATCGGTGACTTAGGGAAAAGAGCGCTGTCTTTGGCTGGCGGGTAGCTGCATTCGACACGTCGGGCGATCCTCCGAGTCCAGATTCATTTGAAGAGACAGACATGCTGCGGACACGTCTCGACGATGTGCGTGTCCACACCTTGCCTATGCCTCTGAAGCTAGGGGCCAACTCACTTGCATTGTAAATGCGCTCATACATGAAAATTTCTCCACTGCTGCCTGAGCTTACAACGACGAATCTTCCATTGATTTGAAGCGTGAGATCTCCTACGGGAAGAGGCGGCGAATAGTATCCATTATATCCAGCACCACCAGCATCTACCTTTGGACTATTGAAAAGGTTTGCAATATGCGTCCCGTTTGGCAGTGAATAGACATCTACAGTAGTCTGGTAGTGGGTCGCGGCGGCGGCGTGCATGGCCTGTAGCTCCGACTGCGTCGCATCGAAATTGTCATCCTCTGTTTGGTCGGTCTCACGCTGTGAAGGATTGCTTTCTGGGACTACTGGACCATGAATGATTACTGCAAGAAGTAGCTGGGCTGTCTGTCGGTCAAGCTTTGGTTGGAACGAGAGCACTTTTGCGCCGACAACGGATCCACGAAGTCCCGCCAACCGTCCGACAAGATCTAGTCCCTTTTCTTTGATATGGTAGATGTTCAATCCATGTTCAAAGCCAACTAGCATGATGTTCTCGGTATTCTTCCGATCGTCTTGTCCCGGAAAAGGAAGACTATCAAAAACACAGCAGAACCCCTCACCTGGCACCGTATCTTTTGTATTTGGATGATGGGAACCAAAATCAATCTCTGGCGCTGCATAATAGTGAGGTTGTTGGTGGTGCGGAGGTCGAGGTAAGTATGGCAGTTGAGACGGCATCGAGCCCGGCCTCCGGCTTCCAGGAGATGAGCCTAAGTAGTCGCCAAAGCTTTGATATTCGCCGCTGCGATGAACAGGCTGACGGTACGCAGCCCGCGGGGATGTGGGAGGAGAGGCGGCTACGAATCCACCACGAAGCTCGTCTGGAGGTGGTCGGTGCTGTTGAGGTGAACCGGCTAGGCTAACTCCATTACTTTGACCCCTGGGTGGGCTTTGGTCAAACGGAATGTTCAGCGCCCATTCTGTAGTAGAATGTGTTGGGAATTCAGGGTGTTGTGGAGGTGGTGCAGGATGCCAGGCTTCTGGAACTGGGCGTGAGATGCCGTTCGAAGATGCTGAAGGTTGAGAGGTTTGGGCTTGGAGTTGCGACAGGATTGCAGACGGAGAAGTCCTTTATCATGCGTAGATCAGTATGACAGTGTCTCGACAGTGCATGTTTGCTCCCAACGATTATTCTTGTTTATGTTGACTTACATCTCCCGGGGCAAACCCCTCGATGACCTCTCGTTCTCCGCATTCTCTCCTCCGGCGTCATATCGCTTCTTATTCTTTCCCTGGCCTTTCCGAACAGGAGAGCGCCTTCTGGTGGCTTCCTCTTGGTAGAACGGGCTAATGTCGATAGGTGGGCGCTGGTCGTTGGACGGCTGGTCTGAGGACAGGGGCATTCAACTTGGAAGGGTTTATTTCTGGATACGTAGTATCGAAGAGTTTCGCTCATGGACTATAGTGGACTGCGCGCGGTGGCTAAACGTCCTCTGAGGAGTTTGGGTTGCAGGTAGAACAGCTGACGGAAACTGGGGCCTGAAACGTGCGAGTGACCGCGCCCAGCGTGATGTACTCTTGCGCTCTAACAGCTGACAAGCAGATCTTGTGCAATCTAATACCTCTTCGCTTTGGCAGTTGTAAGAGGAGATTCCGTGACTTGTCTCCCTCTGCAAATCGTAAAGGTAACTCGAGCTCTCTGCAGATGCGGCGCAATGCAACAAGTGCTCAACTTTCGGCCAGAAGCTGTACTAAAACACAAAATTGTGAATCACACTGCTTATTGTGTGAGAACGGCTGTATATGTACGTAGGATGGTCAAGGAATGCTGGGTTTTGGCTTCTTGAGGGGTTGAGCCTTGCATTCGCCCCCGCCGGTCTGGGCAAAGTGTGGGGTGGAATACGCAATTGCGCATGGAAGAAAGGGGCTACTGAAGATCGAATTCGACAATGCCGTTCAGGGAAATCAGCAAACTTCACGAATCGTGTCTGATAATTGGACCTCTTCTAATTCCGTGGGTATCTGCATACTTGGAGAGTACAAAGCACGCACATTGACAGACCCATTCCCGTTGTCACTTTCTAACGCATGATTCTTGCAAGCTACCCCTGATAGCTAGCATATGCACTACGAAGGTATGAATCTATGCTATCCCCTACATGCTCTCTCTCTCCTTTCCAATTTTAAGCTAACTCCTTCGACGAACACCTCCTCTAGGTGGAGTAGGGCTGCGAGAAGAATAGGACGGGCTTCTTCTTCGTCGGATTCTGCGTGGGGACGGTGAACGAGAGGCCTGCGAAGGTGTGCAGGACCTCGCTCGACGATCAGTACGCCTTGGAGGCGTGTCGCGCTCTCGGCCTCTGCCAGCATCCCGGCGAGGAGGTGTTCGAGATCTGCTTGAAGAATATCGGCGACGTGGCGTTGCGCGCGTCCTTGAAGGCGAACGTGATCTTGAGTAAGATTTTGATGAACCTGTATATGACGAGTATGAGGAGTAGCTAGAGACGGACTCTGAATCCGATGCTGGCTCTGGCGGTGGCATTACGGCCGCAGGCTTCGGAGCATTCTTCAAATGTTCTCTCATTTCCTCTGTTAATCCTCCCATTCCGATGCTGGTGAAGTAGTTAATAGAGAAGCGTGTGTTCCGTGGGTTATCTGTTGGGAATATGCCATCGAGATAAGGGCGCAGGTTAGGATCCTTCAAGCGGGCTTGTAGTGTGGCCATTCCAAGTGCCTCGCCCAGTTCTTGTATCAATATCTTGACAAATATTCTGCTGCTAGAAGTCGTTTCCTCTTCGTTCAAATGAATTATCGACAACGTATTCCACGAAAGCGCGTCGCACGCCAGAAGGTGGCCATAAAACTTGGCAACATTACGGAGTTGGTTCGTTTCTCGTCGGTGTATGGTTTCGTACGAGGAGATAAAACTTTCCTCCAGAAGCGTCGCCCACAGGCGGTTGATCTTTGCAAAGCGTTCTCCAATAAGCCCATAGAATTTCGAGAAAGTCTTCTCTTGAGAACAGCATTCAATAATCATGGATATCAATTCTCCCTCCTGGCCAGCGGGCAAGTTGAGCTTCATGAGCTTGTGACAGGCCTCTTCAGCCTGACTGGAGGACATGATGGTTAGATAGATAGTTCTTCGCAAGTTCACAAGATCTGTGTTGGTGGCATCTTTAATCTCCAATGCCTTCTCTTCCTTTGCCTCCTCGTCATCAGATTCCGAACCACTCTCATATTCCTCGTCACTGCCTTCCGCTTCTCCTAGGATTTCTGCCTTTAGTTGTCTGTATTTTGCTTCATTTTCTTCATATTGTGGATCAAATTTGAAAACATTCAAGCCGTTTTGGGTATCAATGTCATCATCCAGCCCCGTACGATGTGTTATCATGTCCTCTTCTTCTACCAAATCCAGTTCCTCCTTGATAGCTGGGTTATCCTTGAATTTGTCTTTCCGAACCTGAAAGAGGACTTCGATCATGTATTGCGTGCGGGTCTCGATATCTGAGTCATTTAGTATATGCCTAAACTGATCAAATATGGCGTTGGCAATGGCAGGGTTCATTTCTTCCAGGTGTTGGCCGCACTCCCTAGTCAGGTTGACTGCAATCTCTACCGAGTCGTCTGTTGGGCGATGGAGCAAAAGTAGGAGGATCTGAGCCACCACAATCTCATGAACTATCTGAAAGTTCGCCGCATGCGCGAGGAATGTTGTAGAGGATAAGCAGACAGCTTTGTCGTTCCGTTTGAACGCTTTCTTGAATTGCACAACAAGTCGATGTACGAGTAATTCCCCGACCTGAGGTAGTTTCGTATTGACAATAGCTGCCATTGCAGCGTACACGGGAGTGAAAGGTATAGCTTGTGCCTGAGAACGCATGATAGACCGGCAGAATAACCCTCGTCCACGGATGAGGTTTTCTGAGAATAATTCAGGGACAATATTCTTGATGTTTGCAACGTTGACCTTATTGACCAGACCGTTTATCGACTTTTTCAGTGCCTCCCAAGCCATGCGCTGATATTGTTCCGAGGTTTTGTCCGTGATTGATGCTTGAAGCGCTCGAAGCCGAGCGGGCGGTACGTAAACACCCCCAGAGCGAGCATTAAGAAGGCTATCATATTCTTTCTTGGCGGCAGCAGCTCTCTCCTCTTCTGTCAAAGGCTTTTTAGCCGTTGTATCTGTGTCGCGGCGTCGAATACGCTCAGTGAGTTGGCGCTCGCGTTCATCGACATTTCGGACTTCCTTGAGCACTGACTCGCCGTTCAGGCGAGAGCGGGGTGGTGAGCGACGACGCACAGGAGAAGGAGAGCGTGAAGGCGGAGAACGCTTGCGAGAGTTGTACTCTGCGACTGGGTAGGCATCTGGCGGAGGTGGAGTTGGGAGACGAACTGCGGAGAGCATGTTGTGGTTGATGTTAATGGCGACGATGATAGTGGAACGATCTGGCAACGATGTTGCAGTTGGTTCAAGAAGATTTGGCGTAATGCCTGTGCTGTTTGTTCCGTGAGGTTCACCTGGATACCTTACCTATGTGATAAAAGTGCCAAGACCTAAATCTACACGGAACGATTCCGTCGAGATATAAAATTTGTATTTTTGTACTCACGTATGTAGTGGAACGGCTTCATTCTTTTAGGTCTACTCTTTGCAAGCGACATTATTCACGGTTTACTGGATATAAGACACGAGCATGATCCGTGGACATCTACGAAAATGATTCTTCAAAAAATCCAGGCGAGCTATAAAAGTCTGCCTTTAGCAAGAGCAATCTTATTGTACCCTGCCAACTGATCTTCTTCTACTTGCTGTATGCAAAACTTTTATAGACCGTCTTCCTACGGTCATTCCCTGCGATCTAGCTTGTATAGATGGTATAATATTGAGCCAACAAGGTGATTGTCATGTTCGTAACAAAAGGATAGAATAGCATCGGCGATGTGACAAATGATCTAAATACAAATAGTGATCATTAAAGATCGTCCAAGTTGCTCTCGTAATTTGTCGTGTGGAAGCACACATTTCGCCAGTAGTACTTCAAGTAGTAGGCTCCCACAAATCTTACGTAACATAATACTGGTGAAGCTAACAGGGTGTACAACATCGGCCTGATCCAGTTGTTTGGCTTGGCTGAGTTTCTTCACGAAATTAATTTTGTTAGAATCGTATACCCAAATCGCCCCAGAATACCTAACAGTATGTTCATCTTCTGGATGCTCCGTATAGTCCGGCCGTTGATTATATGGCTAGATATTGAAGGTCTGCTGTGATTCTATGGAGTGTTGGTGAATTATATGAGAGCGATGAAAGAATATTACCCTCGGGAAGATGCGGAATGTTAAGAAGACCTTAACAATGACTTGCTGGCCAATTGGCCGATGGTTTCCAGCAGCGGTGAGTAGAAGACTGGAATAGAAGTCATACCAAGGTACTCCTAAAGCCATGCCACCAATGCCACGTGAGCCACGCTTCCCGTATCTTATCAAACCCGGATAGGCTTAGCTGTTCGGCAAGTTTACCAACCCAAGCGACCCCTGTTTACCTAACGGACCCCTGTTCCAGATCCCGTCCGGAGGGAGACGAGTTGTGGAGGGCAGCATGTGGCACACAATTTTCAACAACGCTCCTGTTCTTGTCTCCTTAATCTATGCGTAACGAGTCCTACGAAACGATGATAACGGTTCTGATTCGAGTCGGTGGGTGACACAAGATTTTCGCTCCTTCCCGTTGTACAATCAAGTCGCCATTGCTGACCGGCGCCTAGCTAATGAGTACATGCAATGCCTTTCTAATCCCTTCATTGCCAACATACAACCCTTTAAACGCCCTATTCATATTTCATTCGAGCCAGTATGACCTCAGTTCTTTCATATCGGCCTTCGACCAGTAGTACAGGCAATACAACCGCCCCCTTGAACAGGCAAACTTCACTATCGTCTTTCCCGTCAACTCGTACAGCCTCAACCCCATCTATGCGAAGCAATGGAACCCCAAACAGTAATGTTCCTCCTCTTCCACGGCGAGGATCTGTCAGCAGCAGCTCGCGTACTCCGTCAACGCCATCTTCCTCTTCGACGAGGCAAACTCGCCAGCAAATTGGGATCTCTAAACCTACGAGAAGGCTGAAGTCACAGTACCCTGCAAATTCGACGGAGAGACATGTTGAATACATTCTCGTTGCGTCTTTCCATGTTGATAGGGGACCAATCATGGAACATCAATACCCGGGAGCGATCAGTGGTGATGAAAACATGCTTGCTGAGCTTATGTTGCCCGATCAGGTACACAATAGAAAGGAAGATTGGACGATATTCTTTTTACATAAAGATACGAGTGAAGAGGGGGATATGACAGAAACGGATGCGACGAATTCTAAGATTGACGCCCAGGGAGACGGTGGTACTGGTTTAACCAACGGAAGTACGAGTGAAGAAGACGAAATAGACGGGCCAAAGTTGGAGAAAGAAGGGACCGATCACGAAGATGATGAAGGAGGGGAAGGTCCACCTTTAATCTATGTACTGAACCTAGTGAACACGAAGCATGACGCTTCAGTAAAAAGGTACCTATCTTCAACTCACCGTTTGTATGAAACGTCTCTTGACAACGTGAATTTTACAGGGGTGCTGTGGTTAAAGCCATGGCAGTCTGTACGAGACATCCATTCTTACACATTTACAAGGTAACCTTACAGTTCTCGACTCCCAAAATGCTTGGAAACGGCTAATAAGTGGGAAGCCACTTTTACTGTTAGCACTTGAAGAGTACTTTAAGTCGCCGTATCCTGAGACGCTAGAATCGTTATACGAAGCCGTCAACTCTATGGACTTATCATTAATGCCGAAATTAACCATGCTTGAACGCCATATCTTGCTCGCGAGCGACGCCAAGGATCTATTCGTGGAGAAATTCGACGAAATGATCCAGCAGCGAATGGCAGAGGAAGCCAATAACAATACGGTATCATCCCCTAATTCGCCTTCCAAAGGTTCTGCAGACATTGTAGGACACCGGCCACGGTACAGTGTCCCTCGAGATACTCACGAATTCGAGTCAAAAGTGATTTACAACCAAATACCCGTACCCATCAAGGTACCTACTGGTATTTGTCCAGAAACTATTGGGGACTTCTCGTTCATTAAGCTAATCCAAACATTTTCCGCACCCCATGCTGCTTCACCTCAGCCTTTTGCATTACACCCTCATCTTACGACCAGCGGCGCTTATACTCATCCTGTGATCGTTCTTATTAATGCATTGCTCACTCAGAAACGAGTCATATTTCTTGGCCACAATAGACCTTCAGGTGAAGTGGCCGAAGCAGTCCTCGCTGCCTGCGCTTTGGCTTCTGGTAGCGTCTTGCGAGGCTTTACCAGACACGCATTTCCTTACACCGATCTCACCAAAATTGACGACCTACTGAACGTTCCTGGCTTCATCGCTGGCGTAACGAACCCGACTTTCGCTAATCATCAGGAATGGTGGGACCTCTTATGCGATGTTCCCACCGGTCGAATGAAAATTAGCAGCCGCATTGAACAGCCCATGATAACGGACGGTATGCTCTACTTCCAACAGCAAAATCCTGGCTATGCGCCCAACATCAACGGGATTGGTGGAAATGCCACTTCGCTAGCCGCAAATGGAGACGCCGCAGGAGATGCTGCTTTCATGGATTCTATCAATTCGAGCATTGCATCTCGCCACGGAGAGTCTGCTATACGCTCTAAATGGCGAGACTATATAATTAAATTCACTCGTGTTGCAGCCGCCTTCGAAGAGTCCGTGTATGGGGCCTCAGCACTCTATATTGGCGCCGCGGAAGCTGACGCTGGCTCACACGGAGTTCATGGCCATGGTTACGTTTGGCCTGACGACGCGACCAAAGCTCGCGAGCTGGGTGCCAATGTATGGCGCATCGAGGGATGGCGCAACACTCGTAGCTACTATGCATTCATCCAAGACCTCGCTGCTGCTTGGGAGCGAAAGCCCATTCGCTCGCTTGATCTAGCCCATCAACATGACCGTCTTCGCCTCTTGAAGCTTAGCCATGAAGATAGTGGTGCGATCTATGTCGCGCTTTCGGCTAGTGTAAGGACATATGATGAAATTTGCCAGTTACTATGCGTGACGCCGGAGAGTAATGCTGGCCTGTTCTACATCAGTCTTGGACTCTTCCATTCTAATTCAAAAGTCCGAGCCTCGACGGTGGATCTGCTAGAGCGAATCATGGGCCACGACGCTGGAAGACATTTCTGGGCTCAACTAGGTCGTTTTGCGAAATTAGCTTTTCTTAGGGCTAAAAGGGAAAGCGCCAAAGGGAATGATGAAGGTGATAGTCCGACTGAAAACGGGCTGGGTCTGAGTATGGATGCTAGAGTGAGAGCAGGGATGGCCAGAAACAGCTAAGATCACTGGCTTCTTCTTGCTATGGCTGGTCTGATCACGGAGTGCTGTGCCCTCCACCAAGGAGCCTACCATCTATGGAGCATATGATACAAAAGATAATGCTTATGATCAATAGATATCCTAACATTCCTTTCAGCTAGTGAAGGCTTCACCCTGCACTAGGTGACTTACTGCAAGAGTGACCTTTCAACGCTCTAAGCACAGCCCTAAACAAGGTTCAGCTATTCTCGCGAGCCGCTATCAAATACCGGCATCCTTCCCGTCCCTACTTCAATGCACAATATCTTCAACCCCTCAGAATGTCGCGAATATCGTTCAAATACCTCCCCACCGCCAGAAACATTCACCCTCCCGCACAAGCTTCGAAAAATGAATCCCCCCAAAGCCACCCAAACCGCCGCCTGGCTCCCCGCGCCGGGCTCCAACGCCCGCATCCAAATCCGACATGATATTCCAGTCCCGTCACCGGGCCCCAATGAAGTGCTCATCAAACTTAAGTGCACCGGGGTCTGCCATTCCGACGTGCACAACCTCCTTGGCCAAACCCCCATGACGACCCACATCGGCGGGCACGAAGGAATTGGGCATGTCGTCGCACTCGGTCCCAGCAGCCCTGAGAACCTTCTCTCTATACGCGTAGGCGTCAAATGGCTGCATACGTACTGCAACGTCTGTAAAATCTGCGCTCTAGATGAGACTGGGTGTCCGTATCAGCATAATTCCGGTAGGGATGTGCCGGGCACGTTTCAGCAGTATACGATTCATCCAGTGGAAGGGTTGACGCTTATTCCCGAGGGATTGAGCAGTGAGAGTGCGGCGCCGTTGCTGTGTGCGGGTTTGAGTATGTATGGGTCTATTTCGCGGGCGGGGCTGAAGGCGGGGGAGTGGTTGGTATTGCCGGGTGCGGGGGGCGGGTTGGGACATTTGGGGGTGCAGATTGCGAGGGAGATGGGGTATAAAGTCATTGCGGTGGATACGGGGGTCAGGAAACGGGAGTTGTGTTTGAAGTTGGGGGCGGCTGCTTTTCTAGATTTTAAAGCTGATGATGTTGAAATGAAGATTAAGGAGCTGACGAATGGATATGGTGCTCATGCTGTTGTGTGTCTTGGGGGAGCAGCGGCGTATAAGCAGGCGTGGGGTTATCTGAGGAATTGTGGGACGCTGGTTTGTGTGGGATTGGTGCCCGATAAGGAGGTTATGCCGAGTCCGTTTGAGATGTTGCAGCATTCGTGGAGGGTGGTAGGGAGCACTGTGGGGACGGGGAAGCATTTGGAAGCATTGTTGCGGATGGCGGGGGAGGGGAAGGTGAGCGCCAGGGTGGAGGTCAGGGAATTTGAAGAGTTGCAGGATGTCTTGGAAAGGCTGGGTAGGTATGAGATCGA
The DNA here is from genome assembly GCA_000482085.2 of Cladonia metacorallifera KoLRI002260. Classification (NCBI taxonomy): domain Eukaryota; kingdom Fungi; phylum Ascomycota; class Lecanoromycetes; order Lecanorales; family Cladoniaceae; genus Cladonia; species Cladonia metacorallifera. The sequence continues at coordinate 1,395,522 of KI911126.1, forward strand.
GGGGAGGGTAGTGGTAAGGATTCCGGAGTAGGTTTTGGCGTGTGTTGGCATCGTTTGGAGCATACGTGGGAGTATATGCATGCAGATTTTGTGCTGATTTTCTCTTCCTTTGCTTATGCCTCATTTGGTCTCTTGTATCCGTTCCTCCAACTTCTCATCGGCTTTTTCATTGGTTTTGTCGACTGACAGTAATCGTGTAACGAGTATCTGGTAAATTTAGCTAGATCCTTAACTCCGCTCAAACGCCGGACAATTTATGTGTGGTGCATGTTCCTTCGGATTTTTATATCACGCAATTTGCTATCAAGTTCACCAATGAATGATCCAAATCCAAACCCAGCCTCCCTTCCACCACCTTTCACTCACACTCAACCTCCCCCCGTCCTTTTAGCTCAAGGCGCCGAAGCTCTCCTCTACCACACTCATTTCCTCCTACCCTCTCACCCATGCGCGCTCAAATACCGCCCCTCAAAACCATACCGGCACCCTAGCCTTGACAAGCGTCTAACGCGGCACCGTATACTCAGTGAAGCCCGAACACTAGTAAAATGCCGTCGTGAAGGCGTAAACGTACCTGGTGTTCTTGCGCTTGATGCAGAAGGCGATGGGAGGGGTGGGGGCGGGTGGATGATGATGGAGTGGATGGAGGGGAAGACGGTTAGGGAGGTGTTGCAGGAGGGTGCGAAAAGAAGGAAAGAGGGTGTTGTGGTCGAAGGATGGGAGGGGAATGTGGAAGGGTTGATGGGGAAGATTGGTCGAGCGGTGGGGAGGATGCATGAAGTTGGTGTTGTGCATGGGGACTTGACCACTAGTAATATGATGCTACGGCCTGGGAAGACAGTGCAGCAAAATGGAGAAAGTACGCATGGAGAGCATATGGAGACGGCTGAAGAAATGCTGAGAGGAGAGGTTGTGCTTATTGACTTTGGCCTCGCTGGTCAGAGCTTGCAGGATGAAGACAAAGCAGTTGATCTGTATGTGCTGGAACGAGCTTTTGGAAGTACGCATCCGGAAGCCGAAGAGGGATTTCAAGAGGTCTTGAAAGTCTATGGGGAAAGTTATAAAGGAGCTAAAGTAGTACTCAAGAGACTGGAAGAGGTGAGGATGAGAGGGAGGAAAAGGAGTATGCTTGGATGAGATGTCTAAGCTCGATTGATTGCCAAAAGTTGCACTAACAGTATATGCTCCGAAGCGCCGCGCTGATTGTGGGTATACAAGACTAGCATGCCTGACGAGGACTCAATCGCTGATCTCGGCCATGGCAAAATAACCCTTATTCTCGATCACTCCTCGATCCCTGACCACTGCAGTATACTTCACCACCCATTGTGGTTCAATCTCGCCCTTCAAGCCATCATGATCTTCTGGACCCGCCAGTACACCTGCTCCGTTCTCCCCTGCTCCGAGCAGCTCTCTTACAGTGCCACTCGGCAGCACGTTCGTACAGTCATTGTGCGTTAATAGCTCAATCTTCTCTTGCTTGGCATACAATATCAGAGATTTGGGCACGACGCAGCAATCCCGCACATTGATCTGATCCACTGAAGGCCGGACCTTGGTTCGCTGCAAGAATTTTTGCAAACGTTCACTTCCAAATTCCGAGACTCCTATTTGCAGCGCCGTTCCCTCTTCGTGCAGGTGTTCTACAGCTCTCCACGTATCGATCATTGCATTAAGATCTTCTTCGCTGCTCTGCTGAGTCCAATTGGGCTCTTCATCTTCCTCTTCCTCGTCGTCAGCATCGAATGAGACCCCAGGGAATGAGACAATGAGAAGGTCAATTGAAGGCATCTTCAATACTTTCAATACCAGATCTATCGCTTCTCGTGTATGTGTGCAACGTTTCGAGGCCGAGGTGTGTGGCAGGAAAAAAAGCTTCACTGTAATGTCATATTGTGACCTCTCTTCTGCCAATCCAGAATCTGAGAAGTCAATCGAGGGAATGAACAGAGAATCACCGTCCCGAGCGGTCCACGTTGAGTATGGGATATCTTGTGGCTTTTGGCTGGTGGGACCGTCCCCATTGGCGATGGGGGCAAATGCTTGTTTGGAAGCAAGAAAGTTGGTACGAAGAGCATTTATGAGCTCCACATTCGACCTCTCTGAGGTAGGACGACGTATTATTGAGGGTCCGCCATTCATGATATTGCTATGACACATCAGCGATCGCAGTCGACCACTTTTGAGTATTTACCGACGAGGTTGAAAGGATGAGCTTCGTCATAATGTATACGGCCTTGTAAGCCTTCGAGAAATCCGAACGGGCTTCCCTATAATGTGCAACTTGGACAAGATCCTCAATTCTCTTCCTTCGAACTCCTTCAAGGTTCCGTTGAAGAGCGAAGAAAGAGGCATGCACAGTGATAGCAATAAGGGCTTTAGTTATAATCTAAGTACTGAACTATAGTACAGGAGACAGCGGTCTATATAGAAGGGTACAGCTTCTATCTCTTCTCGTATGCAACCTGATAACCACCAATAAAATTGAACATTAGCGGTGACGCAGGACTGGCAATTCTCCGGCAAAACTTTTCCGTAGCCGTTGTGAGGCGGCCAGTTTACCGTCTATTTTTCTCGGCAGACGTTTGCTCTCAGGATGGCGATCAAGTAAGTCTTAGCTTCTGGTTTCATTTAAGACGATGAGCATGCTGACCGTCCCAAAGCTATCTCATCCTCTTGTCACGCCAGGGTAAAGTGGTGCGTCACTCGTCCCCCACCAGCTTGCCAGCCCCAGAGCAAAGCTAAACAAAATTTCTACAACAGCGCCTTGCAAAATGGTTCACTACACTCTCACCAAAAGACAAGGCAAAGATCATCAAAGATGTCTCCCAGCTGGTTCTCTCACGGAGAACCCGCATGTGCAATTTTCTTGAATACAAAGGTACAATTCATTGCGAACGGGCTTCAACACTAAATCCAGCTGATCTCGACCTCTTGCAGACACGAAAGTAGTCTACCGCCGTTATGCTTCCCTCTTCTTCATTGCCGGCTGCTCATCGACAGACAATGAGCTCATCACACTGGAAATCGTCCACCGCTATGTCGAGCAAATGGATAAATACTATGGCAATGTCTGCGAGCTAGACATCATATTCAACTTCCAAAAGGCATACTTTATTCTGGATGAGCTGCTGTTAGCAGGGGAGATGCAGGAGAGCAGCAAGAAGCACGTGCTCAGATGCATAAGTCAGCAGGATAGTCTGGAGGATATGGAGGTACGTGGCAGAAGATCTTTAGGTCCTACGAGGAAGGGGCTTGACTCTGACACTTTGAGCTTGCTCTGCTTACTCTTCTCCCCATGCATTTTGGTTTCAGTGCTTTTACGAATGTCAATGACTGACAAGATATTTTCACGTGTCAGGTCGAGGATGATGGCGTTACCAAAATCATGTGATAGCTGCGCATTTCTGGGTGTTCATGTGACGTCGCTCTTGACGCTGTTGGAGGTGATATGTGTATAAATACGATATCATATGATGCTAATATTTGGTTGGAGTTCAGGACGCAGAAATGGTAGTTGACGGGCTACGAAAGAACGGGATTCTTTGAGTTTTCGTTTGAGCACACAAGCTCTAAAATGCTCTCGTCCAAGTGTTCTAGAAGAGAACGATAACGTGGAAATGAAAGATTGCCTGTCGACAACACCATGTGCCATTGTTTGTTACAAATGTTGATTGATGCTGCTAATGGCGTTATCTATAGCATGTCAATTGATCTTGTCTCGAAGGCTCCTGGTACACTTCCGTTTGCGTCGGGATCAACTTGAAGCAGCAAGACGACGAGAGTTCTGGTAACAATTCCGACATGCCTACCTAAGGCCGACCGAGTCGGTGTCTCGACGACGAATACTTCAGATACTCCCGCCTTAATCGGAACCTTGTGACCTGCGAGCTTCCCGCAAACTCGCTCTCAGCAATAGCATTGGGCGGATGCTTCAATAACTGCATCTCATTGGTTGCGCGGAGCTCATAGGCTGCTGACTAATCAAGTCACGATATCGGCCTTTGCCGGTCGCGACCAACTCCAGAACCGTTTGAGCTCTCCTCGTCATCCTCACTATCTCAACAACCATCACTATATCATGTCGCGACCCCGCAGATCTATGTTTGAAGGCTAGGCGTTTATCGCCTGGCTGACACGCATACATCAAGAGGTGCCCCGCCTTGCTAGCATCTGGACTTTGTCCCCCGCGTCAGCCAGTTACACCAGCTCTCAAATTCACTTCTACGACCTCCCAAGACTTCTTACGTTGATCGCTCAAAATACATCAAGCGCAATCGGGAACTTATTTCTTTAGAAGAAAAGCGCCGGGGCTTACTTTTACCTGACCCAAGTAATACTGTTCTCAACTTGACGGTGTTTTGTAATTGTCCTGTTAACCGTTCCGCAAGTGACATTGCCGCAGTACTCATCATGAAGGTGAGTTGTAAATGAGGTCATGACCCTTGTATGGTTCAACCAGACAGAGCAGGCGAACCTCTTCAAATTACAAACATTGGCCAGCTAATACTGGGTTGCTTAGTACCTCCCTCTTCGCGACTTCGACGACGTGACGAGCGCCCTCAACTTCGACACGGCCGATTGCCACGTCATCGGTGGATGCGACTGCTATACTACGAAAGCTGCTGGTGCGGATAAAAAGCTCTACAAGAACATCGAACACTCTCTAGAAACGCAGTATGCATCTCTATTGAGTTTCTCTGCCAGTCTTTCGCCGCATCAGGCAGCATCAGCTGGATCGGCTCTCAATCTCTCACGAGCAAGTCCATTTGGGCCACTGAGCCAGATCTCAAGCCGTCGGACCTTTGCTTATCTGATCGCAACGCTAAATGCCAGCCATCCAGATTATGACTTCTCCCACCTTCTCCGACCCTCTGACTTTCGCCGTGAGAGAAGTTTGAAGAAAGTGATGAATACTGTCGATAGCACGCTCTACAACTTAAGGCCAAGATTCATCAACTCCTTGCTTGAGCAGCCACCACATTGGTCGAATGCGGTTCCCTCCGTGGTGCCACAAACGCCCCATGGAAGCGAAAAGTGGAACCCCCGCATGTGGCGCCTTATCGATAACGAGATGAGCCTCAAGGAGTGTAGCATTTACTGCTACTCACCGGAAGAAGATCCCTTCGACGGCGAAGAAGGCGCTCTTTGGTCTATGAACTATTTCTTCTTCAACAAGACCAAGAAGCGAGTCTGCTACATTTATCTCCGTGGTCTCAGTATTATCGGCAACAGTCCACCTCAAAAGACACCAGTCAAGATCAAAAGACCTGCTAGTGGTACTTGGAGTCTGGACGAAGAGACTAGTAAGAAGAGAGCAAGATACTGGCTCGGTGATCGCGCCGGCGACGCAGAATGGGTTGGCGAGGAAGATGATGTGAGCGGTGAGTGGGACGAGGAAAATATCGAAGAGGATGAAATACTGGACGAAGGAGATGAGCCTAGGTTTGTGCCCACTTCAGAGTCAGACACTGATTCTGGAAGTGTTAGTCCTTGTAAAGGAAGAGGACGTCGAGGGAGTTCGGCGCGTGGCTTCAGTGAGGAGATTGTGGCTTCGATGGAGACTTGATTCCTTTTGTCCTTTTCCGAGAAGACTGCAGTTTAACGGCTGTACGGGAGACTGAAACACGCAGTCCAAATTTTCGCAAAGGTCTTGCGTTGGTGCTGGAGGCGTTACAGAAACAGCGCAGGCACCCGGAATACAAGGAGGCTGGTTAGCGTTTGCTGCCATTAGGATACCAACGCAAGGCGTCAAGGTGTCCTATTACGGTCTTCTTCGAATGTACGTATTCACTAGCGCTTTAATGTTTTGCGGATTTAGCTTCAACCTCAATCGAACATGAATAATGCATAATTTAAGTCTATATCATGGAAAAGCTACCCGGACATTCTTACACAGGAGAGTCTCAGCCCCTTCAATACCATGTATCAAGTATCAAGTTTCAAAAGCACCAAAACCCCCAGAAAACATCTAGCTATCGGAATCTCTCCAGATCTCGAGCTTCCTTAGATTCTTCAGCATTGGGGCCAAGGCCGCCGAACTCGGCTCAGATAATCCTGGACTGATGGGTTTTCGGAAAAACAACATCGCTCCTGCCGAGAGTACATGCAGAGTCCCTGCTTTCCGGGATGATCGTCCTGCTCGCCGTAAACTTTGCGATCGGAATCGACCGCGTTCACTACGCCGGATTTTATAAAATCCTATGTTTGTCTTATGGCTATCGTGCTGATTGCTAGTGGACGTGGAGCGACCAAAGGGCTTTGTCTCAATTGTATCAACAAGAAGGTCTAAAGTGTGCACGGTCTGCATTCTATCGAGTGTATCCTCGCTTTCGTTACCGCTCTTATTCTCTAGGTCTTTCTGACCGTCACTTGAATGTGTGGTTGGGCAGCGTATATCGCTATCACTTAAATGGATCCAGGCATTGTGTTCAGCGACGATGCGAGCTCTTCTTCATTGACAACATAGTGTCTATTACCACTATTGGTATCCTCAGTGCCATATATGTCCATCACAGGGTTCATACTGGTTGTTCCTCCCGGCCTTCTGCCCTTCGTCCTCGTCGTCACTCCCTTCTGGCGTATGAATGATGCTGCCATGGCTGCTCCCTAAGGGCTCCTGTCCTTCGTCCTCATCGTCACTTCCTTCTGGCGTATGAATGATGCTGCCATGGCGGCTCCCTAAGGGCTCTTGTCCTTCGTCCTCCTCGTCACTCCTTTCTGGTGTGTGAATGATATTGCCAGTATCATCGCCATCATTATCCGCAGGAGGCTGAGTCGAATGTGCCTCCATTCGTTCTGTGACCTCATCTCCAGGCTCAAGCTTCGCAGAGGATTGACCTGCCAAACTGATCAGTATCTTTTCTGCTCACTCACGCCATCATAGCGAGAAGCCTAGCACTCGCTCGCAAGGACAGTAGCAACATTGTTGCGGGTAGCTGAGTGAGGAACTGGCGGCTGACCTCGTGCTTCAGAATTGCTTTGTTCAGGAGCAACAGCTTCTTTTCCTTGTGCGGCAGTTTCTTGCTGGAGTACCTTTGGGTGGACATTTCTATTTCGTCGCTCGCAGCGCTTTCGGTCTTTCTGCATGTGCTCGGGGCCGCAATACCAAAATGTCTCGCCAGGACCATTCAACTGCTGATAAAAGAATCGCTCGGCTCGCTTCTGGCATTCGGGTCTCTCACATTGAGAGTTCCTATTGAAGACTATTCGTGGCTCCATTCTTGCAGCTTAGCGTAAGGGAAGAAAGTTTATGTAAGTAATGATCCCCTAGGGCAGAATGTGCTTCTTATATCATCGAGGGTTTGCTCCCTATACGGAAAAGGCTTCCCTGTATTAAATATCTCTTCTTCTTTCCCCAATCGTTCACCCGAGTTCCTATGTCATCCGGCCCCTGAGAGCCAACAGCTTTGACAAGACAGACCCGAGTGGTCGATGCTTTAGGCCTCAGAACATCATCAGAAAAGCGGTCATTGATTGTCAAAATACGGCAGCCGATACTATGGTCATATGGACCAAGGCAATGTCTGAAAGCAAACAGCCGTCTAATCAAAAGACTCGCTGTGTCTTCCGCCTTGTGTGGTACTTGCCTTGTGTAATGTTTGCTTCTACCATTCGGACAAGGCTTACTGTTGAAATATCGGGGATGATATGAACTTTACGCACATGGCAAATTGGTAGGCCATGCCTCTTTTCGGCCAAGGGAGGAAAGATTGCTTACGAAGATTGGCTAGTGCTATAATGACCAAAACCCCTATCATCCATCGACATGAGGCCACTATGCTTCCGACCAGCAATAGGTATCCAACAATATGTCTCTAGCGCCATTTGAGTAATACAATGTTTCCTTGCCAGATAGGATCGGCCATGTGGCCGGTCAGCACTGTCGCTGAGACTAATTTTAGTATCACTGTCTACACGGCATATCAGCATCCTCCTACGCACCAGTGCCTCGATAGGTACCAGTATCAAGCTCTTCAAACGCATCCTCCATCTCTTCATCCGGATACTCACTCACAAAACCATTCCTCTTCCATGAAGAACGTCCAATCATAACCCACTTCTCCTCTCCATCCTCCTCCTCCTCCTCCTCCTCCTCCTCCTCGCTCTCTACTTCGCTCTCCTCCTCGCTCTCCTCCTCCTCCTCCTCCGCTTCCAGCGCATCCGTCACAACCGGATCCGCGAACCTAACTCTCCTCTGCCTATACCCATATCCCCCATTCCTGACCCCAACACTATAATCCCAATCCGCTTCCGCCGGCGTCCCTCTCCACTCGCTCGGATGCACAAGATCATGTTCGAAGCCGCAATTGCATTCGCGGACTTCATCGGAGCGGTAGTTCTCTCTCCAGCTCCTACAGCGCCAGGTGCAGTAGCGCTTTGTGCCTCGAGGTGGGGGTACGGGGACGGTGTTGGGGTTGGAGTAGGGGGTGGTTAGAGAGGTGGTGGTTTTCGAGTTGGATATTAGTTGTTTGCGGCGCTCGTAGCGGTCTTTTTCGAGGACGGCGAGCACGCCAACGCGGGCTCGGGTGGAGAGGCCGTGGTAGGTTTTGTCGGGTAGGGAGTTGGTTGGGGTGGTCCTGGAGTCGGAGGTTGGCTGTTTACGGCGGTCGTCGCGGTATATCTCGAGGTTGGCGAGCATTTGAAGGCGAGCTTCGGGGGAGAGGCTTTGGTAGGTTTTGTCGAGGCGGGAGTTTGGGAGGAAGGGGCGGGTGATGGGAAGCGTTGGGTAGAGGTTTTCTCGTTGGTGTGGTGGGATAGACATTGGTGAGGCTGTGGCTGTTTATTGAGTAGCGATAGCGAATGATGTTGACAGTAGAGAAGATACGGAGTAATGATGGGGTGCTTTAGGAGAATATAAAGCACATATATGTGTAATTGTTGGGAGCTCATGTGTCGACAAAGACACCATCATAATAGCTTTGTCGTGATAATGGCCTTGTGTATGGCATATCATTCTCGACAACAAAGAGTACCTTTCATGACTTTGTCTAACGAATAAAGAAATATGAACCCTGCCCAAAGGAGCAATATCCAGACTTCCGAGGAACACTTACCGCAAAGCTTGTCTTGGCTTACCTTTGTAGCTTTGTACATTCTACCCCTTTCTGACGAGCACAAGCGGATCCCCAGCATTGACCACGTCACCAGGTCTCACCAACAATCTCTCGACCTTACCCTGCACACCATCCTCTGCCCTCACAGAAATCTCCAGCTTCATCGCTTCAAGTATAGCAACAACACCGTTAGCCTTCACAAGTTGACCTTCCTCTGCAGTGACCTTCCACACATTAGCGTTCAGCGGACTGGTTATCTTCTCGATTCCTGGATCGTTAAGTAGTGCTTCCACTTTGTCCATTGGTATCTTCCCTGCCGCCTTCTCCTTCATCCATTTCTCCATTAACTCATCCTCGAGTTTCTGCATTTCGTCTTGCGCTCGTTTCTGCTTGTTTCGGATCTCGGCGACCTCATCTTTTGTTTCTTCGAGCAATTTGTTGTGCTCGGCCATGTCGAACACTGTGTTTTCGATCTGATATTCATACCGACCACTGTGGAAAAGCGCGAGTTGGCGCTCGTATTCTTCTTCGCTGACTTCATGGAATGTGAGTTGGTCGAAGTCTTCGAAGAGCCAGGGCCGGGATAGAGAGTAGTGCTTTTTGGAACCAAGATACTAGAAGCTTGTTAATACTGATATCTGTCCCGCGTAAGGGCACAGGCTACGCACATCCACACCGGGTATAGTCAAGCCGGTCAGTTGGTAACCACCCGGAGATTCCACGTTATACAACGCCATGCAGGAACCGCCCCAGGATACTTGTCCCTCCGGGGTGAAAACGCGAGATGGGTTCATCTGTTCGAATTATCAGCTAGAAGCTATTACAGTGACTGGTACTAGAGTGATATGAGACCTTTGGACAATTCATTCGTTCACGCGGATCCACTGGTAAGCAAAGTGGGAGTGCAGCAAAGAAGCCGACGGAGACCGTCATGAGTTTGCTGGTAGTGAGTATCCTGATAAGGTCCTTGCGCTCGAAGCCATTGTTCTTGGCCACAAATTCTACATTGTCTGGTAAGTAAGACGCGTAGGGTCGCTGAGTTTCCATGTAGCGCTTGATCGCATCTTTCTCTTTTGCACTGTCGAAAGCAATCGGCAACTTGAATATACGACTAGGCACTTTGGACCGACTGAGGTCACCAAGCTCTGCTTCTAAGTTGACTAGATGAGATATTAGCTTGGCCTGCGGTATCTTGGTCCCATCATAGTAGATTAGGAGTGCTGGCGCGGGGTCTGTCAGTGTTTGTTGTAGACTGGTACAACGGGAAACCTACAGGTGCAACAGCTGACCATGTTAATAAGTCCCTTTGGAAAGGAAATGTCGCCCCGTGACTCCCTCAACGCCTTCATCAAGGCAGTGACACGGCATCGATGGTTCAAGTCGAAGGTGCCGTCACCATACTCTACAAGGATATAGTCATCACCGCCCTGTCTTGAATGTGAGCGGACTGGGGAGCCAGATCGCATAAGCATCGAATACGGACCTGCCTGTAGAAGGTTTGAGGTTGCTTTCCTTTGGCTTCGACATAATGAACCACGGCTTTGCCATGATAACCCGATTTGACAGATGGTGGCAGCGTCGCATAGTTGAGGGGCTCGATGTCGTCAAAGTCGCCTGATCCTTTGCAGACTTTCTCCACGCTGTCGATAAATCTGTTCACACGCAGTCTTAGAGCCAGCGCATCTTGAAATGATACCTTTTTGTACTGCATCGTGTTTCCAGCCTTCATCTGGCCCAGTCTCCAATAATCTGCTTTTATTATGGTAGTACTAGATACAAAGCCACCAAAGTCTGGACAGTCCACTGGAAAGATGCATGGATCATCCCCCGTCCAGTTGAGGGCGCCAACAGGATACCCGTATTCAACCACGTTAGATGGATGGGCTCCTCCTTCGCCACCATCAGCACGAGCCCACTTCGGTTTCGGTCCGATGAGGCGAATACCACCTCTTGCAGCATTATGAGATATTTGCCACTTGGTATTGTAAATCATCTCCACATCTTCTGGGCGTAGGTAGCCTTCCTCATATGGGCCTACCATCGCAAACATATCCCAGTGACTTGGATATTGAGGAATGATTTTCTTCGGTAAAGCTAATGGTTCGTGACCGAAATCTGGTATGTTCCTTGCGATAGCTAGCAGATCACCTGCAGCCAGCTGCCTTCCTTGGTAACCGCCGACAGCAACGCCAGGAGACGTTGCTTTGGATCCGAACCATTCAGCAACGCTAGGAAGCCCCCCGCGGATGGCCAGGTAAGAGCGACAACCCCCACCTGTTGTCTTTCCAATTTTTAATTTCTGTCCGGCACGGACGTGAACCCTTGCCCACATTTCGATCGGTGATGCATCAAGCTTTACATCCATCGGGGCTCCACAGACTGCAATGACCGCAGGAGCTAGAAAATGGAGCTCTGGTCCATCTAATGTACATTCAAGGCCTGCTGCACCCCGTGAATTGCCGACCAGAAGATTGGCGATCTGGAATGCTAATGGGTCCATGGGACCGGCATGAGGGAAGCCTAGATTTGTCAGTACCAAGGATTGAGATAGAGGTCATACGTAGTCTCACCTCGGCCCATAGTCGGACGTCCCGGATAATCTTGGACCTGAGTGTAAGCTCCACCTGAAATGACATCTATGGCAGCTGGTGAGTATTTGAACTCGGTCAAAAATTTGGTCATGGTGATTCCGCGGGCAAATTGAAGATCATCCACAATCGCTGCAAGGAAATCCAGGTTAGTCGGCGGTCCACAAATCCGAGAATATTTCAGAGTCTCATGCATCGCTTCGATAGCGTCATCCCTTGTTGGTCTGTGTACCATGACTTTTGCGAGTAGAGGGTCGTAGTTGGAAGACACGATAGTGCCGGTATGGACCCAGGTGTCAATTCTAACGCCTGGCCTTTCGGCCCATCTCACAATCTGTAGGGTTCCCGGAGCTGGAGCATAGTCTCTTGCAGGATTTTCGGCATATACTCTGGCTTCTATTGCGGCCCCTTGGGGCTCTTTGCGCTGCAAAAGCTCCAGCTCTTTGGCGGCCAGACCACCTTTAACGGCGATCCCAGCGTCTGCCTGTCTCAGCATCAACTGAACTAGGTCCACGTCATAGCAGAGCTCTGTAATGCCATGCTCGACTTGGAGTCGGGTATTCATCTCGAGGAAAAAGAAATCGCCAGACTTGTCATCAACTAGATATTCGATGGTGCCTGCCGATCCATATTGGATTGATTCAGCAAGACGTACAGCCGCTGAGCAGACTTTTTCTCTAAGGTCTGTGTGGGAGATTAGTGGTAGTCTTGGAACGCTGAATGGGAGGCTCACGAGGGTGTTTCACAACAAAGGGGCTCGGGCACTCCTCAATGACTTTCTGGTGTCTGCGTTGGATCGAGCATTCTCTTTCACCGAAGTGAATGGCATCTCCTAGCCCATTACCAAACACTTGTACCTCAACATGATGGCTATCAGGGTAATATCGCTCGATGAACATGCCTGAATTCTTGAAGAGATTCTCTCCACGAGACTTGACCATAGCAAAAGATTTCTTGACATCGTCAGTGTTGTGGGCGATTGCAAGACCCATTCCACCTCCGCCAGCTGTGGCTTTCAGCATCACTGGAAATCCCAATTTCTCACTCTCCTTGACGGCCTCTTCCTCATTAGCTATTAGCCCTTGCGTGCCTGGTACAATGGGTACTCCAGCCTTCTTGGCTAGGTCTCTAGCCGTATGCTTGATTCCAAAAGCTTCGATACTTTCTGGACTTGGCCCAACCCAGGCCATTCCAGCAGCAGCAACAGCCCGTGCGAAGTCCGCATTTTCTGATAGAAATCCATAACCTGGTATGATAGCATCGGCTTTATGCTCCTTTGCTACCTTGATTATCTCGTCTCTAGTAACGTGAATATATAATCAGAGACAGCTTTCTAAAAGTTCACGTTCCGTTAGGGTTCCAAAAACAGTGAAAGTCAAAAGTTCGAGAATCACTGGCAAAGTTCACAAACCAAGATGCACAGGATGAACCTTTTCGAAAGAATATGATAATGCAACTAGACAGGACGTCATACCCATCAATGTACGCTTTAGCGGGGCTGCCAGGAAGTAGAACAGCTACATCTGCCTCAGATACATGCGTAGAGGCTGCGTCCGGCTCCGTGTATATCGTAATGGTCCGAATGCCCAACTTTCTGGGATATCAAAGTCAGCAAAGGCTTAGGAAAGGAGAAAAGGAAGGCTAGGGCGCTTACTTTGCCGTTTTAAGGATCCTTGTGGCGATCTCAGCCCTATTGGCTATGAGTAGGGTCTGGAGGTGCTCCATTGTGTCTCAAAAATAATCTTCGCTGTCAATGAAATATATCTCCTCTGAGATGGGGGACCAAAAGCACCTTATACAGCTATCTGGGGTAAATACTTAGAGCTACCATGGCTCCCATCCACCCTACCTGCCTTCCTAGTGGGGCACTCCCATTTCCAGGTGCGGGGACGCATTCTTGTTTGCCCATGCCGATAAGAAAGCGTGCACCTACGTAAGCGGGGAAGATCGATACTTTTTTGGATCTTAAGCTTGAATAGGCTGCACCTTATCCATAACCAGCTCGACAAATTCCCTCATTGACTGTTGTGGTCTGAAGACAACCATCCAACCCTCACAATGCCTCCACTAAAATGCAAAGCCCTCCTCAACGTTGACCTCGGCGAAGGCTACGGCAATCTGAAATGCGGTCCAGACGAGGAACTCCTCCCTCTCATTGACATCGCCAATGTAGCCTGCGGTTTCCACAGCGGCGACCCCCTCATAATGCAAGAAACAGTGCGCCAATGCAAAGCCCACAACGTCCTCGTCGGCGCGCACCCAGGCTTACCAGATTTACAAGGCTTCGGCCGCAGGGAAATGAAATTGTCTCCTGAGGAATTGACGGCAATTACTGTATACCAAGTTGGGGCATTGAAGGGATTCTTGGACAAAGAGGGGGTGGAGTTGCATCATGTGAAGCCGCATGGGGTGCTTTACGGGATGATGTGTAGAGACTTTGAGGTGGCGGAGGCGGTTATGAAGGGAGTGCCGAAAGGGGTGAAGGTTTTCGGATTAGCGGGGACGGAAATGGAAAAGGCCGCTAAGAGTGTGGGAGTGGAGTTTTGGGCGGAGATGTATGGGGATGTCAAATACAACAAAGATGGGATGTTGGTTATTGATCGGATTAAGAAGTACGTGACTACTCTGAGGGCTAATGAGTTCAAGTAAGCGAGGTTGCTAACCCGTAGGCAAGGCCCTGGAAGTTAGAAGATGTGGAAAAGCATGTGGAGCAACAGCTGACCACGGAATCTGTTACGGCTGTCGATGGGAGTACGGTCCATCTTCCTGTGAAGGACTACCCTATATCGATATGTTGTCACTCAGACTCACCAGGTTGCGTGGGTATTATTAGTATAACGAGGGCTATGTGTGATAAGTTCAATAAGGAGCATGGTTATTCGTAGGCTAAAACGGTTTCCTCTGAGCTAATTCATTTTGCAAAGAGCAGCTCACTTCTGTTGATGCTCATCCAGACGACTACTCCTCATCCATGTTGCGGATTCTTCACCAATCAAGCTTATGCTGTGCAGATTTGCTTGGCTCGCTCCATTCGTACACACCTCCTCGTTCCATGAAGCCTTCCTCATCCCAATACACGTTCTTCAGAGCTTCCTCAACCCCGACCTCCAAGATACTCTTTGTCTTCTCTTTGACTCCCTTATTCAGAAAGCATAGGTACTCGTCCAGTAGGAGATACGAGCTCGCCATGACATCGTTTCCTTCCGGCACAAAGCACTTATGGTGTCTATGCTTGTCACAGAACAGCTTAAACTGCTCATCCGTAATCTGAAATTTCCTCGCATCCCTCAAGGTCTTGTCCGATCCATTTTCTTCGGGAACGATGAGTACTTGAAAACACTTCCAGCGCTTTGGGTTTATCTCCGTGATAGCAGCGTTCATATCTTCTTCATAGTTGCATATATTGACAACGGTGTTGACTTTGAACATGACATTATGAGTCTCGCACATTTGAGCGAGCTGCTTGAACTTCTCCAGGTGTTTCCCTGTGCCACGGCCAATCTTGACATTTGTCTTTTCTTCGAACGAGTCACAGGATACGGCCATGATATCGATATATCTGCCGTATTCGGAGAACCATTTGTCGGTGACTTTGCTGCCATTGGTGACGATTGATACGGACTCAAGGTGAAGCGTTTCCTTGCAGTGTTTGGCCAACTGGCCCAAAAACTTGGCTTTCAAGAAGGGTTCGCCACCAGCGAAGTTGATCTTTCTCATTCCTGCGTCTTTCAGAAGTGACATGGCTTTCTGGGCGTTCTCGATTGGCTCTATGTGAGAATCTGTGGCGGTGTGGAAGCAGAAGCCACATTTGTAGTTGCATTCACGAGTCAAATGGTAGTTCACTGACAATGGTATTTTCTTGGATGACTGCACCAAAACTTGGTCGTTAGATGATTGATACGAGCTGTTTTGATCGTCCTGAGGATGTACGACATTAGGTCGAGTGACTGGGCGATGGGATTGGTCTCTTAGATGGTAGACGCAGAAAATGATGGCCAGAATGCCGAGAAAGACCACCGAGTAGTGCATTATGATGAGATGTAAGGTCCTGAGACGTGTCTGCGGTCAATGCCGTTTAAGTACGCCGTGACACTTGTTTGGTGAAGTTTGGCTACATGAAAGGAGAGGGTCCGAGGTGATTGCCAAACACTAGGCAGAGGCGCAATACTCCTCTAAACCGTTTGCTATTTTTGCAAGATTGATGGTCCAATCGAACCAAACCTTTTAAGTGGAGTACAAATGGATAACAATAAGGAAAACAGGAATTTGGCGCGCATTCCAGGGGACAGCAAGTTTTACCATTGTTTTCTGGAGCGACAGCTGGAAGCAACGAGAATTATCTTTTTCCTGCAGCAATCGCGGTCCAAAGAGGTATATATCTGCCATGTACACCGGATTTGGCGGGTCTAGACACTCTTCACGGTCGACGCCAATCAACAATTCTTCTCTGCTATCACAAGAACTTCAATATGACCACTAACATCCAGCCAGGTGATCAGATATTAGGAGATCACCTGATGCCCACCAGCCTTGCTAATGTACAAATCATCTGTATTATAGGTAAGTCTTGTCTTTGCAAATGATGGCCACCAGCATGCTTGCTCACCGTAATAACATAGGAGGACCAGGTGTTGGCAAAGGCACGCATTGCAACTGGTTAGCCAAGGATCTTGACCTCGTCCATGTGTCCGTTGGAGAACTTTTGAGAGCTAAGCCGAAGAAAGCCTTATTGGAAAATGGTATCGACATTGAGGGCCGTATGCGTGAGGGTCTCCTCGCACCTGTGCAGATTGTTCACGAA
The DNA here is from genome assembly GCA_000482085.2 of Cladonia metacorallifera KoLRI002260. Classification (NCBI taxonomy): domain Eukaryota; kingdom Fungi; phylum Ascomycota; class Lecanoromycetes; order Lecanorales; family Cladoniaceae; genus Cladonia; species Cladonia metacorallifera. The sequence continues at coordinate 1,411,967 of KI911126.1, forward strand.
ACTTTACAGTCATTCTTGTTCAAAGAAATTAGAGAGGGAAAACGCGTCTTTTTGGTAGACGGCTTCCCCAGGAGTCTGGAGCAAGTTCGATACTTTGAAACACAGGTCGGTCACGTCTTATAGCGTTGCCCTTATATCAGGCCAACCTTGCTTTAGGGGTTCAAAATCAAAGGGGCTGTGTACTTCCACGCTTCTGAAGCTGCGCTGTGCGAGCGCGTTCGGAAGAGATCCGAAGTCTCTGACAGGGTCGATGACAAGCTCGAGATATTCAGAAAGAGGTACAAGGAATTTGAAAAGGAGAATGCTAGTGTGCTCGACTATTTTGAGCCGCGTGGAAGACTTCACAAGGTAAGACAATCGTTTAGAACGGGCCAGTTTAATTTTTAACATCGAGAAGGTAGACTGCAACGGCACATTCACCGATGTATATAAGAATGATATACATCCTCTGATTTCGGTATTATTAGGCTGTACAATTCCTTCAGCAGAGACTGATCGACGATAGGACATTATCTCGAGCACGTCAGCACCCGCTGGAGAGATAACACCTGTCGTGAGTAGTTCCTGAAGGACACTATCCTCGAAAGGCGGTTAGTAGTCACGGGAGAATGAAAGTCGAAGGAAATACTGATCACCTGGAACAGCAACCCTCGTCGTCAAGCCATTGCTTATCATTTGGATTCATTCAGGCTGATGATGTTGGAGCTGTGTGTTGAAAGGCTATATTGACTTGTGGCGGTGAAAACTGCTGGGAAAATTGGGCTGAAGCTGGAGATAGCATATCATAACTGTCAGAAACCAATGACAGAATGGTTAATCCGTGCATTCTTTTCAATCTGATATAGACAAATTGAATACTCTCTTTAGGTGTGTACCTGCCATTCTGAACCATCTGAACCGGATAGTACACATAACACGTTACCACAGCCCTTTCCGGGTGTTGCAGCGGCTGACTTGGACCCTCCTCTGTGACTTCATGTTATCAACTTGCTGGCATGAAACGGCAAGATTCACATGACTAAATGGCGAGCATCCAAGACGCAATGATGACGATCCAGGTATCGAAGCCATCTCTGGACGATTGGATGCAAGCAATGGTGTGCTCGTTTTCACATTCGCTGGCTGCATTTAGAATCAAGGCACAAGGCTACCCAGCTACACAATCTGAGCTGACAGCACAGTAAGCCCTTGCCCGCAGCTTCCCTTAGATGACAACCTCAGGTAAGGCTCGACGTAGTAACCAATTGATATCCGGAGCACAATGAGGTCAGTAGTATCGAGAATTAGTGCGGGAAGGCCCGAGGAGACGGGTGTGGAAGCAGGCGAGGACTTCTCATTCGTCAATGACTTACAGGGCTCGTTTAGCCCTGCAGGGCTGGATCCAAAGCTGGCGAAAAAGTGATCGACTCCGGGGCTCAATTATGTTGCTTAGGCGACCAGTTTTTTCGCCAGCTTTGGGTCCAGCGGTACAGGGCTATACAAATTAGAGGGTATATAGTAAGAGGATTAACCCTTCTAGGAATCTCGTAATGGAGGTTCTCCACAGAACCTTCTGGGCTATGGTAATGCAATTGAGATGGCACTTCTGACAGCGCTCTATGTGAATCGCACTGAGACGGGATGTTATCGGCTCATTCGTCACTGAGTTCCACTGGGAACCTTCTGGGCTGTGATAGTATGGTTGCAATGGTGCATTTGAAAGCGCTCTATGTGAATCGCATTGGCAAAGAAGGGAAAGTGTCGGAGTGACCGTAGCCCAGGGCGCAGATGACTGTACAAGGAGTCAGTAAATGCTTCAAGCTTCTACGTCCAGCTGTCAATGTCAATTACTGAGAGCATCAAGAGTCGGTGAGTCCAAGCTCCGCAAACTATAGCAAATCTTATTGGCTGAAATCTACCCAATGAGAGAGCCGGCTGCGAGCTTCAGCCACAGCACCCAGCACTAGCGAGTTCACTTCTCAGCTTGACATGCCTATTACAGCGCATAAATACTCGGCAAGGCCTACTGGGGTCTTTACAAGCGGTGGCTGGTGCAAACACCCCTCCTTTATTCAATTGGTCGATTGTGAGGCTTGCGCACGGGTAATGGGTTAGCGTTCTGAGCTAGGGGCTGTGCAATTATGTTGACAATGGAGGGCCCGAAGAGACCAGATAAAGAATCCTCTTCCCTTGTTCAGGCCTCCCACCTAGACCAACAGTTTGTGAGTCGCAGCACCAAATAAGCACATCGATGTAACATCGCATCAAGTATAGTTTGGTGATCTAATCATGCATGGTTTGTGGCTTCCACCAGTTGTGGCTCCCTGTGGGACTGTTCACCGCATAGCTACTATGCGAATAACAGCACTGGCAACATACATGTTAGTTGCAAGTAGCTACGGCAGAGTGATTCAAGTATGATTCTGTATAAGAGGACCGTGCTTCCATTATTGTCACATTCTTCGTTGTGCTTCATGCATTACCTAACCTTTCCTCTAATCCTCTGTTGATGGAACGTTTCCAATGCCAAGTCATCATGGCCCCTTGCTCTCTCTATTCCGCCATAAAGCTTGCATGTCTGGTTCAGAGAGCCAAAGATCGTTTGAAGTCCTACATTGAAAGATATCTTCCACTATCTAAGCCAGACAAGTCTCCTTACTCTCCTAAGCTTCAGACACGCGCATGTAAGACCATAAGCAGGTAAGTTTTCGTCGTCGATTCTTGGTGCATGCTTGCTAATCATAACGATTAGCGCTTTCAAGGCCCGCTCCAGGTCATCCTCGTTCATTGGACGTATTCGATGCGTGTTAGCCCAAAAGCGGAGATCAGATATACCAAGGTACGCTTCACAAAGTACCAGTCACCATAGGATTGACTCACCATGTGAATCTTCAGTCTGTTCGATGAACTTGATCTTCATATTCAACCCGGCGCGCTTCCACTCAGGATCATTTCCGCAAATGATTACCTCTTCATCGGACATGACTTTCATCTCGCCTCACTTACCAGCAGCATTGATAATCTATACGATATCTATGCTTTGACTACTGCACTACTCGGTAGGCTGCAGGACTATTCAGGCAGCAATATACAGCAAATATACGATGGCGCGAACGATGGTTTGTTGTATGACGACTTTGAGGGCGGCAAATTTATGGCGAATCTAGAACATTTACTTCACTGCCTAAAACAAATCGCGCTGGACGGGATTTTGCGCAATTATCTGACCATTGTCGAGGCACACTTCCTGCACTGGCACCATTACTGGCAGTATCGGAAGCGCATCGATGAAGGTTGGTTTGCCGAATGGCCTAACGGGCAACGTCCGTTAAGTACTACGTGGCCATGGAACGTCAAACCATCGCTGTTGGTCTTGTGGGGCGTCTGCTGGATGTTCTATGGATCCTCGGGCTACAACACGCGGACAACGCGCAACCGGAGAGGCCCGGTAAGCGAGGACATTCGGACAGGACAAAGTGCCGAGCATCACCAGCCACAACTCAGTCAGCAGCAACATTTGAGTGCTGCCTACGAGTTTCCAACGCACACAGATCAAGTTGCGACCCCCAATAATTCTCAAGCTTGGGCTGCCTCTACTCCGAGTTTCTACCCCAACTTCTCTTGGCCGCATCCACATCAAGCTTCCAGTCATGCAAGACGCGCTAATAATCCTAGTCGTGAGTCATAACCTAGGTGACAACGCGCGGTCACGAGACCTATGACTAATGTTTCACAGGCAATGGCGTTTCGGGCTATGGACCTGGAAGTCCATATATAACCAGTACATCAAATGTATCCTCAGACCTTTTTCCGGCCGCATCGACAGGCTTTTGGCCCTACTGCCAAGGCATTAACCAGGATCCTTCTCCAGCATATGCTCCCACTTACCCACCTTGGCAGTCAGCTTTTAACACAGGAGAGAATCTTGTCACGACATCGCAGAGAAGTCGCTCAGATCCCAACATCCAATCCTATGGTCCGCCACCGGACGTGGCAAACCCCCAGGCAACAGCCGGGAGTCTCAGTAGCCTCGGTTTTGGCCTGGGACTGCCAATGCAGAATTATCCCAGCCCTCACAGCGACGTTTCCCGTCAAACAACATCCTCATGTCTGTCAGTTGTCCCGGGCGCTATGATGAGCCCAAGTATGCCTTTAGTGGCGTCTCCAAGCGTTGCAGGAAGTTTAAACTCTCATCAGAGCAGCAGAAGGTCCCAAGAACCGCCTCGGAACACAGAGGGGTTGATGTACTGCGATAACATAGAATGTGCTGAGCAGCCTCCTGTGTTTGCGAGGAAGTGCGAGTGGACGTAAGTAACAGCCTTCCTATGTCCTTCTCGTGATGCAGGGCGCTGACAGTATTCAATAGCAAGCATATGGACAAGCACAATAGACCTTACGTTTGCGAGGAGAGAGGCTGTGAGAATATCAAAGGCTTCACTTACTCCGGCGGTCTCTCTCGTCACCAACGAGAAGTCCATCGCCATCACGGCGGACCCAAGGCTTCATGCCACTGTCCACACAAGGATTGCAAAAGAAGCACGGGCGTAGGGTTTTCAAGAAAAGAGAATCTATACGAGCACCTCCGGCGTGTCCACAGAGACGTTGGTACTGATCAAATTGAAGAGCCAAACACGCCGTCGAATGAAGTCTCGTTTGTAAGTGGTACCCGCAAACGAAGAAGAGCCGCTCCTGCAGAGGATCAAGACGATGAGAACGATTTTGAGCAAGAGGTGAAGAAATTGAGGAAGGAGTTACAAGAGAAAGACAAGAGACTTGAACGCTTGGAGCAAGTGGTTGCACGGCTACAAAGCAGCCAACAGAAATAGACTGACTGTACGACCATGAAGTTTCTTCGATTTTATAATACTGGTTTAGCGCGGCGTTGGGCGTGACAGTGGAGGAACACTCATCTCGGTCATTTTGGCTTTACTAATAGAAGGCTCTGGCGTTCAGGCGCTATCTCCCTTCGAATGGTCTCACTTTCAAGCATATTGTTGCCATGATATGTGCACAGCAAGCTCTGCTTGCCTCTTTCCAAGACGGACTGGACAGGTTGCTTCTTTTCTTTCAAGTACACCCGAGGCACGCATGATCTGTATTCTTATTACTTCGATTCTGATCAAGTAGACTAATAATTGTAACACTTTCTTGCTTATGCTGGTGTAAGATGTTACCAGTATTCAGAATGCCTTTGTCCGAAAGTCTGCAAATAAGAAATTGCCATCTAAATCTCGTACCCGTGATAGGGCTGAATATGCTTACATAAGTATATACTCCTATCTTTATCGCTGGCGCGGTGTAAGTACAGTTGCTTAAATCACTCAGCTCCTCAAGAATGGCAGTGGTAAGGGGACCAATGTCGCAACTCCGTTTACTGATCTTTTTACTAATAGCCATTTCTTGTGCTGCTTCTGCGGAAGCCCTGCAATCGAAGGATGTCGGGCAATTGAGTGTGCCAGAAATCGAGGACGCCCTTCAGGTCAGCGAAACTCGTCACCTACCCCTTGAAAAACCCAGCCTTGGCCACGCCTAGAGGACTATGCTTTACTGACTGGAATAAGCAATGTCCGATAGTACAAGAACTGAACGTCTACAAACGCACAACGAAGCCCGAAGTCGCTAGCTACACCTCACAAGTCTTTGAGAGGTTGTTTCCTGGCACTTCTTTCGCTGGATTGTCCGGTCCAGCTGTGAATGCACTCCTCGCGACCCTGTATATTTCTGGTCCACCAAGTTAGTTCTTGCGCACCGCACGCTCTGATCCTACAAGCTAACCCTTCTTAGACTTCCTCCTTGCGCTATGCCCTCCGAATATCGACCCTTCATCTCTTTCGGTGATGGTGGCCTTCGCCGTGGGCGGTCTACTAGGGGATGTTCTTTTCCATCTACTACCGGAGATCTTCTTAGGAGAAGCTGAACCCGACCATGCACGTTTTGTCCTCGTGGAACCTAACAAGAACCTTCTTCTGGGTGTTGCGATCATGGTAGGCTTCGTCACCTTCGTTGCCATGGACAAAGGTCTGAGAATAGCGACTGGTGGTGGAAGTGGACATGACCATGGCCACAGTCATGCGACCGATAGCAAAGAAGGAAAACACACAGAAGAGAACAGTGCAGTAGCCAGCGGCGCAGATCCTGTTGTCGCAAATGGAAGCCTGAAGCCTCGCAAGCAAAAGGTCGACTCTCCCTCCATTTTCAGCGACCTTGAGGGTCTACCGTCCTCTATTCTTCAAAAGCTCTGGGCCCTTAAGGAGCCCATTCGTGCTGAGCGTTGGCTCAAAGAAACCCTTGAAGAAGATCCCAATTGTGGGGTGATGCAAGTTGGACTCTGGAAAGCGTATGAGGATGCATTCCATGCGTCAGAGTACCCGCTCCTTGAAGCCAGAGAATTCATACAAAGTGCCAGTAAAGCTCTTAAAGGCGCTAGTCCAGAGGTCATCCCTGGACCCACGAGCAAATTCATTATCAAAGGCGTAAGGCCTAAAGTAGTAGGCCCGTCTGCTGCAAATAAACAGACCCCTGCCACAGCTTCCTCGAAATCTACCGTCTCACTATCTAGCCAAAATGAGCCTTCAACTTCCATCCGCCTGTCTGCGTACTTGAATTTAATCGCGGACTTCACACACAATATCACCGACGGGCTTGCAATGTCCTCTTCCTTCTACGCTTCACCAACTCTTGGAGCGACTACTGCGATGGCTGTGTTCTTCCATGAGATTCCTCATGAAGTGGGTGATTTCGCTCTACTGATCCAGTCCGGATTTTCCAAACGGAAAGCAATGGGTGCACAATTCGTGACGGCTGTGGGTGCTTTCTTGGGCACATGTATAGGTATTGCTGTACAAGAGCTTGGGAAATCTGGACCAAGTGATAGCAGAGGCGAGTTGAATAGTAGGGGTCTTACTGGCACGGGATTGGGATGGGGCGACATGCTACTACCGTTCACAGCTGGAACCTTCCTCTATGTTGGAACTGTAGCCGTGATTCCTGAGCTTCTAGAAACGGGTCCAAATAAGAGGGAGGAGTTGAAGAAGACTCTAACACAGTTCGTTGCCATGGCTTTTGGAGCAGGTATTATGCTGGCGTAAGTTCCGTAAGAAAGCAGTCCACTTTGGAGCTGAATCTAACCGGACCTAGTATATCGTGGACATGAAGTCTTGTACAGCGTCTCGTGAGGATTCGTCGGTGCTACGGCTTGTGTTCTGGTGACTGGTCTTTGGTGAGTTTCTGATCAAAACCTCATTACATTAAGTATCTATTAACGGTCATGGAGTAATTACATCAATATCCATTAAAGCGCGAGCGACTTATGAAGATGTGATTTGGAAAGGCGATTCCTGTATAGGGCAAGGGGAGATGAGGGAAAGACCTGAGATGCCCGCAAGTGTGGACAATCTGGGCTTCTGCGAAGGAGTTCCCCCAAGCTCTGGGTCTTCTTTGTGTCGTATTTGGATTGTTCAGCCGAGAAAATTTGCAAAATATACACCCTATCCAAGCCGTTGTACTGTTGTTCATCACGCTCCGTGCGTCGGATCATCCTCTGCGGACTGCCACACCAGTATAGTCCTATTCGTTAGCCGAGGTGAGGGTTTTCAAACAATGTCGCCATTTTCGACCATCTTTCCACTCGGGCTCCGCGGTGATATCTCGACATCTTCGAAAAGATCGTCACTGTCCACATGGTTTGTTAACAAAAGGAAAGAGATAGAGAATGCGCTCATTGAGCACTTACGAATCTTCCCATTTATTACTGTCTCGAGGCATATTTGATGCCAAAGTGTCCGTGGAAGTCGGGCTGCATTCCACCTCCAGTTTGGTCTTATTTTCGGTTGTCTTGAGAGAGCTGTCGCTGCCAAATGCTGGGAACTCGAACGCGCTGCGAAGGCTTTGAAAGACGTCGCGAGGAGAGATCTTTTGTAGTATAGGACGCATCAGTGGCAGGCATGCACCAACAATTCCAAGCGACGACTCGATCATTGGCCAGTATAAGGTTGGGGTAAGCATGTCTATTTGACTGCGGTTAGTATAGGAGTGTGGAAAACCCAGACTGCAGTGCAAAAACATACAACTTAGATCCAAATCGTTGGAGAGAGTTTCTATCATTTAATTAGTTATTTCAAGTCGATTTTGCTACTGCCCAATACTTACCAACAGCAATTTGATGGAATACCACTACTTTCGCAATGCCCGCTCCTACAACTCTAACTTGCTCAGTATCCAGGAATGCCATGAGACTGTGGACATGGACTTAGGCCATCTCACTTACAAGGTTCCCAGAAAGAAGATCCCATTCACAGCTAGTTTACGTCTTATTGGCAACTGAAGAGTCCATATCTGCATTGAGTCAGTGCTGTGATCCCGACGTGGTGAAATTGTCCTACTTTAGGAATTGGCAGCGACAGGATCAGTGCTGGCAAAACTTCGTTAGCCGCCGATGTGACCAGACCGAAACGAGCGTTCCGGGAAGTTGGACTGAGCATATTTACCATCCGATAAGACATCTGAGTATGCCTGACCAAGGTACATGTCTACTGTGTTGATGCATGTCTCGACGGTCCCGCCATAGCCAGTCCAATTCTCCGAAATTGGGATTCATTGAAAAAGGTTTGCAAAGAAGAAAGCAATAGTCCATCCTATCATGAGACCAATCATAGCATACAACAGAAGGCCGAAATTTCCACCACCAAAAATCCTAGAGCAATCTATCAACCGAAGGCCGTCAATATCAAGGCTGAGGGCTCTACCTGTTGTAAAAAAGTAACACAGCTATTTTAGTGAATCCGAAGGTCAACGTCTGGGTCAATTGCGAGGCGAAATCGATCTAGAAGCTTTAGCGGCACATTCAATATCCGGGGCGCACACAAACATACTATTAGGAAGACCTCTGTATGATGAGTGAGGACAGGCAAGCCATCAGGTCCGATCTCTGTATGACGTCCAAGGTCACCAATAGCAGCTCCTAATTCAAACATATCAGACGACGGCTCCACTATCTTCTAACACCAAATTCAGGGCGACCTACCAACGAACATGCAGCCTGCTGTCCCAATGGTGAAAAGCTGCAGTCGACTTCAGCTTCCATAGAGCCAATGCAGGAAGATCATGCGCAAGATCGATAGGACCCACCAATGCCGGGAACATCATGTAGTCGTCCCATTCCAATCTCTGCTTTGTGATGCGTCTTGCGTGAAGGCGAAGCAGCACCGCGGCAATTGCCAATAACGTCAACACAACAGCAAGCGCGTACATCTTGCCAGGCGTTTCACCCATGGCTGATGAACGGCAGATCGCAGATTGAGATGAGAAACAAAGTCTGCGCGCTCCAAGAGGTGGGATGAATTAGATGTAGCGATCCAGGGACAATAAATACAGTCAAATTTATGATCGTTTCAATAGAGAATCCAATTGTTCATGTAAACTCCCTGGGGAGATTAATTACTTCTTCTAAGGGGTACTATAAGAGCAAAAAGGAAAACCGGTGAAGACGACCATCTCGTATCTGCAAGTCCACAATGCAGCATTCTTCGATTCGCCAAAATAAAGTTGGAAGATACATCTAGCATAGCCATAGGCACCGACATGTGTTCCTTCGAATCGAGCTGCTTGATAATCTGGGGATGCGAGTGCTGACATACGAAAGAAAGCAAGATAAGCAACCTCGGATATCTAATTCACAGGGTCAGACTGCAGTTGATGCCGCGGCGAGTCCGTGCTGCAAGTCATACGAAGGGAAAAGAGACTTTTGGGTGCATTGTGGCTGAACTGAGGGAGCTATCTCCGTTCGTTTTGCGGGTGCCGCACCAGTAGATTTCGATATGCGGTCAAGGAGCGGTGGACAGAGGGTTCGTAAGGTGCTCCTTGCGCCTCGGCAAACCAACCGTTTATGCAGCCAAGTCGAGGCCGCATACATTCCCTGTGAGGTTGCGATTTGCTCGCACTTCACTACCGTGCCTCAAGTCTGCAATGTCTTGAATCTCTGTAAATGCCGTTAATGCGCAGAGTGGGTAGCCTTGCGGGAATTAGCAGATGAGAAGATGGTACCCTCTTGTTGCTTGATTGGGGTCCCTTAAGTAACGGAATCGAGCATGAGTCATACCTATAAAGCTGATACCTATTAAGTTATTAGTAATGATATCCTTGAAAATAATAACCTTAGAGGTTCCTGGCCTTTGATTATAGCTTGTTAATGCTTAACGAGTTTTAACAACATATAAATACTATTCTAGAGTACCTTGATAAGTGCTGCGATGAAATTTGACAACTCCTTTCATACAATAATCAGCGTTCACTGATTGTTCAATCTGCATCGAGAGCTGTGCTTCGGAATGGTGTTCGTCTTCTTTACCTAGGAAAACAAACTCTGCTAATTGGGAACAGTAAGTCGTATAAGATCCGAGGACACTGAAGCAATGAACCGACAGCCATTAAGGAACCAATTGGATCAGAAAACAGCTTTTTCGCACACTGATACTCCATTACAATATACAATGCCAATACCTGCCTCCAATCTGGATATACGTCCTGTACCGGGAAATCGACGCTCAATGAAAATAACCATCCAAGAGAGCTGTATGGAGGGTTGCAAAGAAGGCTACAATAAGTTCAACTACCGCCAGGCCTTCTCTGAGCCATTGCCATGACTCTTTGATCATTTCCAGTTGAGGAATTCTCACTGAGTGCTATAATCGAAAAGAATTCTTAAGAGACTACCTGAAGAAGCGTCAGAGCTCCTTCATCGCAAGTTTCGAGGAGGAACCCCCACACCGGCACATCCACCTTGAGGCAATACCCATTGCCTAATCTTGAACCTCCACTACTCTTCCCTAAAGCTGAGGCCGAGCCAAGTTGAGAGTTGCGTGGAACTCAAGGCAGAGAGGGAATGAACCATTTTCTATTGCGAGATCTATCCAATGCCCGAAGATATCCATGGTTTGATCCAAGGGAACCGATATGATGTAGTTCATAGGATGGACCGTGATTAATTTCTCATTACAAGATATATGTACATTGAAATGCCGGGTTTGGCTGGCCTTTCATACATACCTCATGTATTTCGTCCGTGATCGGAGCTAATACTGGAAATAAAACAGGTAAACGTAATCTCATATGGATCGAAACGCTGAAGGCGTATTGTGATTGTTCGAGATTAGCCCGAACAATATCATCGAATTGAGATAGGGCACTGAAGACGAGTATGGTATCGTTCGGCTTTGATTATGCGAGTTGTTACAAAAGATACCGGGGTTCGCCCAATACGGAGGATTTCGGCCTATTTTCGCAACCCGACGTTGTGTGACCCCCATGCAGGCGCATATTTCAATTCATATGATTCTAGCAATGACGAAAGCAACACCGTTCGCAATATCTTACAAGACAAAATGTCTATATCCACGAGTGACAAGCCGTTGGACGTTCTTATTGTTTGTCTCCTTTTCTCATGAAAGGGTCATTTACTCGGACAAGCTAACATCGGTCCTTATAGGTGGGGGGGTCTTTGGCAGGCCTCATGCAGGGCATCATGATAAAGCGCCTTGGTCACAACGTCCGCATTCTCGAGCAACACCCTTCATCTTCGCGTGATGGAGAGGCAGCTGGTATCACTGTCGGAGATCAAGTCCAGGAATTCCTCGAGAAGTATGATCTCATCACAGAACCTTACGCTGTAGATGTGGCTGCGACCCAAATTCTTGATAGCGAATTCAAGATGTTAGTTTTCCGTGAACTTCCATGGAAGGCGACATCCTGGTCAACACTGTATCATCGATTGCGCGCAAACTTTGATGGCTATAGCAGTAAATATGTGCCTGATCCGCCAAAACTTCCTGTGGGAGACGGTGATGGTATTTTTGATGTTGGGAAGCGAGTCACTAATGTCACATCGAGCAACGGAGGGGTGAAAGTGCAGTTCGAGGACTTGATCACTGGCCAAGCAGGCACTTTATGGGCAGATCTTGTTATTGCTGCGGATGGATCAAAGTCGAGCATACGCAAGCTCCTATGTCCCCAAGTCCAGATGCCATACGCAGGTTATCTGACCTGGAGAGCGACTATTCCCGAGGAAACAGTTTCCGAAGAGACGCGGCGAGCATACGACGGCCTATTCACTTTCTACGGATTAAAGAAGAGCTATTTTGTTGTGTAAACCGCACAGACAACTTCCCTTGAGACTGAGAATGCGGGCTAATATTTGAAAGGTATGTCGTACCCGGCGAGAATGGCAGCGTCAAGCCAGGAGAGCGTTATATCAATTTCGTGTGGTACTACAACTGCTCCGAGGACTCGAAAGAATTTGCGGAGATCATGACAGATGTAGACGGTCATCGGCATCGAAGCACGCTTCCTCCTGGCAAGATCCGACCCGAGGTATGGGCCAAACAGCAAGCCAAAGGCCGGCAGCTATTGGCTGCTCCGGTTAGAGAACTTGTTGAAATAATCAAGGTTCCGTTCGTTACGGCTGTGAGTGATTTCGAATCACCACAAGCCTGTTTCCTAGATGGCAAGCTTTTACTTGTTGGGGACGCACTTTCACTGTTCCGCCCACACATAGCACAGAGCACCAACCAATCTGCGACTGATTGTTTGCTGTTGGAGAAGGTGTTTAAAGGAGACATGAAGATATCCCAATGGGAGAAAGAGGTAATGCAGTACGCACACATGACACGGCTGCAGAGCAACGTCTTTGGTACCAAGCGAATGTCGGGGTACTGGGTATATCTCTATCATGCAGTTCGCTACCGTGTGGCAGCTGTGGCAAAGCGGTGGGGTTTCATCCTGTAAAATACAGCCACAAAGGAGATCCTTCCATGGAGAAGAGGCAACGGTCGTGGTAGTATGAGCTGTCATGAATGCAGGTTCCTGAAATACATGGCCTCGCCGTAGAGTTACATTTTATTTGACAGCGGCGTGTTCAACACATAAAATCATCTGAGAAAAGCGTTTGTAACAATCTCCTATCAACAATAGTTCGTAAGCTGTCAACCGGGCATCAGCGTTATCACTAATCAAATATGAAAAGAGTAAGAGCAGATGAGCTTTTAATGATTGGAAGATGGGTTTCCCGCGCTAGTAAAAGGCTTGGTCTCACTAGCGCCTGTTCCTGAACGAAATTGTTTCTTGGCACCAAGTTATTACGATTCTCACCACTCCTGCACAACCAACTTCTGTTCATCAATGGGCATTTCTTCCTCTACTTTCATTAGGTTTTGAATATATAGGACTACTACTGATGGCATAACTAGATCATGATTTTTGGACGCCCTTCGTCCACATTAAGAACGCCCGATGCACCAGAGTTCATCTGATTGTCTTCCTCTGCAGGATCAGGCTCCAACCAAATACTGAACTTAGTGGTCCCGTTCTGCTTCCAATCTGCCATGATGTCATCAGCGAAGTCATCCTTCATCGCTTCAAATGTACGATGGTCATTCTTTTGAATGGTATACTCGGAGTCAGCTTGTGACAGATTCAACTTGAACACGATGCGCTGAATATCAGGCTTTGACGTGAATTTCGACACTTCGTCGAACAGGTTTCTGACGGTCTTTCCGCTTAGTGATAGGATAGGCCAATGTCGCTTGACGAGTCGAGGAGTCCGGCAGGCGATTATGGAATAGCGAATTTCAACTGCGATATCCGTGACTGGTGTTGGTAGATCGTCTTGAGCTGGCTCTGGGGTCGCCAGGCCTGTGTCTAGAGATGTCGGGCTTCTGACACTGCTATGCTCTAGGATATTTGCGCCTGTAGTAAGGACGTCGTCGTCTTCATCCGCTACGGCCTGAGTCGCAGTATTCGGATTATGCTCAGGAGGCGGCGGTGTTCCTCGAGGACTAATATCGTAGAGATCCATAGAAGGGCTCCGTCTACTTCGCGCCCTGGTCTCCATAGCTTTGGACGCGGGACTGAAGTTCAGTACTGTTTGACGACCTCGATCTACCTCCTTCTTGGAGCCAGAGCGTGGGTTCTCTTGTTTGCCTCTCTCTTTTAGGTCATTGGATAAAGGTGTCGGTGGCATCAACGGACTCTTCTCAACAGGTATGTTCCGGTTTCCTGGGGTAGATGGCCGCCCAAGATCTGAGGAATCGGCTGTTTGAGAAAAGAGAATCCGGTCCGTACCATGGTCATGTGCCTTTGCTGTCCTGCATCGCCGTGGTTTTGAAAAAGCGATATACGAGAAATGTCTTTTTCCCTTTAACTTCTTACTTGGTGTATATTCTGAGTCATCATCTTCCGCAACTTTCCTTTTCGTCCTTCTAGACTCGGTGAAAGGTTCCGTTTGGCTTGTCGGAGTTGTCCCAGTAGCAAGTCCGGGGTCTGATGTGCTGATTTTCTGTCGTCCTACCGGCATTTGAGCTTCTTGAGCCTCTGGTACGACATCTGGAGTCCTTGGGTTCTCGATTTGCGTAGTCCCGTCCCCCTCGTCTTGGTTTGCAGTAGCTTCGATGGACTCCTGTTTCCGATAAAGTCAGCATGATATGTAACGTTCGAAGCGTCGCTAAACTATAATTGACATACCTCGTTAGGCCTACTTTCTTGATTTACCAACTCCTTGCGGCTTTCTACCCAGGCGAAGATATCTTCTGGGAGGTCTGAGTCATCAGAACTCTCTGCGTTGGCACTGCACTTTCGAGGTTGTCCGATCGCCGCTGCAGGAACAAAATCCTTAGAGTTATCCGATAGTCCCCATTTGGCGTGAGTTGTTGAGAGCGTGCTTTTTCGTTGTTCCCCTGCCCCTGTTGTCTCATATTGATGGGAGGGTAAGCCGCTACTGTTGGGCGCGTCTTCAGCGAGACCAGTCGATCTGTTCTTGCGTCAGAATGCGAAGCATGAGATGTGAATACTGTAAGCTTACCCAGTATCATCCGTGCCGACTCTCGAAGGCAGCCTTTGTAAATCTTGATCAGAGAGATTGAAGAAACGCGGGCGTTCTACCGCAAAGCTCTTATTGGGTTGTACGGTAATCGAGCTACGGTCACTTTCTACGCTTTCTCGCACTTGGCGGCCTCTGTTGGGATGGTTCGCGTTATGCGCCGAATACATGTTTTGTCGCCAGAATAATTGCTGTAATAGCTCTGCTAGTCTGTGATGCACCATGTCAGCACTTGGTGTCTGCTAAATCAGTTCGGTACCTACTTATCACTGTCCTTTGGGTATTCCAACCCACGCTTTGATGCCGAATTTGCGCTCACTGACCAGAACTTCATTCCGTAATGCTCATTCTCTAAGAATGTCCGAGCCATTCGTAACAATTCAGTCTGAGTTCTTGAAGTGTTCCAGTCTTTAAGTTCTCTTCTCGGTGTGCTGTCGCTGTTCAAATATTCCCTACGAAAATGAAGAGTAGCATCTCTGAGGTCGGCAGGGGATTTTCCGGCGGTGCCGTCAAAACCCAACTGTTCCTGAAGCTCTCTGACCTTAGGAATTTGATTCTGAGCTATTGGAGGTCTGCTGTTGAGAGGCATTTTTGAACGCAAGAGGGTTATCTCACAAGATATCGAATGGGAGAAGATCAGAATGCACAGAGAGGGGAAGAGAGGCAGGTGAAAAGGTTCAGAAACCTACTTCTGCTTCAGCTTAGTACGGACAAGGATTCTGCCAGGAAATTTTCAGGTTTCGCTATGTGAACGATGAACATGGCTCATAGGGATATGGCTTCTGGTTTCAATCCTGCAGCTAAATTAGATGCTGGGTTGTGATTGGTCCGGAATCAACTGACGATTTCCCCGTTGGGGTCGAAGGATTCAGCGCCAATCGATAGCGGCCATGAAATGCAGTCTCTGCCTGATCCCAGCATTCACAAGGCATTCTTCATCACCTACGCTCCAAGCAAGGCGTTTTGCGTCAAATAGTGACCCATCATTGAATATTGCTACTACTGTCAAAGCAATCAAAAAATATATTGTTGAGCGTTCTTTGAAATGTCTTTTCATATTAGAAATGCACCGCAATCTGACAACGCATCCTTAAGCGAGACCGAACTTTTAGCTGATCCTTGAATTGCTTAAGTCTTGCCTGGCTGGATGTCCTTCATCAAAGAAATAGATTCTTTGAACGAAAGTACGTGCCTTAACAACTTTCTAAAAGCGTTAGTAACGTTTTCGCATAGCCACAAAGCATGACGTACCCCAGCGCAAGGCTGACGCTTCTGCCTGATCTAGCGCAATTACACCTTCATCATTCTCGAGCAAGGTTCAAATGTTAATACGAATGAGCTATCAGATTCGGCCGAACAACCGAACTCTCTCAGCTCTGATGTTGGTACCTATTTGGAAGAGCCCACTCATTACTGTATAGTACCCCTAAATCTATGGCAGCTAGGGCTGAAATCCAGAAGCACCCCGACCACCAAATCATATAATAATTTTCAAGGCTTAACAGCTATATATCAATGAGTCATGGCATCAAAGACTGCTACAATAGAGTTGCAGGTCTCTGGTAATATAGCTAGCATTTAGTTCCTGCGTAGTGCTTACCGGTAAGTTACCGCGAGATAAAGCTGCAAGAATGACACGGGTACGGGAGCCGACATTAAATAACTTCTCTTCACCTACTTCATATCATCCTCTGTTTCCACGTAAACCCGACTTCAAAGAAATTCGATTTCCTTTCACCAATACTTCCAAGCAATTATATCACTCTGAGACTTTGAGATCGATCCGATAGCTATAACACCAGCAGCTCTCAACAATTAAAAACTGCCTACGAGTGTCGCGAATAGGAACGCTCCATATCTGTGCCTCCAAACAAATGGCGACTTTGACACCTCTTGGCCTAGATCGCGGGACTTCTAGCTATTTGGAGATTCTAGTTGGTTTACTGGCGAAGAAAATAGATTATTTGTAAATTATGGATATCAAAATTGTAGCTTTGATAATATTTATAGGTTTCAAATTAGATAAGAAATTTGTTAAGATTTTTGAGTGAGGTTGTGATCTTCAATCATGTAAACTTGTCTGCCAGGCCAGCAGCTTGTTGCTGTTGAAATCACTTCATAACAGTAAGGTTCACTAACAGCGTAGGTTGAAGAAGCACTCGTTGCGATGGTAAAAAAGTACAGGTTGAATCTTGGGTAAGACAAGTATTTATCACCAGCTGGCAGCCATTTCGTTCTAGGATATCATTCTGCTTTAAGCAAGCTAGTTTGATGGTGAGAACAGATTGTTTGTGCAATCACTAGACTTTGATCTATGCTCGACCAGTTGATGTCATGTCCTTGTATGATACAACGTTGTTGATTCAAGATCGCATCCTAAAGAAACTAATAATACTTTTCGATCCCGATTGTTACTCGACCAGTTGATATGTACCTAGAGCATGGTACAGCGTTCCATATTCAAGATCGCACTCTAAAACATTCATGAATACTCTTCGATCGCGTTGGGCAATCATGCCTTGTACAGTCTTCCAATTCTTGACATATGAAACCCTGATCATAATTGCGCAAGATCATATACACACCACACGCATTCAAAAGAACTCCTCGTCCTCACCCTCGTCAGTCTTGTTCTCAGTCTACTCATCTCAGTCCTCCTAGCACAGTCTTTCAATTCTTTAACAATGGTAGACCCCGAAGAACATTGCCGAATATCATGTACAAACCGCAAGCATTTAGAACAGCTCCTCACCCTCGCTCTGTTCTTCGTTTTCGTTGTCAGTCTGCTCATCTCCGTCTTCGGTGCCACCGATCAGCTCTAACCAAATTTCGAACTCGCAATGCCCCTTCTTAAGCTCATGCTTTGCTTCCTGGTTGAAAGCTTTACGCATGCGCTCGAATGCTTTCTGATCGCCAGCATGGATACGGTATCTATGACCGGTTTGAGAGCCTTTCAACTCGAAATTGATTTCTTCAGTGTTGACCCTGCCGACGAGCGCCTCAGTCTCGTGAAAGATTTCCGTCAATGTCTTTCCGCTCAACGAGCCTTCGGCCCAGTATGTTTTGATCTTTCGTCGTGGGGTTCGGGTCAGAACCATGAACGTAGTGTTAGCTTTCGGCTTCGGTATTTGGTCTGTATTATGTGCATCGGTATGTGTGTCTTCCTGATGCGCCTTCTCTGAATGAGAGATACCATTGCCCTCGGTATTCGCTCCTTCCCCTTGATGTACAACATCATCAATTGTGTTTATTTCTCCTGATGGCAACAGCTCAGATTGCCAGTCTGGCGAGTCGACTCTTGTCGAGTAAGGCGCTACTGTTGCCGTTGGCACTGTTGTAGATAAATTTGTTTTGGTGGCTGCCCGTTCTGCAGGGGTGACTGGTGCTGTCGCTGGGGGCGACAAGAGTGCCGCAGGCGTAGCCACTGTCACCGGATCCGTTTGGTGAGTGGTTACGTCCCCCTTATCATTCAAGCCCGGGCGTGAGGTGAGTTTAGCGCGAACACCTTGTAGCTCAGTCAGTAATATTCCAGTGAAAGGGGCAGCATGCTAAACTGACGAGCTCGGATTTTGGTACATCTGATGCACTGTTGCGCCCCGTTACATTTGCTATGCAGTCGCTTACATCGGCTACCTACATCATAAGGCTTACTTTGTGGATGTGAGATCTTTTGTCGTTTTTCGGACTCGGCCATCCAGATCGAGGGGGTTCGTTTCCGACTTGAACGTCGCAGCATGTCGTAGTGATCATCGTACTTGGCACATTTGCTGTAGCTATCCTCATCACTGCTCAATTCGCCAGATTGGTCTTGCGATTGTGGTGTGTCGGGCACTGCAACATCTGGGGCCGTAGGTAGTGGAGCAACATTACTTTGTTTAAGGAGTCCTTTTTCTTTCTGCATTCTCCGTGCACTCTTTGCTGCGTTGGCGTTCTTCTGGCAGAACACTTTGCCCAGCAGTTGTCTAATCCTACTGGCTTTTAGCTTTCATTACGAGCGTCACTAAACGATATACTTACTCATCCGCATCTTTGTCGTATTTCAATTTCTGCTTGTCATACCGCCAATAATTGGACCCATTGCTATTGTGGTGAAGAAAGTGTTGGGCCATCGTATTCAGATCGTCCTTTGCATGATGATAGTTGATCAGATCTGAGCCGGGCCTACCGTCCTTCGTTTGATAATGTATTCGCCAATGAGCAATTAAAGTGTTGAGCTGATCCTGCTCTTGAGCCGGTAGGTCATAGATGCCAAGGTCCTCGTACAGCTCTCTCATTACAAAGATGCGGTTGGTGCTAGCCATAGTTCAAGCTCGAGTCAAGTTGACAGCATGCTCGTATTATACAGGAAACAGGCCTACTCGACACCAACATAGAGATACAGAAGAGGAGAAGGATGACAGAAAGGAAAGCGCAAATGACGTGTTATTATCTAAATTAGCGGTAGAGCATGGGGTAATTCACTTCACTTCGCCCTCGGCAGCGGCGCATGTCTACAGGCTCTTAACCGCCGACAAGGATCCAATGAATGAACAGATATTGGAAACCCAATTCGATGAACAGGTCTGAGGCTCGGCACATAACTTCACCACAGGGCTTCCGATAGGCCTGAGAGAATATTCATAGTGTCAGTTCAAATTTGAAGCATAGATAGCTCCGGTAATCTACGTACAAAAAACGGCCCCTCAAAAGATATGCAAGCCTCGCGGAAAGGTGATATTAGAACACCCGTGCGACTGTTCCGTCGGATTAAATTGGGAATTGACAGCCTTTCGAACGCCTCGCATTCCACATAGAGATTAGTGCTGTCGTAGACGGTTGACATAACTACTCGCCAGAAGCCTGATTCGAGAAATGGGGCCCACATGATATGCACCTCGCCTTCGGTAAGAACATAGCGACACTTTAATTTCCATGCTTAGGTAGTTGTCAAAGGTATTGATCAAAGATACCATATCACAGCCCCTATCACACTCTTGCTACTGTAACCCTGGAACCACAGCGCCCCTATCACCGCCACCACCAATGTTCCCCCAACCCCCTGGGGGTCTTGTCTCTGGCTCCCGGGGAACTTCGCTCAACAACCTGAATCCCGAACTCTTGTGTCTATTCGTGTTGCTGGCGACGACAATAATAAAGTCCCGAAAAGACTAGCGAAGACAAGTGGCTCTGAGCTAAATTGTCAAAATTACTACTGTTCTGTTAATGAAAACATTATTTAGCGGAGAACAATTGAAGATCTTAGCTATGATCCAATACTTTACCATCGCTATGTAACGGTTTTCATGTGCTAATTATAGGTAATTATGCATTTTTAGCAAGCGCTAAGTATACCTAGCGTTATTGGAAATACCTATGTTTCGGCTCAAAGCGCGATTGCAGCAACAATCCGAATTATGTTTCGGCGGTGTACTGGCTGTATCCCATCATCAGGCTCGTACAACGTGCTCCTACGGGCCAGAAGCCTGTTCCCGATTTGTTGCAGCTACAAAGATCAGGCAACCCCTATCCGTCTCCTGGAAGCTCACTCCATCATTGGCAATAAGTCGCGGATCGGCTTGCCGAAGCCTAAATTAAGGTACATATGATCTTACGCGGTCTCAACACAGACTGACGTCGACCCCTCATGAAGGCGCAAATAGGGCTGTACAGAATCTCCCGTATTTAACCTTGGTTAGTACACCTGAAGATATTGAACTAAGACTGACCGTGACTTATGACCATAATAAGTACTTGAAGTCCCTGTTGTGGTGGGTATTCAGATAGGATGGAAGGGAGGCGCTATGGAGTAAGAGGCAAAACTATCCAGTTTTTGACGGCTAAACTCCGGCTTAATTCCATAAATTGAAGGCCGCGGGGGTTGCATGAGCCCCACTACTCGCGCCGATGGAAAAATAAGTATAGGCTGAATTCTTGGAGTAATATGAATTATTTCTATTGATTTTCTTTTCCCTCTTTTAACTTAGCCATTGCCACTCAATACTAACGAGATGCCAGCCGAAACTGCTGGAAAGGTAAGTCAATCAATCCCCATGAGAGGCTCTTGACGTCATGTACTGATTCGTCTCGGACAGACCATTACCTGCAAGGTGCGCCAGTGTGGTGGAAATCCCTTAGGAAATGGAGTCGGGTTGATGAAATACAGGCTGCGGTAGCTTGGGAAGCTGGCAAAGATCTTTCAATTGAAGATATCGAAGTCGAAGCCCCCAAAGCACATGAAGTACGAATAGAGATCTACTACACTGGAGTCTGTCATACCGGTTCGTGCGGCTCAAAATCTATAAGAAATGCAAAAGGCTAAGGCTTTGCAGATGCATACACGTTATCAGGAAAAGACCCAGAAGGCGCGTTCCCTATTGTTTTAGGTCATGAGGGCGCAGGAATCGTCGAGTCAGTTGGGGAGGGTGTAACAAATGTCAAGCCTGGTGATAACGTGGTAGCTCTCTAGTACGTACTCAATATGGATCAGCCGAATTGAGTCTCGGAGCATTGCTAATCATCTGTCCTTCAGCACACCCGAATGCGGCGAATGCAAATTTTGCAAGTCTGGCAAAACGAATCTCTGCGGCAAGATCAGGGCTACACAAGGAAAAGGAGTAATGCCTGACGGTACATCACGATTCAAGTGCAAGGGCAAAGAATTGCTTCATTTCATGGGAACCTCCACCTTCTCGCAATATACTGTGGTCGCAGACATATCCGTTGTAGCCATCACATCCAAAGCACCCATGGACCGCACATGTCTGCTTGGCTGTGGTATCACGACAGGCTATGGAGCAGCAGTCGTCACCGCAGGCGTGGAGAAAGGCAGTAATGTCGCAGTTTTCGGTGCTGGATGCGTTGGATTATCGGTCGTCCAGGGTTGTGTGAAGAATGGTGCTGGCAAAATCATAGTCGTGGACGTGAATGATGCCAAAGAGGCGTGGGGGAAGAAGTTCGGTGCGACTGATTTTATAAACCCGACGAAACTTGGTGGAAAGAGCATTCAAGAACACCTTGTTGAGATGACAGACGGAGGCTGCGACTACACCTTTGACTGCACCGGGAACGTGGGTGTCATGAGAGCGGCATTGGAGGCCTGTCACAAGGGTTGGGGACAAAGCATTGTTATTGGTGTTGCTGCTGCAGGTCAAGAAATCAGTACAAGGCGTAAGCTTTCTCTGCTCCGGCATGTTCGATCCGTTGACTGATACTGACACATCTTCGTAGCGTTTCAACTTGTAACCGGCCGTGTATGGAAAGGATGTGCTTTTGGCGGTATCAAAGGTCGCTCGCAATTGCCAGACTTGGTGGACGATTACATGACTGGCAAGTTGAAGGTAGACGAATTCATTACTCACCGCCAGCCACTGGCCAAGATCAACACAGCCTTTCAGGATATGAAAGCGGGAGACTGCATCCGATGTGTGGTAAACATGCGGGAAGGTTAGGTTACTACTTTCGCGGAATGAAGTTATCTCTGTAAATATCATGCCAACTAAAGTGTCTTGGATACCTTTTGAGTCTGGAAGGGACCAGAGAGTTCATTCGAAGTCCCAGATACTCTGCCGACCAAGGGCCAATAAGTTCATGGGAAGTATCTGTGTCCCTGCGATCGTTCTGCTATGTAAGCTCTAGATCAACTGATATGAGACACCTGGGACTCACCTTTCATTGAACAAAGCCACGTGCAAAACACAATCAGCCAGCGGCATCCAATCCCTAACCAGCACCTAAGCCTTGTCAACGTGTAATTTCCACTCCCAGACCAAGCCCAACAACATCACAACTCCCCCACCTCCCCCTTCCCCCCGGGGGCATCCACCCCCTCCCACCCCACCACCAGATCATCAACACAAACCTCCCAATCCAACCCATCAACCCCATACCTTGCACCAACCTCCACCTTCCACAACCCATCCCACCTCCTCCCACTAAAAGCCTCAAGCTTTACCTCTAACATATCCCAAAACCCGTACGGAAACACAACGCTCCACTCCAATACCTCCTCCTCTCCCTCCCCATTCCCATCCCCTTCCCCCTTTCCCTTCCCCTCTTTATCAACCCCTCCCACCCTCATCCTCCAACCCTTTATACTTAGTTTTGTCCCCCCACCCCCTTCCGGCGCAGCCATAGGCTTGACTTTCATGCCTACTAATTCGAACCCCTTTTCCCATTCCTCCTTCCACCTCGCCTCTTTCCTCATCCCTTCCCTATCAAGCTCAAAATATGCACCAGGACACCCCTCGCATTCCCTCGACCCTAACAGCGCATTCGGCTTCGAAGCCGCACAATTCCTATCCTGCGGCGATATCCAGTTTGCGAGAGCAGGGGAACGGGGCGCGAAGAGGGAGAAGCGGGGGGAGAAATGGAGGGGGATATGGGGTAGGATGGGGGTGGGGAGGGGAGAGAGGCCGTGGGGGGGTGGGGGCAGGGCATCGAACTAGATGGAAAGGGGGGTTAGTGGGGTGGTGAAGTAAGTTGGTCTAAGGGAGAGGGGGGTATAAGGGAGGGGGGAAGTACGTTGAGAGTTGTGGTATAGGTAGGTGGGGATGCGGTGGTGGAGGTTAGGAGGAGGAGGAGGGCGAGGAGGGTGGTGGGGAGGAGCATGCAGGGTGAGGGTTGGAGGTGGGAGCTATAAAGGGTACAGATAAGGTAGGATCTAGAGCGTTAAGAGCAGCTTTGTAGACGAAATTCCATTGGCGGCATATAGCAGACAAGTCTGCTGATGTGAGGATTTGAGATTCATGCTATGTACCTAAATTCCCGGGAAGGTCGCGTAAGAGCGTGCTTAGGCCCGGGCGTTCCCTTAGATGGAAGAGATCACCTATCAGCCCCTAAACCGTATAGCCCCCACAGGGCTGATGCCTAAAGCCCCCTAAAGCTAGTTTCCTAGGAAACAAGATCTGGGAAAAACCTGGCTTCTTGTCGCCTGGACGACCCGGCTTTAGTGCAGCTCTAGGGGGCCGTACGGTTGATAGGTGATATCTTCTATAAACTCGTTTTCAATCGAAACCCGAACAGTAAGATATACTAATGTAAGAGAATGGAGTATCAACTATGCATATAAAGCTAATATCCAACATATCATCACGGTACTAACTAAAACCCCTTGAAGTTATACCTTTAAAGGTCTCCAACCCTTTAAAATATTTATAGCCTTTCATTGTGTAAATGATATGTGATAAAAGAGATCTACTGCTTTAAGAGATCTTAATAAGTATTAAAACACAGATTGAACAACTCCTATACATAACTTATACACCCACAACAACACGAATCGTCTACGAATGCCAAGTTGTATCCCCCCTACCCTCACGTTTATGGGCGACACCGCTTTCCCTAACGACTACTTCTGGCTATTTACTACATACTCAGTCAAGCTTTAGAAAAGATTAATATTGGGATAGACAAGCTCGTTTCAGGAAGACGGTACTGCACCCCAGCAAAGAAACAATATAAACCTGGTCGCTGGTATATGCGAGGCTTCGTATTTTCTCTCGCCGCAGCTTGCACTTGGCCACAATCTTGCGGGGAATTTTTCATTAAACTGGGCTTCATATTCCGTCATTATTGTCCGGTCACCTCTTCCAAAATAGCCCTGGGATCTCTTACTTCGCTCCAATTATGCCAATCATACGACGTAGATGGGTTCCATCTCCTTCTTGATTTTTAATGGCCAACACTTTGAATGATATAAAGTCGCAGCTCCAATTATTCTATAGCACTCGTCATACTTTCCTACTGAGCCCACCGGACGGAGGACCAGGACATTTCTCCGATCCAATGAAAAGAGAATATCTCTAGCCCGAGCTGTTGAGTCTGCCAGTCCTAGCATGTTGTTTTCGGTGCGGCAAAGTCGTCTGCTCCGACAGCAGGTCATTGCTAGACCATAAAAAGCCTCCAATCGCCTCAACAACAAGGCCATTTGTTTCTGAGTCGCTGAGTACGAGACAGAAGCATCAGGCTTTTCCGAGGCTTCCCTTAACCAGAGCAGGAATTTGTGAAAGTCTTCCAGCTCGTTATCATTGTAGACCCAATCCATTTTGGATTCGGGCCAGAAGAATTCATCTTGTGTCAGTAAAATGCGGAGAAGATGCGCATCGCCAAGGGACCTGTGGCAGGAACACTGGCTTTCAAGGAATGGATGCCCTCGCATTGGTGACACCAAGGTTTGTAAGTCCCGAAACCATGCTTCTATTTTACGCAGTTGGATTGGCCTACCCACGTGCATGCCCCGGGTCTTCCCATCTTCGGTCTGTTGGCCTAAGTCGGCGATGACTCCTACCCGAAACCCTCCACCCAGAGAATGTTTCTAGCATCATCGACGATACGCACCGAAGAGCTCCGTCTCTTTGCACGTGGTAAATCTTGGACGCGCATTCCCTCTTCCGAATGGCAACTTTCTAGTTTCTGCGGAATCCAGGAGGGTAATCTGCCGGCTTCATCCTTGTCAAAGCACAGATGAAGTAAATCTCGTCCATCCCCATTTCTAATGAGAAATTTGGCAAATCTCAGTCTTGTCTTATCGAGACTCTCCTTGTAATTTGGGGCTAGCTCAGCAGAATTGCCTTCTTTAGCTATTTCTAATAGAGAGAAAAGAAGATCTCTTTCGTCGTAGACTTCCACATATCGTGTGTCCCACATCAGTTGTATGAGCGAAGGTTGCTCGTTTTTTACCGACTTGTCGCAGACATATGCGAGCCGCTTGAGTGTCGAGGGTTCCAGCTCTTTGGGACCCCCAGCGTGAATTCTGACTATTTCAAGAGTCTGCCGTGTAAGGTCCCGTAAATTATGCAGGTCTCTACCGATTGTGAAAGTTAAACTCTTCGCAAGCACAGCTTCCTCAAGTGTCCAGCACCTTCTCCACCAGGCGTGTTCCCAGACTTTCTCCATAGCTCTCCGCTCCAAGGAGCCTGGACTTAGAAAGAAGTGCTTTACGTCAGCTGGCCTGCGAAATACCCACTCCTTAAACCGATGCTTCACAAGCTCCCTCTCAAGATGAGTTGTAGCTTTTGCGACAGCATCGAGCTCGTCTCTACTGAGACCAAAATGCACCAATACCGCATGTGCAGAGGAGTAGATGTGCTTCATCAACGAGACTTGCTGGGTTTTGTCATGTTTGTCTTTTTGGTTGATGCAGATACCATCCGCCCAGACAAACATGGTATTCCTGATCTTCTTCCCGACGACTGCTACCTCTGTTAAGGCAGCATAAAGGTTTTCTGTGATCATGATCTCAAATTCGTCGTCATCCTGCTCGATCACAATTTTCTTCGACAGGACCTTTTTCCCCCACACATAGGAGATCGCCACATAATCGTCTTCCACAGCCTTTAAAGGCTTTACAACCAACTGACCTCTGACCTGACGGTCGACTGCACCGTGCTCTGTGCGTAAGAGAAACAGACGAATGTGACCGTCTTCTTTAATGGGCTTAAATGAGTATTCAGGACAAGGTTGCGAGAGCCCATTGGTCTCGATAATGCAGTCGGCGAGATCATTTAGGGCCTGCAATTGATCGTTCACTCGACGATCGTTACGCTTTTGGAGAAACCGTTTCATCTTTGCAAGAAGCAATAGGACTCAGGACCTCAAGGAGATTCTGTAGCAGACTACCATCCTCGTCACACGACGACGTGTAGGGTTTCAGCTACGCAGGTTTCCGCTGAGGCTGAGCGGACGGGGCTGGCTCTCAAGCTACCGCCTGTGCCGCCCTAGGTAGCCTTGAGCCGCTTGCTTGGCCGAGATAACGATGGATCTCAGCCTCACATTTGCTAGAAATTGAACTGCGTTGAGCCATCCTTTCAAAACTTTTCAAGAAGCGAGTATCATACCTAGCGGCGTCGCCTCTTTAGTGCAACAAAACCCCACAAATGTAGCAATCCAAAAGTCTATAATATCCATTTCCTCGAGTTGGCCCAACGGCCTGTGGTTGCTCTTCAAACGAAAAAGCAACGGAGGAGAATTCTCGCAGAATAGCTAGCTTCTCTAGAATCACGACTTCTTACTCTCCAAGTCTCCACATATCTATTGCTGGGTCTGCAAAGCCGTAGTATCCGAGATGTTTCTTGAACAAACATATGCGCAAATTCATCACTGCCGTCCTCATCCAGATGATTCTTCGCACTTAACACTTATTTCTGAGAGAGAGAGAAGTGTCTTGCATACTCACTGACCTAATTCTACATCTTGTTCTTCTAGCACTGTATCAGCAGTGAGGGTTTTCACCTAGACTGGAAATATGTTATACGAAATCGCATATATCTTTGTTTACCTTCACCACCCGTAGTCAAAAAGCTCAAATAATGAAAGAAAAACCTCGATTGCAGTCTGCTTCTTGACTTGTAATGTATCTTACGATGAGCATGTCGTTTAGACTGGTGCCTACTGTAAAATCCCACGCATGTTCGCACAATAATCTCAGAAGCCGTCGGTCAGGCCCGGAGGTGCGCATGTGCACGTACGCTCTCCGAAGCTTTTGACCCGTTTATAAGATGTGATGAGGGTGTTTTCAAAGACGTGAGGTTGGCATGCTGCAGATATAGTAGGGGGAAAAGACCATTTCATTTCTGTTGTGGAAAAAGAATGCAGAGCCGTGTACCTCTTGACATGGCCTACCAAAGCATGCTAGCTATGATATAGAGTAAGCTCTATGCTGACGCCATGGAATGATATACTTCATCGCTATTCATGCAAGAGTGAGCTAAAAGCTCGATGTATAACGCACGATTCACCAGTCCCACTCATTGTAAGTCACCTTTGTGTCTCCGCAAGCTACCATCAATGCCTCCCATCCATTCATGTAATCCACCATCGTCAGTGGTATACCCTTGTTTCAAACGCCACCGATAATGCTGCAGTGTATGCCAATCCCATGTATCCTCATCTTATCCCTCCCAAATCGTCTCCAACCCCAAATCCCCCCGCCTCTCAGCCCCACAAACGCTCCACCTCTTCCTCTTATCCCTTCCCCTCGACAATCCAGCCCCATCGCTACCCAATCTCCGTCGTATTCCTTCCTCACTCTGCTCCTCCCTATCAGCGGCAGCTTTTAGTTTTGCAATCTCCTCTGCTTCGAGCTCTGCATCCGGACTGTCGGGTATAGTTTCTAGACTCGATATACTTGGGGAGCGAGAACGTAGGGAGGTCGGCGTGGAGGGTACGGAGCCGGAAGAGTAGGAGTAGTTGGAGGGATAGGATTCATTGTATTGGCTTGCTGCCAGGGAGGGCGTGGAAGTGCAAGCACGAAGCGTGTTCTTCGGGGTGCTTGATCCAAAGGCTGATTGAGAAAGTGGTGAGGCGGGCCGTCGACGGCTGCGTGGGAATGTTTGGTGGGTGTATGGTATAGGTGATGTGGGTATAGAGTCGTAATCGATTGTGACCCGTGGAGTAATGTCCAATTCTGAGTTTTCTGATATAGTCTGGTCTATGTCTAATTGGTTACCAAAGCTGGAAAAAGTTTCATCTGTAGGCTTCCTCATTGGGCTGCGATGTCGGCTTGGAGGACCCAAGGGACTGGATGGTCGGGTTAGGAACCGATCTGCAACGCTGGGGACTGGGGAAGAGTGGGCACGCGTCATTTGGGGTGCTGAAGGAGTACCGCTTGAAGAGCGTGAACGTGCGTGGCCTCGTGCGAAGGGGGAGCGAGTACGAGGTCGTAGTGGTAGGGTTGTCGTAGATAGGCTGGATAGAGGTGACAGTGTCGATGGTGAATCTGGTGCTGTTGCTCGACGAGGCGTTTCAGGACGAGGGGCAGATATTTCGATAGGAAGAGCAGGAAGAGGCTTGAGATCTGCATCTTCACGGTCTACCCTAGGAGGGTTCATTATAATAGGCGGCTCCATCACACGGGGTGCCATGTTGTTGTTTATCTGGTATTTGGAATGCACACAACAAACACACAGCTCAGGTCCTTGTTAAGGCTGCGTTATGAGTATTGCATATCTGATTGGTGGTTCACTCCTTGTTGTTGTGTTGTTGTTCTGCGAAAGAACGAAAGAAGGGCTGGTGGATGTGGACTCGACGAGGAAGCGGTAGCCTTTAGTATATAGAATCAGGCAAGCAGTCTTGGCTTGTTCTTGTTCTCGGTAGGCAGGATGGATGAGTCTGCCTTCATGCGTGGAAGGGCTGACCACATGATACTTCGAGGTACTCGAGGTACAAAGAATGAGACAAGGCAGATGACTGGAGGTGATCGATTGGACCCCTACCCCCCAATTGTACTTCGTAAAGTCAAGTCAAGCGACCCAAGGCGCCGGGGAAGATTCGGCTGTTGGGGTCCCCGGGGGTTGCCGCAGGGGAACAAGGGGGCCTAGCAAATGATAAATACCCGCTCCACGCGCTTTCAACCTTTCTCCACACCGCCCCCCATTATTGCGTGGCATGGCTTGCAATGGCTTGCATGGGAGATCCATCCAGACCCCTTGGACACCAGATGCATAATCATCCTGGGAGGATTAACCAATCTCATCCTGCACCAGCTCTGTCCGTGAGGCACAACCTTTCCACGGCAAGACCACATTCTGCTACCGAAACGTCTCTCTTGGACATGAGAGCGCTTCTGCAAGATGATGGGTAATATGTTACGCATCCCTAAAATCCAGCCGTTATTGCTGTCGATCGATTGGCCACCTTAGCTAGTGGATCTGATTATGTAGTCCTATGTCTGATTACGTACGGCACACTCCCACAAGATACCTCCTCCTCAGCAAAAGGTACCTTAACCAGCTGCGGGGCGTCGAGAAGCCACATAAATCCAATATGCATGCATTAGTGCAAGGATCTCGGAATCTACCGACGTGCGTCGTCAGATAGATAAGAGCATTGCCGAGAATGAATAATAGCCTTAACAGAATCTAGATTTTGATTGATGTGGAAAGCAGCTTGCTTAAGATGGTATTGTACTGGGTGAGGTAGTCACTACATTATTTCAAATAGGTGCTGGGCAACTACTTATTCTTTGGTTCGTTTTTTCTGCAGGTCTTGTTATGTACGGTTACTGAGGAAGACATTAATTGCTGGCTCTGGGACTAAGATGCTCTCATTACATCGGGCATTGGGAATATCAACCAAATTGCGTTCAGGCAGGTCTTTGAAGCAAAGACTTAGACATTGGGGAAAAGCATTGGGCAAACGTGTCCTCTGGTTTTCTTCATCTCGCCTCATGTTCTTAGGTGACGAGACACTGTGAACATCTCCATCTACCTCATCCTATCACCAAGTCCCTCACCATACTCACAACTCCCCCGGCTCCCCCCCTTGCCTCCTCCCCACACCTTCCCCAATCAACCCAACCACATCCTCCACCGTCCCCGCCGTAGCACTCTCCCCCAGCACCTCCTCCACAACCCCATAGATCTCACTAACACACTCAAACAAATCACCTCCCCCACCACCACTACCCCTATCATCTCTACCACCACCTTCCCAACCCCCTTCCTCCCTCATCGTCTTCGCAATCTCCTTCATCTCATCAATCCATCTATACGCTTTCGGTCTACAACAAACACCCCACATGAATCAGCACACCATTCCCACATCTTCAACATCGATACTCAACAAACACATGAAAATCAAAAATCGACAGCAAAATCCACTCACGGACACCCTCCAACCCCCCTCTCCAACACCCCCTTCACCTTAGGACTATGCACATCCAACATCTCCCTCAACTGCTCCAAAACGCCCATCCTCTTCGCCGTCGTATAACTCTGCAAAGCAATCGCAATCAACCCCTTACTCGTCGCCGCGAAACAGCATTTTAACCCGCTCGCTTTACCGATTTCATCCCCAACATGTGATGCGTTAAGAGTTTCTGACAAATGGGTGGGTAAGTGGTGAGGGCCTGAGAGGACGACGGAGGGTTTCGTCCAGGTGTTGTCGGATGTTTGTAATTTAGGCGGACCGCCGATGATCTAGTAGGTATGACGACTGCGTAAGTCGAAACTTTCTCCACCAAAAGATGTGTAAAGAAGGAAAAACCCAAAGAAAGAAGCAATCACTCGCAAGAAACATCCATCACAAACATTTCCCACCAATAAAACGAGAAAGATAGGAAGACCCAAGGAAAGAAGCAATCACTTTTAAGAACCAGGCATCATAAAACCTCCCACCAAAAAATCTTCGTCAGAAAGCAATCACCCGCAAAAAGAAAAACATAATCACCCACAGAACCCAAACCCAGAATCAAAGAATTACTCACCCCACCGTCCACGAAATTCACCCCCCTCCCCTCCGTCCCCTCCCACAACCCCCCAATCCCCCTCGCCGTACCTGGACTAACAGCATTCAAATCCACATACCACGTTTCCCTCCCCTTCTCCTTCTCCCCTGCCACCTGCTTCCACGCCTCCACAAACCGCTCTGCCGTCTTAATCGCATCTCTCGGCGGTACTATCGAGAGGATATAATCGGATTGCAGCAGTAGGTCTTTGTCGGTGGGGAGGAGGTGGATGCCGGAGGATTGGGCGCGGGAGAGGGTTGAGGGGCTATGGTAGGTAGGTGATGGGTTAATTGAGGTGGAAATTGGTGGTGAGGTAGTGGAAGATTGGTGTTTGGAAGGGAAGAAGGCGGGGGCTTAAATACCTTCTATCTGATACGTTGGTTATAACGCGGTAGTTATGAGCGATAAGGAGTTTTGCTATAGCGGAGCCCATGTCGCCAGGGGAGATGATGGCGAGGGTAGCGAGGGGAGGCATTGTGGAAGAACCTTTTCTATGATGTGTTTGAAATATGGGGGGTTAGTATGTTAGATCGCCGGGAGAAACGGGTCTTCTTATGCGATGGTATTGCGGTTTGTCATGCAAGGTATGATGGAGATGGATATAGAAGGTAGGTATAGCGAAAAGCGGAAGGAGATCACGTCATCGTGCATCATGTCTGATCCGCAGTCATTCTGTGGGGCGGTCTGGATTGATAGGTCATCCCGCGTGGAAGGCTGTGATACCGCGACTTTGGGGTGGTGTAATAGAGTAGATGCATTGCGAATCGCCAAACCACGAAGAGTACCATGAGACCGCTAACGTCGTGAAAATGAAGCCACCAGTGTTTGGGCTGGTACCGTTTGAAAGCGATAAATCCTCGCGAAAGAAAGTCCTGTCTTAGACGCTGTATACCATTCATACCGTAGTCGTGTTTCAAAACTTGGCCTTTTCTTCATTGTGCATTGTCTCGTGCCCACCTCAACTTCTCGCTATCATTGCGGGTCCACGGCTCATAGCCCAACAGAACAGCAACCCTGTAGGCATCAAGTCATATTCAAGCTTGACCGCAATTTGTCCCGTCATCTTGAGGATGCGACACAGCAGACCATATTCCCGGGACAGAGTCTGGATTTCTCTCGTGGGAAATGTCCACGGTCTGTACGAGACCAATCTCGACCGTACCACCTCTCCGATCCAGGCTGTCCGGACCAACGTCCTCTGTTTGAATCAATGACCCTGGTCCAATCTCAACTTGGTACGTTCCAGCATATTCGTGAGCAGTACGCGCCTTGGATGAAGATGGCGTCGCTTTGTCTGGGTAGCTGCGAAGAGGACGTTGATCTTCCAGCTGGCGGGCTGAATTCTTTGCCGATCTATTAGAACGGAACAGAGGTCTTATAGCTGGGATGCAAGCAGCTAAAACGCCGAGATCTTGTTCCAAGCTATCATTGGTTATCACTGGTCAGTGGAACCAATCAATCGAGTAAGGTCAATGACGGTGCAAAGCGGAGGGTGTACTTTGAGCATGCACACTTACACGGCAGCGATATCAATACTAAAAAGATTCCCTGCTCATGCATTTAGCCCAAAGGATATATGGGAAAGGGTGCGAAGTCAGCTGTTTGCGGCGCACACTTACAGGTTGGATCACTCATAGATAATTCTCTTACGTAGGCTGTGCGGAAAATGGCACAGATGCCGCTACTAAGAGTTCAAGTATTAGTAGTGATACAAAAACTGTATTAGGCCTGACATTTTACGAGACTCACAAGAAACCCATCGCCATCAGCACGCAAATACCCGCCTTGAGTCTTGGCCGCATTTGGATATTCCACATACACAAGACCGGCAGACTTGCAAGTATCCAGTCACAGATCACTGAAACGACTGCGGAGTATTTAGCTTGCTATAGGTAAGCTTGTGTGATAACTCACCTCCATTATAGTATGCTGCAAAATTCACCACTGCAGAACTCACACAATTGCCGTGAATTGAAGGATCCCAAGTCTTCCTCATCGGCGTGCATTGCGTCATGAGGAGTATGATAGAAGAGATGTTCATCAAAGTCATAAAGGCTATAGCACAATAAAGGATTCGTTTCCAATGGCGAATCGCCCCGAAGATACGCAGCAGAAAGAGGCAGATAGATATCCGGGTAAAGAATAATGCAAAAGTTCCTACCCATTCCGTCAAGTATTGCCATTTCAAAGCTTGAGTGAGATCTGCTAAGAAATCTGGATTGAGCGAGAGATAATATAAGTGTCTTCCCAGGCCGTGACGAATAGCAAAAGCAGTGAATGCTCCAGCTACTATCCAGGTCGTCTGGATAAAAGCGTCAGAGAGCCCAACTGTGTCAACTTTATCAGACGTGCAATGCTTACTACACTCAAGACGATGAAGACATCGTCCAAGCCAATTTGTTTGACAATGCGTGATCTGACGTACATTCGGGCCAAAACAGACATCGTGGCGAGAAAATCGAAGATTATGATGGTAGTAGCTAATGCAGAGCCTCTATTACGGTCACCACCAGCTGGTGGACTCTCAAGAGAAGCCATTGTCGAGTTCTTCGGGAAGGCTGAAGAGTGCACGAGAAGACAATTGTTTCAGGTTGGAAGATTTTCTGATGTTATGGAAGTAGAAATGGGGAGCGAAACAGAACAGAAAGCATGCCATATATAAGGCAAAAAGGCATTGCGTGATCTCAGCCCGGACAGTTTGTGCAGAACCGCTGCGTCGCAATGCTGTTCGGCGGCACAGCTTGTAGGAAGTTCGAGCACCTCAAAGATGGCAGAAAAGCACAGCTTATAATGGAACGAGCCATAGATCGGCATCTGCATACTGCTGTTGCCAGACTCTTCAGACAACAGGCTCCAATGATATCCTGTGATGAATCGTTGCAGCAGCACTTCCTTTCAATGCTACCACGGCAGAGGTTGTAGTTCGCTGTAGGAACCACTCAAAGATCCTTTCGCTTAATCCAGCAATTGAGGCAGCCCCATTACTAGGTGTTGCAGGATTGCGCAGTCCGAAACTCTGCCCAGCCGTCTGGATTGTCATGCACACCATTCAAGCCTGATGAATTCTGCGGAGCGCTTGTTTTCTCAGTACTGATAAAGGGACGCTTCGACGCGAGCTACATCTCGCAGACTGCAGAGCATTCACCATGATACCGAAAAGGTGGAGCTTGACGGGCCGGTCTGTAATCAATCATTGGATAGAATTTTCTCGAGGGTATGTAGAAGTGGAGTTTCCTGTAGGATTGGGGCGAGGTGTCGAGAGTATCGAGAGCGAGAAGAATTACATTGGGCCGAGGGGGCCTGGACTGGAGCTGACGTACAAAGCCCCATTTTCTTGCACATTGTATGGCGCAGCTGTGCCGCAGCAATGGGTCAACTTACATAGCTGCACGTGCGATAGCATATCTGAAACATCCACATCTTGATATGCTAGAGCAAAATGTAGCTATAATTAGTAGATCATGCCGCTTCGTCGTCATCACAGTCGAAAGATCTAAGGGTTGTTGCTTATCGTGTAAGTGGGTAGCCGCAGCTACTCAAGGTAACTCACCCATGATGACTAAGCCACGTGAGCCAATAGCACCTTCCTTTCTGTGGACCTGCACAATCTATTTATCATGATTCAATAGATGCACATTGGTGGCAATGTAATTGGAGAGAATGGAAGCGAGGGTGAGGGGGTTTGTGGATGCTGGCGTCCACCTTTCACAGGGGTAATTGGCGGAATTCTGCCGCTTGGGTGGACCCAGATCAGCCAATGGCTGGGTAATCAGCTCGCGTGTACGACGTTAGTAGGTCTGCACGTTCATAACACTTGCTCTGATGGAATCATTCTCGATCCTAGCATTGAATACCAGGGAGAGATGACTCCAGAAGTAGCGAAATGTTTGCCATTCCAGAGATAGAAGGTGTAGACAATTAGCTAGCAGATTCGGTCTCTACCCGGATAGCCAGCAGGAAAATAGACGCTCTGGGCAAGCATTAAGGAGTAACAAAAGAGATAAAGTAGAGCTTTTGGAGCACTTCCATAACAAGCCCGATCTGCAATTTGCCTGCCCGTATGTTCCAATTTTTGTCCGTCTCTGTACTTTGAAGCCGCAGAAACAACTTTCCAGTAGTCTCATTTACCGTCCACAGCAATCCCATTTGTTTGCTCCTCTTCGATAACGGCCTCGCCATCCTTGGCATTGTCCGCGAGCGCCTTGGCTTTAGCAGCTCTAGTCATCTCACGCTTCATACCATGCTTGACTGCGTCAAGGACAGTATCGACAGTGGCTCGTGGTGTGAACCTTGGCTTTGTTCCTTCTCTGAAGACGCCAGTGCGGACAAGGATGGAATACCACTCGTTCTTACAAGCGGACGACTCGTTGTACTCGTTGGTGCCACGAATATCAGACTCTGGGGTATCACCAACGAAGTAGACGGTCTCCGGGGGCTTGTTCATACCGTGGGTATCTTTTCGCCATTGCTGCAGCAGTCGTGTGGCAAACTCGAAGGTGCCGATTTGAGGTTTGCCAAACGCAGTCGATGCGAGCGGCTTGCCTGTAACTGCTTGATACATGGCTTCCGTCGATATTCTGAGCGCGCCCATGCCCAAGCGTGTGTGCTCGTGCTCAGCTGACCATATGAAGTCGTTGTGCGAGAAGAAGATGGGAGGTCCTTCGTCGTAGTTCTCGGATCTTGTATAAAGTCGACCATTCACCGAGGTGAGGATATCTATGATGATCTGTTGATCATCTCCCCAGTGACGGGAATCAGCAAAGACAAAGATAGCTTCGATGTTCAGTTCGGCGAGGTTACGCTCTCGTGAATCTTTCCACTCTTCGTCCGTGAGCTTTCGGAAGGGCGTTGTTGTCTTATCGCTTTTTATGATATCGCCTGGGGTGACCACATCCTTGAAACCGTAGCCCTCTGCGACCTGTCGACATTTTTCGCCCTCTCCCCCAACGACCAGGACTGTCGTGTATCTCTCAGCCATCTCTTTCATGGGTGTATGACCACATATGAACTGTCCTGGGGAGATCTCAAGCTCTAGCTGTCGGCTCAATTGCAGACATCGCTCCTGTTCAGTCTTGCCGCCGCCGTTCGTAAGGAAGATATATGGGCTAATTATTTTCAGCACTTGCACACAGGAACGAATGTTCAGCACTTACACTTTGATACCATATTCATTCTGGCCGTTTAGGACTTTCATAGCTTCGATAGCCTCTGGTATTGGCCTTCCTCCTCGGATCAGGACTCCATCTATATCGAAAGCGAATGCATAGCTGTCGGTAGTAGTGGTCTTGGGGATCATGGTTGGTGTTGTCTCGCCGTCAATCGAGGAGTCGGCGAGACGGTGCTTGGCCATTTCAAGCGCTGCAGCCGTTTCGTGGGCGTCACTGGGTCGATCCATATGTTTTGGCGGTACAACGACAGACGGTCCAAGATGTAGGTCCGCGAAGTTCGCTGTGGCGGAGGATAGACGACGGACCGCTGGACGCGATCCAGGAGGTAGGAGGCCATCTTGAGGTGGCATACTTGAGCTGGCTAGTTTAGATGGTGTCTCGCAGAGGGTCGTTCCAGCTGCTTTTTGAGGCTCAGTGGCCTTTTCAGTCCTGATCTCACCCATGGTGTGGTTGCATGGAAATCTGGGCACACACAGTGAAAGGGTTGCAACGGCAAGGGGACCGAGGCAATATGTGCGAATGAAGATTAAGGTGTGGTGGATCAGGAACGCTCCACACTATTTATTGACTTGGTGGTGGAGCTCGGGAGGAACGGCTGTTCAGTTAGTGGTACACTTATCAGCATTGTGAAAGAGATATTTCGAGAGTGAATCGAGATATCCCGCATGAAGATTTCCATGAGGGAAGTGGCGCAATATGCCTCAAATCAATCAAGGCAGAGGCAAGAAAGTAGGGTGAACACCAACGAGACGAATATACTTTACCCATGATCAGTCCTCGATGTGGTAGCGCATTGGTCAATATCCCATTGAATCGGAAAGGCGGGAGCTGGGATATTGATAAGTGGGTGCCCATACACGCCCTATGAAAAGCTGGCTCGCCATCATCTGAATGCTGTCTGGCATGTCCATGCGCGCAGGTTGAGATGTGATAGAATTAGCCCTGAATATTGTGATACGCTGATCGGGGAATTAGTGTAGTAGAAAGTGTGAAAGCTCAACCCCACTGAGAGGAAATACACCAGTAGTTGGAAATTTCCCACTAGCGCCCGACATAATTCTCACCCGGAGACCCTGGGGCTATCGATTGTGAGATTTTGTAGCCAATCAAGGCAGGCGGTGGCAGCGGGATGACGTACATGCGGCTTATCCGATAGTCAAGGGTCTCGATTATTCTCCGGGTCTATCCTAGAAGTCAAGGCAGCAGCAAGGCTACCTTACTGGCTGAGGGCACAACAATAACGGCAACTTACTGCGAAACGGCCGTAATGCCTAGTCGAGGACTGTGCGCGAGCTGATCGCCGTCCAGAGCCCGATCCAAGAAAGCCATTAGCAGGGCTAGAACTTAATCCCTATCAGAATGGTGCCACAAGTCCGGCTTAGCTGTGCCTAGATTTCACAGTACAAGTTCTGATCGACTCTGCATATTCAACACGAGTGCGTCTAGACCTCAGCTGATCTGGACCCCTATATTTTCTACTTGAACACTGTGGGTGGCGCTCGAGCAAAGAGGTCAAGATACTAGAGCTAATTGGTTCGTCGAATATTTTTTGATGTGTCTATTTGAGACAGACCCATCTGATATTTCAAGCCTATGCTCTGCCATGTCAAGCAAGTCACACGATTGTACTGCCCTCGAGTGGTCGATTG
Source organism: Cladonia metacorallifera KoLRI002260 (assembly GCA_000482085.2). Taxonomy (NCBI): domain Eukaryota; kingdom Fungi; phylum Ascomycota; class Lecanoromycetes; order Lecanorales; family Cladoniaceae; genus Cladonia; species Cladonia metacorallifera. The sequence continues at coordinate 1,449,830 of KI911126.1, forward strand.
ATTTTGTCAGTGCGCGATGGTGAGAGCCCGGTCTTCGACATAGTGTTAGTCCCATCATCCTCCTCCAACTACAGACCATACTTCCAGTACAATCGCCTTTGAGGTGCGTTTAGTGTTCGGAGTCCACTATGTGAGCCATGTCATGGTTCCATATCACTGCCACCAACCTCTATCATCTCCCAAGCCCCTTCATCAAGCATCTCAGCTTCCAAATCTCGACTGAGTTGTTGAATGGTTGTGACCATTATTAAAAGCGATGGCTGCTTATCTCCGCCATTGGTATTGGCGAACGGTGTTGGTGACGCTGCGAAAGTAGATTCAACGGTTTTCAGAGTCCCGAATCCAACCATACTTTCCAGATATGTTCCTTGGATTGGATCGCTGGGGTCACCGTGGGGGGCGAAGTCACCAAGTAACTATTCCATAACTCCAAATAGTCAATTTTTGGTGTATCCGTGCTCGATATAAATTGAGATGGGTGGGACATACGCTTGACTTATGAAAACCAATGGCAAACCCATTAGAACAGAGCTACGGCAGTTAGTGAGATATAGCTTCAAAAGCAAATCAAATGTCGAGTTTTCGAAATCTCCCCAATGATTTTCACATCTTTCAGAGATCGGCAAAGTTTGAATCGGCAACCCAACCCCATTCTTTGATCAATTGCTCTACTCTGTATTCCGTGGCCCAGCCAAGATCTACTTCAATAGACCGTAAGAGATCAAGGACCACTTTCCGTTCGCGATGGTGGGTAAGGCATTGTCCAGCAACGAACAAGGGTTGGGTCGAATGGACCCTGACGGAAGCCTCAGGACGAGAGCACGCAATACCGCTAAGAGCAATCAGCATGGATATAGGAGACAGCATTGCCAGACGTACCAAATCTCGTAGCAATGATGCACAATTACTTCTGTAATCTCTTGGTATGAGTTGAACCGATGTCCAATCGTAGTACGACGGGCAGTTGTCTCATGTGGCTTATTGATTAGTAGGAGAATCTGTGCCATGTGGTAATGTTGCATGGTAGCTCCACACATCGGTCTACTATACCATACCTCATCAAAAGGACAGTCATTGTCGTGGGGCGGGAACGGCTGCACGTCTGAGAACGGTCGGCTTAGTTTTGACTTGATTCGTGCGCTTGGCTTGAAGCTTTTGGGAAGGCCTCTATACCACCCGTCAAATTGACGCTGTATCAGATTCCATTGCTCAAGCAACTTCTTTTGTGATGTGCCAATGTCCCCTTGCTCGTCTACCCTAGGGCTCTCCGTGCGGTCACCCGCAGGAGGAGGGTTAAAGCTTTCCCCTGCAGCGATAAAGTTGCAAAGTCTGGAGGCAAGCCATATCAAAGCATTGGAGATCATATCCTCCTTCATCAGACTAGGACTCGGCAGCTGCCACTGAGTGGTGTTGCTCGGAAGGTCAACGCCCTCGCCGCCCAGTAAAAGACCGGCTTCTCTCCATAGCTGCAGATTTTCGGTATCGAGACGGGTTTGGCACTCATTGATAACTAGGACTTGTAAGTTCTTTCCAGAGGATCCAAAGGTATCTAGAAAACGTACAAGCTGCGAGATAGTCCTGCCGTGCAAAATTCCAGAAAGTCGCCCTTCTGGCTTTGGACAGGTGCCGGCGCTGCTGACCAATGGGCATCATGGTTCCTTCTGCAATATCCAACAGCGACTTCGTACCGTTTAAATGACGCGACCATGCAGTACCAGTCGCACTAACAAACTCGTAGACGCATAATATTGCCGTCGCAGCAACTACTTCATCAGAACTCAGACGAAGCTTCGCACCAGTAGGTTGTTGGGTGTTGATCTCCGTGTCAACGTCCTGTGGAGCTAGCAGGAAATGCTGGGCCACTGCAGTAGACTCATCCAAGCGCACCTCATATTGGCCATCTTGCATAGTTTCCATTAGTAGCGCAATACTTCTATCATAGTGATATGCTCCTTCCCATAGCCAATCCACCGAGCTATCATCATAAATCTCCATGCTCGCCTGCCGTGAGCAAATGCCACCGTGTGTCGCCTTTTGCCCTTTTGCTAGGCCTAGTTGCTTCGCCGCATATGCACAAGCAGCATGTTTGAGCAAGGCATGAGAGCGAGCCTGAACGGGTACATACGTTCCGAAATACCTATCAAGATCAAAAAGGTCCATCCTTCTTCACCATTTAGCTTTGGCATTCTCGCTGAAAGGTTTCAGATACAGACCATTGACCTGGCGACTCAGAAAAGTGCCGCAAAAGAAACGCAACTTTGTGTTCTGACTCAGGCTCACCGTCAACGCCTTGCTCTTGAGTCTTATTATGCGCTGAAGCCTTTCCGTTAGAATTCGGATGTGCTTGGTTGATATCGGCGGACATCAAGCTGGGGTCTATTGGTGAATTCATATTCGACGTGGGATTCAACAGGAAGTGTAGGTTGTTATTCGTCGACACTGGACCCGTGGGTGAACTGGAGGAAGGACCTGGCTCATTGTACGCATGCAGAGAAGTATATGAGTCCTCATAGTCGCGTGTTAGGTCTGGCACTGACTGTGAAGTCATATTGGCTTGGGGAGGAGTGTAAAGGGCCGCAGCAGACAAAGCTTCCAGCCCATGAGGATGAAGTGGAGCAGGTGTCCCTAGACTAGGACCCCTCATCTCATGGTCTAAAGTCCACTGATCCTCGTGCTGGATTGGATATGGAGATTCAGTTGTTGAAGACATGGCCTCGTCGGAGTCAGGTGGCCCCTGATCTTGATAGGGATTCGAGGTGTGGAAAAAGGTCACTGATTGATATAGTCAGTCTATGTTTTGGAAGACCTTGAAGCCAAGGATGCCTACACTTTTGAGGAACATCCACCCACTTCGTACTCGCTTCGAAGGTGTTCTTGTAGGCGTAGAAGCTAGCAAGAGGTTGGCCTTGCTCTGGCGTTGAGCCATGCTCATTCGCGTTCATAGAAGGATTGTGCTGATGACGAAAAGTAATTGTATCGCTAGGTTGGCAATTTCGGTTGGCCTTCGTACATTGCCCGCAGACCGGCCTCAGTTCGTCACACTTCAGCTTTCTTTGGCGGCAGGTCAAGCTAGCAGGTGTGTGTTAGTTGATTTGAAAGCTGCTATAGAGTGATGTTCACTCACCAGCCAGTGCGCGACCGCCTCCCTACCATCCCTACGTAATACTGGCTCAAGTTACCAGTTGGAGAGCCGCGAATGTACTCGTTACGTTTCGTGTCGGCAAAGTTGCTTCTCATGTTGGGACGTGCGGACCCCACATCCTTAGGAAACTCCATTTAGACGCGAGGGCCGCTTTGCCTTATTTGGTTACTGTATCCGGTTGGATATGCCGTGGTAAGATACGGATACCGGAAAAAGGAGCACAGGAAATGACCACAGTACAAAGGTAGACGACTCTCTCTGAACTCGTGGAAAAGGCATTTGATTTTTCATACATTACGTTACTTGTACAGAAGTATATGCAGTATATACCAGACTGCCGATGTCCTCCAAGCCCATGCCATCAAGCACCTGTACAAATAACCTCTTTGAGCCCATTACTCAGCGTCTCCTCCTCGTATAAGTCATATTCTACATGGCTTGCGCCTGTGGATCTTTCGTAAATGCGTACATGTAAATGCCTCGCTAAGAACGCTTGATCACCGCTAAATTCATCGCTTCAGTGCTGCAAATGTGTCATGATGTACACAATCATTCGTCATCATCGTGATTATCGTCTGGGCCTGAGACCGCTCGTTGCTGTTGGTGTTGACCCAGACCCGCTGAACTGGTTTGCTGGCTTTTGCGCATAGCACAGCAACAGCTTGAACCCTGTTTCTCTCTTCTCGCACTCCTCTAATAGTGCCTTGTCGTTCCATATACTCCTTTCCATGTCATCATAAGGCAGACATACCATCTCATAACACCTCGTAAACCACCACCTACCCACGGTGGAGAGGCTTTTAGCAAGGCTCCCGTCTCCCTTTCCTTGGGATTCTTTGCGCAAGTCTTCCAAAGATTTACTGTTCAAATCCATAGACCCGGACCGCGAATTCGACACATGCCCAGCGACTGGCACGTTGAGGATACATCGATTAAGATTCTCGAAACCGCTCCGCTTGACCATCTTCTGTACGTTGTCTATCAAGGGTTTTAGTGTCACGCCTGGCTGAGCAACTTGCATTCTGAGCTTGAGCTCCCGCAGTGCTTTTCGCGCTTTGTTCCCCATGTTCACCATGTCAAGGTCGAGAATACTCATCTCAAGGTGGCCTCCAGGGCGCAAGACTCGCATGCACTCTAGAGTGGCATTTAGATATGCGCCTTCTGAGGTTGCGAGAGGGAATCGGAGGACTGCTGCCGCAAAGAATCCTGGTGGAAATGGGAAGCGGTTGCCTAGATTAAGATGTTGGATTTGACGGTGGTTTTGAGGCAACTGAAGCGCAATAGTCTGTTGCTGTGGTCTAGAAGGCGTAGGACTCAGGTTGAATACAGAGGCGTCTCTATAGGTCTCGGCACAGTAATAAGACCAATCGTCATTCCCAAGTCCATCTAGGACAAGTATTCGATCACCCATGACCTCATTGTGGGCGGGGCTGAAGAGAACCCGGTCGAAGGAAAGCCAGCGACTTGTCATGAGCGCTTCAAATCTCAATTTGCTCTGCGTACTGAGCTGATCGGTCTTGGATCCGTGCGCATGTTCACGGCCAACGAGCGAGTCAATGTCAGTCTCAATGGAGCTGGTACTGTAGCGGCTAGTCGTAGATCTACTCTCTCGCTGCTTGCTGACACCACTGGATCGATTACGCTCTCCATAGCCGGCAACAAAATCTGATATGGTCCCTGGAGTCGACGGTAGATCTGAGAAAAGCTTGCTCCTATCCGGAAGATTGGGCAACGGTATAGTCGGTGGTTCTGAAGGCTGGTATAAAGTTGGGCGCTCTCTCTCGGGGGAACCAGAAATTGATGAGTCTTTTGTGATCTTTAGTGGGGAAGGCGTCCAGCGAGACTTAGGGGACGACTTCTCCAAGGCATTCCTGGATTCAATGGATAGCTGCGCGGGAGAAGAGCCAACAGTATCCAGAAACTCATTATACTCGTTCCAGACCTCATCCTCGTCTGGCGCCGTGCCAGGTTGGGGCAGCACGGCAGTAGTGTTGGTAAAGCTTACGATTCCAGAGCTACTTGTTCCGGATACCTCAGAGCCCACCCTTGGGGGAAAGGACAAGAACTCATCGTTTGATCTGAAGTTGTCACTAGGTCGCACTGGCGCACTAGCTGGATTGGCAGAGTTGCCGCTGACCCAAGGGTCGGAAGGTATGATTGCTGTTTGGATTTCCAAAGGCGGCCTTTCGACAGTGTTACCATCTTTCTGGTTGAAACCAGAAGAAGGTTCTTCTGGCGACGCCGTGAGAGGACGAACGAAAGGTCGAGAGAAAGACTGCACTGGCGGTCTGTGAAGCCGGTCGCGCTTCGAAACGACTCGTGGGATTCGACCTACTTGTTGCAATCTAGGCTTCCTAGGCTCTGGGACTGGAGTGGGCGCAGCTTCAGGCAAAGCTTCCGGTTGGCGCATGACTGGGGGTTGGGAGAGGGGACTGTTAGATCTAGGGAATTCTTCAGAGAGCTTCGGTGGAGAAGGTAGGAGTGTAGATAGTCTGTACTCTCGCATTCTTGGAGTCTCTGGAGAAACTGCGGAGTTTTGTATCGAGCTGTTGTTGCTGCCAAGCTGAGTCTGGCCCATTTCTCTTCCAACTTGACTAGAGCCTAGAGCCTGCTCACTACCATCGAGCATGGTATAAAATGCGATCGAACGAGCTTCTGGTAGTCCTGTAACAGTAGCTGAGAGTTCCTTGATACCACGCTGGTCTTCGGTTGTGGACGCTGGCACCGCAGAGCCTGGAATATTTCGAGGAGAAGCTTGGGCTCGATGAAAGAAATTATTCCATCTATTTGGTGATCTTGTACGCTTCTCTGCTTGTCTTGACTTAAGCCAATTGCCCTCGTGACCTTCGGTGATGTCGTCACTAAAGTCTGTCGGGATAGAAGACCATGCGGTATCGCGACTGTCCATTACAGGCGAAGTGGCAACTGCTTGAGTATCGATTGGAGCCGGGAGTTTCACTGGATCCACATCTTCCCCAAAGAGTTGTGACCGATGCGCTGAGCGTCGAGCAGCCAGCGTAGGCATCCCACCTGAGTGGCCTAAAATCCGACTTTGTTGCTCGAAAGAATACTCAGGATTGTCTTGCCTGTGAGGAAGCCTCCTATAATCTCTGCGGAGGTTATGGGTATTGACAGGCTCCATGGTCATATTATCGCTATACATAGGTATTTGTTGAGGAAGCGGCATATCCCTTGCCTGAGGATCTTCGCTGTATGCCAGTACTGCTGAGCTTTCCCCACTACTTACTGGTCTGAGAGCTGATCCAATATGGGAAATATCGGTAGCATAACCGCCACCTGAGATGATCACTGGAGCCAGTCTTTCGCGCAGGAAATCGTCCATCTCGGGGCCGTCTCGGCTTGTTAGACTGCTCTTTCGGCTGGTGGAGGTCCGTCCAGCGCTGTTGGTGCTGGTTGAACGGCCCCTGCTGCCACTCGTACTTGCGCTACCGCTTCGTCCTCGTCTCGCGTATTTTCCGTAACCTTCATGCCCAGTACCAGCTGCAGGGCCTTTCTTCGCGGCGCTTTCGATGGCTGTGGTCTCTAGAGGAGATTTTGTGCGCTTCGAAAAAATTCCGAAGCGATGTGGAGACTTAGGTCGACTAGCACTTGGAGGATTCGGATCTTTCACGGTCCGACCACTTGCTATAGTGCTCTCTGGGAAAAACGCATCTTGAGGTCCAGATGATTCTCCAGGGGCTGATCGCAAAGGCCGTGTGACAAGAGGGTTGGGAGATGCCATCCGAGATGGTTTGGCTGAAAGGGAAGACGCACTAGATGGTGAGCGTCCTATTGCCGCCCGACTCGAATGCGATGCTGCAGATCTACTTTCAGCGCTCGACGTCTCTTTATCTAGAGAAGGCCGGGCCTTTAGGCCGGCAGTCTGCAAAGGAGGAAGACGTGTGTGGATGACTGGCTCCGGCTCGAAAGCAGCCTCAAGCCTAGGTGTTCCCTCTCGGCTTGGTCGAGGCGGAGGCGTGCGATATCTGTTCACTTGAGTCATACCACTCTGAACAACATTTGGATCAACGTGCGGTCTTTGAAGGAAGCTCATATCTCGCTGTTGCTGTTCTGGCAGTCCTCTCAGCGCATCTTGTCTCCTACTCATGTCTTCGATACGTTGTTGCGCGAATCCTCTTGAAGATTGACGGGCAGGAGGACTAGGTGGAAGAGGGGTGGAGCGGTCCGAATGAGCCTGGGAACCATCACGTCGCTCAGTAGCAGCTTTTACGGTAGAAGAAGAGGATGACGAGGTGGCAGATTCTCGAACAGCTGTAAGACCTGCCCTGTGCGAAATCTGAGGATCTTCAGAGTGACTTGTACCAGGAAATTTCCGCCTTGTGACTGGTGGTCGGCTTCGTGTAGGACTTATCTGCCTCCTGAAAGGGGTTTTTGCTGGGGTTCCCATGCCTGGCGATGCTGACGACATGGAAGTCGGTGTTGACGTTCGGCTAAAAGCGCCAGGTGATTCAGAGCGGCGAGTCGATGAGCCACTATCGTGGGCAAAAGTGGGCGTGGGAGGTGGTAGGTTCTGTGTGGAAAGGGTTTGGGGAGGGGGCCGGGTATTATAGCTAGCCATGCGAGAGCTGGATGTGGCGAACTCGGAACTTGAGACAAGCCCAGGCGGTATGGAGGATACTGGAATATTGGAAATGGGAGGCATAGTAATCCCAAGTACTGCTCCAGCAAACCGATCTTTATATTCTCTGGGCGAGGCAGCCCTCTCAAGCTGCGTCCTCGACGGCGTTGGCTCATGTGAGGAAGATGAGGACTCAGTATGAGCATAATGGCCGCGCTGATCTAGTGGAGCCTTTCGCCTTAATACGTTTCTTCCTGCTTTTCCAGGCTTGGGGCTCTGCACTGTCGCCATTGGTACGTCCGACCCTAAATCCCTACTCGACCCTGTTATAGTTCTGCTTCCAGGCTCGCTCAAAGTAGGGATCAATCGATCCGTGCCCTGTATCTTGCCGCCGGGTATGTTTGAAGGGGTTCCGGTTCTCGAACCAGGATCTACCCTGCCCCGGCTCTTGCTGCGCGAGAAAAATGACGAGGATTGCGTAGACTGCTTGGAGGCATTCGATGCAGCAGATGATGTTATAGACGCTCGTCGCCCTGGGTCCGTCGCCAGTCTTCCTCTTTCTTCTGTCTTGTCTGCTTGCTTAGCAGACCGGAAGCCAAATGCTCCCCGCGAAGCCATGGTTGCTGGATGGCCCGCGACACACTTAGAACAGATATAGCGATGGAGGACATGGGAGAAGAGTGCCTAGGATAGGGAAGTTCAGATGTGAGGCGCACATAGATCTTCTGAGAAAGTTAGCAAAAATTCAGATATCAAAGATGGGAGCTCCCCCAAGCACGTGCCTTAACCGAGCAAGATGTACATCAGCGACAACATGGTCCCGTCTGTCAAAATAAAATTGTGTGCTGCGATTTCCCGTGACATTCACGTGGTTTAATAAATAATATGACGCAGTATAATTTTCGCCTTTGCCTCAGAAAGTGTCGGTAGTGCCTTTGATGCCAGCGCACACAGAACTAAAAGCACAGCCACAGGTACCGGAAAGTGGCTAAAATTGGAACAGTTCACGGTGAAGCCGACGGAAAGGAGCAAGGCAGAATTTCGTATTCTCTTCCAAAGAAATAAAATAATAATTCAGAATTAATGATGCAAAGAATTTAAATGCGCACGACTTTTTGGGATTTATTCCGTGTCTGAAGGGTGGGGAATAAACGATCGTCCTTAATTTGGGAGGGGTGGCTCGATACTTCTAACAATCTTTGGTTACGGACGGCCAGCGGGAGGGCAACATTGAGCTTGACCGGGGTGCTCATTGGCCTGAGGACTCCCGTCGGGGGCGAAAACGTCGCGTCGAATAGGCTGAGACCTGCTAGCCTTACGACCTCTTAGACCTTCTTTAGTTCTGCGCTTCGCCGTCCAGGTCAAAGCAACATTTGGTTGCAAGACATGGAAGTCAAGGAACACGATGTCTATCATAGTCCCCCGATCAGCTGATGTTGTGCCTCGTGGATCATCAGGTGACAGCACTATAATCCATAGTCGTAAGTTCGTAAGTACTCCGTATTGAAGTACATGGCTCGGGACTCGATGGAGCAGAAAAAGCGTGGAGACCAACTCCGCGCGGTCGCAGCTGTGCCTGCCATACAAAAGACGTGGTGTAGCTGCATTTATCCCTATTCGTCAGATCTCGACGCACGTAAGCCGAAGCCAAAGACCCCTAGGCCTCGCTGCGAGTCAGCACTTTCAATGAACGGTCTTGCCGTTTGAATAGCTTGTCTAAACGCCATGTTGTCATTCGTCCCAGGCAACCTTTTCAGGGCAAGAATGGTCAGTTGTAGCGTGCAATACTTGTTGCAGCCCGCATATGTTGGGATCGAGTAAGCGTCTACATCCAGCGCTTCGCAGGCTCAGGGTTGCCCAATTACCCGTTCCGACGCGTTACGCCAATGCACGAATGCGAAAGAATAGACTACTAGCCTCCAGCGGAAACACTCTCCAGGGGAAGTGCCTAAAGAACACCTTGCAAACGTCTGTTGGCGAAGGCAAGCCATGTTTGACGGCGAAGTAAGATTAGAGATTTTCATACTAGGGTCGTCAACAAGGTGATCGGGAGGGAAGGCTCGTTGAGGGACAGGCGGAACCAGAGCAACAATGCACCCAATCGGTCTTGTAGAGAGCTTGCCACAGTGTGATGATTCGACATGATGCTTCGTCCTGTTGCAGACATATCCCGGATTGCACTCGCCTCGGTCCGGAGACCAAGATTATCGATGTGACAGAAGCGGGGTGATCTACGATAAGCGGACAGTGTGATGATCTGAACAGTAACCTATGTAATGTGCCTACACAACGGAAATGAGCTGGGAGATGATGAGAAGTGACAACTGTGACGAACAACCTGCATATACATCTTCGGATAGGAGGAAAGAAACATGCACGACTACTTGTCATGTTTCAATTTCAGCCAAAATACCCCACTGACGCCAGCGACAAGTTGGAGGCGCGACCCTTCATCTAGAACACGGGATGTCTTCGTGGTGGCGAACAGCGCGAATACGTCGAGAGAGAGTCAACCGCTTGACTGGTCATCATTGGTCGACAGCTGAGGAACACCATTCTTCTTAGTGATCCACTGTGTCGGTGTCGGTTTGATCATGTGATCGGGATGGCGTGTGGAGGGGAGATGATCGTGTCCACTCGTTGCTCATAAGGAGCGACCTCAACGCCAGCCTCTCCGCAATCCTTCTGTTCCAAGTGTGAGATGGTTACATGCGGTTCTCGGTTGGCAGGGCCTACCGATGCCCTTAGGCAAGCCTCTTTCCAGTACAATAGGGATAGGTCAGCATCAACTCCAACGCATACATGCACAAAATCATTCCAGGTTTCGAGCAAACAATCATAGGATGATTGCCCCCAACATGACGATTGCGGATCCCTATTGAAGCAGGAGCATTTCCTCATTGTCGATGGCGCTAAATCTCAGCCCTATGGGTTTGGTGTGCTACCAGCCTCATGTTTCAATCGAGACCTGACATTCCTCAACGTCACAACACCAATCTCTACGACAAAATAACATCTTCGTGCCTCAATTGAATTGATACACCCTGTTTTTTTATTTTTGATTGCTATTCGCACCAGCTCTACAATCTCTCAACGCCGCAATCTCCTCACAACGACCGCCGCAATCACCAACCCACCCAACCATCCACTCATTCACACTCACCTTGATACCTAATCATACTCCACAACATGTCAACCGACTACTCAAAGAAGAAGAACGCCGAGCTCGAAGACCTCCTGAAAGCGCGCTCCCTTCCGCACACCGGCAAAAAGGTCGAACTCATCGAACGCCTCAAAAAATACGACGCCGAGCAAGAAGCCGCAAAAGCAGCCCCAGCAGACGGTGCAGAAGACGAAATCGACTGGGAAGATGACGCCGCCGTAGCCACCGACCCACCAGCCGCCGCAGCCATCGCAGCAGGCGGCCTCACCCAACCCCCCAACCCCACCGCCGTCCCCAACCAAAAAGTCGACATCGACCCCTCCAAAACCTCCGACCTAACCGTAGTCTCCCCCCCCGCTCCCACAACCTCAACCTCAGACCCACCCACCACCTCACCCACCACCGCCCCAAAACCAGATTTCACAACCAACCTCCCCCTCACTTCCCTCGACGCCGAACTCTCCAAACGCAAAGCCCGCGCCCTCCGCTTCGGCATCACCGAATCCACCGACGACGCTCTCAAAGCCTTAGAACGCGCTAAGAAATTCGGTACCGGTGACGCAGGCGACAAAGCCGCTGTTAGAGGACTAGATGAAGCTTTACCTGAGCGGAGTGGGAGGAAGCGTGGGCGAGGAGGAGGGGGGGATGGTGAGGGAGAGGGAGAGGAAGGGGGAAAGGCGGGGAGGCAGGGGAAGAGGAGTAAAGTGAGGGGTGGTAACCCAGCGAGGGGAGGGAGGAGGGAGAGGAGTGGTACGCCGACGGGGAAGAAGGCGGGGAAGGGAGGAGAGGGGTTTAGTGAGACGGATAGGAAGAGGGCGGAGGAGAGGAAGAAGAGGTTTGCTAATTAGGGAGACCCGGGGGGCTGGGGGCGGGGGTTGGTTTGGGGTCCAGACATGGAGGAATTGCGCTTGGTGAACCTATTTTCTTCTATAGTTAGACGCAAGTGGCATGGTTTTGGGCAGTATGACTCAAGAGTATAGATTTTCTGTACGATACCATATATTCAACAAGCTAGAACCACGAACTATGCACCAGCAGAAAGAAAGGCAAAAGGGAAGAACCTAAAGCTTTTCACTTCTCCTCGCGTGCGCACCTGCTATCGATATGTAGGTAGGTGTACGTGATAAGATTGTGAAATGGTTCAAGACAGACTACTACCTGCACATTGCAATACCTTTCACACATGCCGAACTTGCCTAACGCTTCACACCCCAACAGGCAAATATCGACGACTACAGTATTCCCCACGAACACATGAATAGCCTCATATCCCTCTCAATACTTTTCATTCATCCTCTATGCTATCCTTGCTACCAAATACTACTCAGCCCAGTCAGGCCTAAGACATACCAATGATACCTATATAATAGGCTAAAAAAATGCCAATACCAACCATCCCAGCGCCGCTTAATGCAACCAGACAGCAATTAAGCCAACAGTCCCGAACCCCATTCCCTCAATCTATCTGAGCACGTATCCGAACAACTCCTACGCCCAGCGCCGACATGATAACCCACGGGTATCACAACCACATCAGAAGCACTCCGCCACCCCCTTCATTCTGTGTATGCCGCCGCTCACTCAGACCATACTACTATTATACCCATACCCCCCTGGTGGTGGCATCCCCCCCATCCCACCAAATTGCTGCTGTTGTGCCTGCGCCTGCGCCTGCTGTGCCCTCAGAGTTCCCAAATCCCTGAACCACAAATGCCCGAGCGCCTCCAGCGCACCGATTCTCATTTCCGGTCTCAGTTGCAACATGCGACTGATTAGGTCCAGGCCAACCTGGTCGATCTGCGGCAGGAACATGCGTAGGTCTTGTGTAGCATAGACATGGAAATTGGATTTGTATTCCGGGAACTGGGAGATGCCAGGCCAGGAGCGCTCGGATGGTGTGCCCATTATGCGGAAGATTTTTTGAAGTTGGTCTTCGTTTGTGGTGCCGGGGAAGAGGGGCCGGCCGGTGTACATTTCTGCCATTATGCAGCCTGCAGACCAGATGTCGATGCTGGTGTTGTAGGTGCGGGAGCCAAGGAGGACGTCGGGGGCGCGGTACCAGAGGGTGACGACTTCGTTGGAGAACGTATTGACGGGGATGCCGAAGGCCCGGGCGAGGCCAAAATCGGCGAGTTTGAGCTGGCCTTTATTGTTGATCAGGAGATTTTGAGGTTTGAGGTCACGGTGGAGGACCCGATTGTCGTGGCAAAAGGCGATGCCTTGGAGGAGTTGGTGCATAAATGATTTGATAGTCACATAGTCGAGTTGGCCGCCTGAGTTGCGCGAGTCCATGTATTTTTTTAAGTCTTTGTCCATGTATTCGAAGACGAGCATGAGTTTGTTTTCGGTGTGGATGACATCGTGCAGAGAAACTATATTCTCGTGTTTGAGCTCTTTCATGAGGGAGATTTCACGGATGGCGGTGCTGGGGGTGCCCTCTTCGCTGTCGAGGTGGATCTCTTTCAGGGCGACGAGTTCGCCTGTTTGGCGGTTACGCCCTTTGAAGACCTAGAGAAAGTATCAGCTATATGAGGCGGCCGACAGGCCTGCATTGAAGCCGTACTGTTGCATAAGTTCCCTCGCCCAGCTACGAGGAGTATTAGTCAATGGTCTTTGTAGGTGAGGAGGCTTGCAAGTACCTTCTCCAGCTGCTGGAATGAGCTGGGATGTCTCTTATCCATGCCTTCGCTTACTAATCTGGGATTTTTCGATTTCTTCGAAGGCCTGTCGTACTCGAGTATATCGCTAGGAGCCAGAAGCTGGTCGGTAATTTGACGCTTCAAATTTGAGGAAACAGTAGGCTGGTGTTTAAGGTGAGGAGGTATAGCAGGCTGCTGTTGAGCTTGAGCTTGGGAGGTATCTGGCGGTCCGGTAAGAGGCAGGTATGGATTCTGTTGAGGGTTTATATCTCCTCCAAGGGAATTGCTTGGATTCATAATTGCTGCGGGTTGAAGCCAATCAGTGGTAGCCGCTTGCCCCACGATTCCTTTCCGGGTAGCGAAAGTGAAGATCTATGAATAGCTACTGCTCTCAGCGAATGGTACAAGTACACCTTGTATATTTCGAGATGCATGCGCAAAATGAAACTGTCCATGAGATGTCAGACTTGCATGCCCTTGGCTTGATTCAGTCTGTAAGCGCATACCGCATACATTGGCGTCGTGGCGGTCGCTCTTGCCCTCCTGCCTTGCATTTAGCCCTGAGCCCTAGGCACAATCTGTCATTTTGACGTGTCTAAGAACGGAATTGCCACAAATGACGACCCGGTTTGTTCAAGAGTACTGGCTATCTGGCTCGCTACTATTGTACAATCAGGGAATCCTTCAATTGCTCCTCCAGTCAGATACAACATCTATCGCCCCCAATAGAATACATATCCAATGGATGACCAAAACGGGGTGGTAAAACTTCATAATCGCTTTTGCGCATGCTCCTGAACATCCTTTTCACTTTCCAAAAGCACCATCCAACCCCTCTAGACTAACAACACTATCCACACCTTGCATATTAACTCCAGTGATACCCGTATCGCAGCTGCTAAACTCTTCACCACTGGTGAGCTCTTCTTCCGAGAAGCTCTTCGCAGGCTGGGCCTGGTTTCCGAGATCTGACGGCAAATTCCAGACATCAGGACACCAATCAATTGTCCCGGCAGGAGGCGTTGTAAGATACGAAGAGAACATGTCCGTTGTGAAAAGGCTATCCGTTGGCGCTTGAGTCTGATGAGCGGGAGCCGAGAACGGAGGGCTAGATATACTATTTTCCCTGTACTGTCTGCTAAGATTTGGGGATGATTGATTCGGGCTTAGGATCGGTTCCTCGTTAAATGAAAGATAATCAAGGTTTGGCGGCTTCAAAGACAGATTCAGCTGAGGTGACTGTGATGTAGTCCTCCTATTCGAATATCCATTTCCAGAAATTGGATCCGAGACAGCCGATGCCACGCTGTTTTGACTATTGCTGCGGTCGTATATTGAGAGGGTTCCTGTTGGCAGTGTGGGTGCGGTAGACCGACGCCCGCTGGTAGGTTCTCGCTTCACCACTACAGGAAGATTCCCATTCGAGAAGCGAGAAGCAATTGCTTGTAACTTCCGAGACGATTTCGAGACATTTTTGGGTGCGGGCATACTGCCATTTGATAATGCTCGGGCATCCTTGGAGAAGCGGTCAACGCTGATCATTGCACAAACAATCTTTTTGAATTCGCCGGCGCCCGGTGCATTATTACGCTCAAGAATCTCGACGACAGAACACAGGAGTCTCTGACTATCCTGAATGAGCTTCCCCTTACGATCAAGGTTAAGTCCTTGGAAGAGAAGGCCGAATCCTGCGAGAACCAGTAGCTCGGTTTTATTCAAACAGAAGGAGAAGCTCATTCTGCGTTCTTCGAGCAACTGAATAACCTGGATAATGTGCTTGCTTGATTGCGCAAGTACAACGACAGAAGACGAAGCTTTCTTGCCGAGGCTTGATGTAACCGCAGGGCGATGAATGAGGGTGCGAGCGTAGTGATAGCCGAGTGACTGTCGTTTCTGGTTAATGGTGTTTTACAAGATAGAGCAGTGCGACCTACCAGCAGAGGTGATCTGCTGCCCACTATATTTGTGCTTGGCTTGTCTTGAACAAAATGTAACCGGAGATGAGCTGGAAGGCTGCCAAGCCAAGCGTCAAGATCATCGTTCAAAGCCGCACTCTTCTGATGCGAAAGCTCGTGGGATACAGCGGCAGGGTAGTTCTCGTCCAGGATCTTCGACATGACACGTGATAGACGGAAGAGAGCTAGAGCACTAGATACTCGTGTGGATTCTCCTGGTAACGTCGACTGAAAGCCTCGCTCCGAAACGTTTTCATCATCAACATCAGCCGGGTACTCTGCGTGAATGTCGCCCTCGTTCAGCAGTTTCGGTAGACCTAGCAGAGCAGCAGAAAAGCTAGCTATGTTCAGCTGGAGAATCAAAAGCCGATTTTTTTCAATACTAACCAATCTAGCGTGTACAAAGACCAGAAGACCTTCTTTCTCATTTCGCTGGTCAAAGCACCTAGTGAAAAGCGCTTCTGACTCTGATGAAGCCCGAGACGAAGTGAAAGACTGATTGCCATGCCTTTGTAATGTAAAAGCTTATTGTAGTCGGCTTTTGCGATACAATACATCTGTGCAAGGACAAGACATTGCAGAGTAGGTAGCGTATTTTCCGTAAGCACCGAATCTAGCGCTGCCTGCCATTGAACTTCGAACCCATCTGCTGTCTGCTTATTCCACTACATTGTTATTAGTGGTTGGCACTCGTTTGATGGTAGGGGAGAGAAGACGTACTTCAGCAGACAAAGCCGCAATACCAAAAATCAGGTTCAACTGCGCAATAGAGTGCTTGTCCTTTACACTTGTCGGATCGTTCACGTAGTCCGTGTAAGTCTTTAAGACCGTAGGTCTGTGTACGACTGGGAACAATGGAGCCCATTCCTGGAAAAATATGTTGACCATATGATCCGATACCATGCGCGATGGCTGCTTAGAAGCAGCTGCCATTGAGGCCCCTCTAGTCGTTGGTGCGGCCTTCTTTCTTGGTGTGAAGAACACTGGGGTTTTGAACTCATTGCAAAGCTTGCCACACTCTTGAGCTTTTGCTTTGAAAGCGTCTGCAACCCTCAGCGATAGCCACACGTTGGCGCATACACCATTACTTACCAACAAATGATCTACCGCTCGATGGACTCATGAAGTAGGTTTCGGATTCCTCTCCATCAAGCAAACAGGGAGACTGTTGAACTCTGAAAGTATCCTCCTTCTCTCGGGGAGGCGTTGTTGCATCCTTGATCTCGGCCAAATCCACAGAGGATGATATCGTACTGGAAGGCCTTCTGATTGATGGAGAATTGGAGCGGATTCTCGACAGAATGTCTATTTTCTCATCCTTCTCATCCAACAAGTCCTTCAGTTCCTTGACCTCGGTCTCCAATGCCCGTACACGCTCCTCGAGCGATTCTGTATAGCCTCTAGGAAAAGCACGGCGACTGAGCTTATCGCTGGTCTTGCATTCAAAGCCAACATTGGCGCATTGAGAGCAGCAGGGTGTAATGCCATCGCATCTTATTTTCTTACTACGACATCTGTCGCAAGCTTGCGCAATCCTACTCTGGGCATTCGTGCCCACCTTAATCACCTTCATCGGGAGAATTCCAGGCATGACAACGGCTCATTCGTTCTGCAGTATTTTGTATGAGATTGTTGGGGACGACGGTCAGTGGGACGTTAGGTCTCATTGATGTACATAGACAGGTACATGCGCAGGTGATACAAACGACACAAGACATTGGAAGGGTTGACGTATGCTTATTATTGTGAAGGCTAAGATTTGTGGGGTAGGTAGTTAAGGCGTTGGCAAGGTATGAGGTATCTCTGTGATCCGAGCCCACACTTCTTGCCTCACCTTAGTCTTCTCGGGAATATCGTGCCTTGGCCAAACTCAGCAACCCTTACCTATTCTCTGTCTGATATGTTAATTGGATATCACGGATCACAGTTTACACTTTTGCGCCATTGACGGTTTTCTACGCTGCGACCTCCGCTGACCGTGGTACGCTACTCCATTTGGTAGCACTGCTAAGGCCCGGTTCCGCTTAGCTTGTCGAACATCAGGAAGAGTGCGGGGAGTGATAAGCCAATCACAGACGTGGCCATCGAGCATCTAGACCATGGCAGACGAAGTCGGTACATGATGACGACAGGCACAAGCTCTGACTATCTGATTTACTTCAGTACCGATTCATTTGGTAAGGCTGTCTGCTCAAATTGGCCATCAGGTCGCTCATCACTACCTATTCTAGACCTCCCATCATTTCCACCTGTTCCGGTGTCAAATGTCATTTCTCGATCAATCTCTATAGGCCTCATCAGACTCTGCTGCGCAGAACACTCTTCTGCCAGCCCTTACAGGCAGGACCTGGGTGTGAACGCTTAGGTAGTTGTATGATACTGTACCTCGGTCAGACGGCATCTGAAACCATCAGCTGTTAGATGCATCTACCTCGGGTATTCAAGGAACGCCTTGGTGTGCATCTGTTTCTTAAACTCCGAGTTTACCTCGTGAAGTTTCATCTAACGATATGTAGTCGCTTCTTGTTGTGTGCCTGCCTATGTTTGGCAAGATCGCCCGCTCTAAAGCCGGTATTTAGGAGAAGTCGTCCTCGGGCACTTGCTTTTCCCCAGCGTTAGTAGAAGCTAAATACTCTTTGACCACGGAAGATTCCTGTAGTTGAAGTTTCTACTCAGATGCTGTTACGTTAGTGCGGGTAATTCCGTCGATTTTAGCTCCAACAAACACGAGTACCTCACCTTTGTGTCAAATTCCTCGAAAGCCTGTAGCAGCAGAGTCTGCTCTAAATCCCTTAGCTTCATCGCCTTGTCATATACGTTGTCATCAAGATCTTCAGACTCCCACAATTCTTGTACATATTTCTCGCTACTCTCGAGTCGTAACAATTGCTGTGTTACACGCTCGTACAGCAAGACTGTTGCCCGAAGCTGGTAGATGTCCCAAGTTGGTTCATTCTTTAGAGTTTCCTGAAAGCTCTCAAAGTCTGAGATGTCTTGGTCCTTCCAAGACGCTTGCAACTCGCGTTCGCCATTGTTGTCTTGCAGCTCCTTAAACTCCAAGCCGTCCTCCTCATTAATGCAGCATAACCAGACAAAAGCACCTTCCCAGCCTGTTCTGTCATCTTGAGTTTGAAGATACAGACGGAAACCGGGTGGTACCTTTGCCACTTGTCTCTTCAATTTTCCCAAAGGGTCATCATCAGGTATATCAAGCTCCAGGTAGAGCTCCTTGGCAGAAATCATTGTATCTTCCATAAATCCGTAGGAGTACAGCATTTCACAAGCTCCTTTCTCGTCTCCGTATGATATCGTGATTTCATCGCCAGGGTAGACTTTCTTGCCAGGTCGGAGGCGGAGGACAGCACTGCCATCTGGAGTCGTCGCGTAAAAGGCGGTGGTTTCGTCGCCTGAAGCGTGATTTGCCATATCAATGCATGGTACCACGGCATGTCCAGTGCCCGGCAGATCTAGAGCTCGAGATCTATATAATGCATCGGCTCGTTTCCAATCGCTGAACGTTCGGGTTACGCATTCCGCATCCCACCAGTACTGTCTACACCAAGCTATCGAGGTCGTTCTCGCTCGAATGAGATCAAAGTCATCACTTAAATTTTTCAGTTTGGACTCTAGTGCTGCTTCCAATGAAGTTCCTATAAGCAGAGACTTCTCAGCGTCACTCCAAAACGTTGGCAGTAAAGTCTGCTTTGGCAAGTATCGAACATATTCTGTGAAAGGGTTGAGAACTCCTATCTTGCCCTGCGTCCTAGGGTTTGTTAACTGCAACAGAAGGAAGAGCAGGATGGCTCCCCTGGCTGTCTGACAAACATTAGTATATTTCATCTTTGTCGAGGCGTAAGCCGGGAACTTGTTAGATTCACTCTTGAGTAGTCACCAACAGCTTCAAGAACCTGCAAGAGATGCCGATCCGATTTCGCATATAGCCAAACAGTCTGAAAGGAAAGGACGAGGTCTTGGGGTACGCTCAGGAGCGTTTCACTGTCTTGACATTCCCAAGTAGCGACTAATCCAGTACCCTTACCCTCCGCAACAATGCATGCTTTGACACCATTGAAATCGACGTGGTTAAGCTCAGCCCAAATAGGCAGCTGATCAATTGATAATGGTTCCTGACTCATTATAATTTGATAGAAGAGATATGTGATCAAGAGGGGTGACTTGTCAAAGAGCTCATTTCAATCAAGCAAACTCTGGTCTATTGTCGCCTCACGTGTCAGTATAAAATCAAGGCATCAGAATCCGAGGTACGGCAATGTCCGTTAAGAGTCACATAGCATTGCATGGGGAGGAAAAGTGCATGGGAAGTCGAAATTTACTAAGATATTTCTCTATCTGCCGGTAAATCTTCGGCCCTTCAAGTGCCCCATTCATGACGGCATTGTTCACGTCAATTTCATTACATCCTTCCAATTTTGTATTCTTCACGATGCTTAATATTCTAGCTCAGACAATTCAGTTATCTCTTTCACGCCTTAAGCTAACTTGATCAATACAATCATGTCTTCGTCCCTCCGCTTGGTCCGCAATTCGACTTCCGCCCTCCGCAATCCTCATACTCGCACTCCTTGTCTGACGCAAATACGTCTGGCCTCCGCCGGCTCTCACACTGGGAGTAAATGGCATGGCCGTGAGACAGAAGAGCACGCCGTCAATCGCAAAGACGAGCTAGATGTCCAAGGACAGGCTTCACAATCCGGAGGCAGAGAGCGTGCAAGTGGAGATGAGAGACAGAGTCAGGCTAGCACAGAGAAGGACTCAGGAAACCAGAACGAGCAGGCAAAGAAGGATCATCCGGAAGCTCCAGGCCCTGTTATTGGAATGAATGACGAGAGGGGCCAGGTAGGTTTAATGGTCCGAGTTGTGAGACTGTTCACTAATCGTTGGACAGATGGGACACAAGAAATGAGCCCGGGTTGCGATCTATCCATCAAGGAGATTGAGAATAATTCATATATGCACAAGAGGCGTCTGTCGTAAAGGTATCAGGTTACTGCCGGAGAGCATTTGTCATGATGGACGGTATCGTGTATAATTGGCTTCATAACGCATCGATCAAGGGTGGCTTGGACCTCACAGAGTCAACAGCAGTCTAGTATTTTGACGATGTTCCCTTTGCGTCGAATCTTTGAGCCTCATTGCGTGATTCGTTGTTGTGGTATCTCATGCCCGGGTAACGGCTCTATACTTATCGACCAACTTTGAACGATAATATCTACCAATGATTGTTCAGTAACATC
This sequence comes from Cladonia metacorallifera KoLRI002260, assembly GCA_000482085.2. Lineage (NCBI taxonomy): Eukaryota > Fungi > Ascomycota > Lecanoromycetes > Lecanorales > Cladoniaceae > Cladonia > Cladonia metacorallifera. Next base: position 1,470,563 of record KI911126.1, read on the forward strand.
CGTTAAGATGGGCAAGAAAGCAGCTTACATCGTTTTTGCCCACCTCCACAACCTCGTCTTCTGAAACTCGAATTCCGCCCGCACCTTCAACGTACGCCAGAGGTGCATCCCCCATGATTTTCCTCGCACATTCTTTGACGGTGGTCCCTTTCTTGACCAGCACGCAGTCTCTAAAGACCTTGTCGTTCCCAGATCCTGATCCAAAGCCGTGGATGTTTTTGACAGGAAACACGGGCACTAAGCCCAAGAGCTCGGCCGCTCTAGACAGCACTTGCACAACACCGGTGGAGCCAAATCGGTAGAGAACCATATCCTTCAAGTTTTCTATCCGTGTCTTCAATTTCTCATCCAGCTCTTTCAGCCCACCGCCATCTATCTCGCCCATCTCTATCAGGTCCTCTCGTGTGTCCACGAACTCACTACCTTCCACATAACGTACGAAGCCTTGTTTTGCTAATTTCCGCAAGAATACCTCTGAGATTGCGGAACATAGCACGATCGACTTCGGATCTTGCATCTTAGCGATTTTGGATATGTTTTTATCCGCGTCTGGATGATCTATTTTATTCAGGGCAAAAACGGTGGGAAATTTCTCATCAGTAAAGGCGTTGACAATGGTAGATATGGTCTCTGGTGACCAGTGCTCAAGGGGCTCTTTGAGCTTCAGGCGATCGAGCGTTCTGGCGACGGTTTTTGGTGTAGATCCATAGCCGGAGAATTGGTTTTGTAGGGTTTCAACAGGGTTAGCCTCTTCGAGAGTCAGTAAAGGCAGCATTCGAGGTAATGATCGAGCATACTGAGTGCTACATGACGCCGTTTGATAGAGCCCCTGGGCAAAGATTAGCCTCAAGGAGAATGCACGTTCACGGATCTAAAGCTAACCATTTCTCCATCAAATTTCCTTCAATCCATCTGACAATCTCTGATCTCAACCAGACAATATCGTGTGAGGGATCATAACCTCTTGTAGCCTTTCCTGACCCAGATAACCCTCAGCATACGGATCACACGGCACGGGCTCGCACCTGGTTTTACCTTCTGCGTCTGTAGTCCCGCTGACATCAACCACATGTATCAACGCATCGGCATGTCTAAGGTCGTCCAAGAACTTATTCCCCAAGCCTTTCCCTTCATGTGCCCCAGGCACTAAGCCGGCCACGTCCAGGAGCTCAATAGGCACTGACCTCTTGCCTTGTATACAAGCACCATAGTTCGGCTTGCAGCGATCAAAGACATCATATCGGGCGCAGGCACAATCGATTTGGAGATATCCTATCGCTCGTTGTGGGTCGATCGTAGTAAATCTGACCAGTATAAGTGTCTATGGTTAGAGATGGACACGGGAAGACCTTACGGGAAGTTACCTGTGCTCAGATGTCAGTCGGTATTTGACCCAAAACTACGGTGGACTTGCCGACTTTCGAGCTGGCATCTGTAAGACTAGATTTGATGGAGAACGAATTAGAAGAATTCTTTAATTTGGGAGCCGAGTGTGGCATACCTGTTTAAAGTCGTCGACTTGCCGGAGGATGGCTTTCCTACCAGGCCTATAAGAGGGTCTCGAGGCATCGTAGCTTTTATGCAGCCATGATCAGATTCTTGGTGTGCTTTCACCAGGGTGCGGACAATCTCGAAAAGTCGAGTGATGCCCTAACCCTAACATGAAGCCATCCACGAGCATACCGAGGCCAACCGAACTCAAATCCACACGTTTACGTAGATAACAATATTTCGTCATAGAAGGAGCAAAGATGCGGAGCCAGCATGTTTTCCTCGTCAGCACACATCGTGTGTCGCCATGGCTCAATCGCACTCGAACACCAACACCAGAAATCCCACCCATAGGAAAGTCTCCCAATATCTCCCCTATTTGAGGCTTTTACCCATCATCACCGGCGCATCATGGCTTATCACACTCTCGACCCTGTTCATCTTCTGGCTCGCCCAAGGTCGACCACGTTATCCAGCCCAAAGCAACCCTTATGTGGCCTTCATATCAGATATCGGCGCCTTCGTTCTACAGCCTCTCTTCATAACCGGTGGAACTATAACTGCGATTACATTGTTAGGCACCGTCCTTTGTGTCCACCTTGTCTTCCATCGGGAGTATGATACCGAAAAGAGAGCGAAGCCACAGCGTTATAAGAAGGTCTTCTCGGTCCTGGCTTGCCTTTTTCAGGGGGCTGCCTGCCCTTGTCAGATATGCCTTACAATCTTCGACAATAAAGGCTACCCACAAGCACATCGTATGCTGCTCCTGGGAGCCTTCGCGGGAACAGCATTAAGTGCTATATGCACTACTGTTGTATTTTGGGGTGAGATGTGGCGGGAAGAGCAGGCGAAGGAACTGAAGACCCGGCGCAAAAGTGTTGTTGCTAGCACTACAATCTTTGGAATAGAGTTTTGCATGGGCGTCGCATTTACAACTTTACTATATTTGAAATTCTATAGAATCAGCGGGATTTTGGAGTGGGTAATGGCTTTCTTGTTTACCTTTTATTTCTGGACTTTCGCCGGCTTTCTAGTTTTGCCTGATGAAGAGGGAGGTGAGGGTATCAATGAAGTGACACCACTGTTAGGATAAGCTGCGGATTCGAGTGGATGAAATGGGGGAGCGAAAGTAGTCCGGGGCTAATGATATCTGAGGGCTAGTTCTGGAATACATCATGGCAAGAGTGTGCCCCAGGTTGCTTTTCCCTTTAACTTATTCGTCAACGACGTTGTTCGTCTGAATCTTTGATGGTGATGCTTTATGGACAATTCTGGGAGGGAAAAAAGGGGGGTTTACAACCAATTATTGAGTACTGAGAGGCGGGCGTCCAGTAGACAGATTTTCAAAGCTCTCTTAATGATGACGATGATCAAGCCACTTCATCAATTCCCTCTACATAGATCAATGCCATCTATTATCCAGGTCAGTACGAGCACCTCAGAAAGTACCCTTTCAAGGGTCGCATGTCCATTCTTCCCTCCTTCCTATCTCGCCATTGGGATCTGTTTGTTCAAAATAACGAAGAACAACAGGGAAAAATAAATTCGTCACTGTCTAAATCTTCGTCACTGTCCGACAGAGAACTCTTTCTCTCGCTTTCGTAAAAGCTGTACCTTTCGAGTATTTCTTCGTACTCGGCTCTTTCCTCTTCTTTTGTAGAACCCCATTCCCACTCATATAGACAGCCCGCAGCTGTTTTTCCAGCATGATTTCGGGCACCTGCGTCCGCACCAGCCTCTAGAAGTTGGCAAGCGATCTGGAGCGCACCATAATAGGCTGCCAAATGTAAGGCTGTCCATCCGTGAATATCAGATTTATCTGCAGAGGCTCCACAACCCAGAAGTTGTGTAATCAGGCTCCTACGTCCCTTCTGCTGCTCTGGAGAACGAACTTCCAACGCAGTCAACAGTGCAGTCTCACCATAGTCGTCTCTTGTGTTAATGTCCACGTTATACTCCAAGAACAATTCTACGATATCCCCAGAGTAGCCTCTCTCAGCTACCCCGTGTAGGACGGTTCTGCCGTCGTCGTCCCTCAAGTCAACATCAGCTCCGCTTGAAAGCAGTAGGCTGGCGAGTTGCACGTCATTGCTCCTACACGCATGATGAATCAATGGTATATCATTTAACGCCGTATTGGGGTCCGCCCCATGGTTTAGAAGGATTTGAGCAACTTCGCAGCCACCAGGCGCCGCTATGGCAGGGGTATACATGTTACTTAGAGCACGAGAGACTGCAGCGGGAGCAATCGTGTTGCCCTCGAGGAGTATGTGGACCGCGGACAAATGTCGATAGAATGCAGCTAAGCAAAGGGCTTGTGCCTTTATTCTATTCCTATCTTCCGCGCAATACCCTTTCAAGTGTAGCAACGCCTTGACTGCATCCGTGAACCCATGTCTTGCGGCAATTGGAAGTCCATGAAAGCTCTGCCGGGAGAATGACTCCTGCAAGGGCACTTTGTTATACTCCATTTCCATGAAATAGAAGTTATAGAACAAGGCTCTTAAACTTTCCGTTCGCTCGAGGAATTCTATGATTAGCCTTGGGATGGTTGAACCGTGGCTTAAATGAGCATGTTCATGCCAATGATGGGCTGCATAATTGAGCAAGGGATAAGTGCGTGGATAGGGATAGAAGTCAAACGTGTCTTTAAAGCGCGGGTTGGAGAACACGTTGAAGGAGAGGTACGTCAAACATGTCTCTGCTAGAAGGTTCTGTTTATCTGGAAACAAGACATTCTCTCTGCTTTCGAAATATTCTTGTGTGGTATAGTGAGCCAGGCGAACGATTTGGCTCTCGTGGTCGACGACGATCAAGCCTGCGCAGACAGAGCTCAAAGTCTCTTCATCAACGAAGTTAGCCTCATCCATCTCAGTGTCTCCAGGCTCAACGGATAAAGCGCATTGTAACTCTCTCAGAGTCAACGGGGTCATGGCTAGGCTAATCCAAGCTAATGTCGCCATCGCTAGATCACAGAAACCCTTTTCCTGTCCTCTGATCCGATTCATTGTTTCATCATATGCGATCTTTGAAGCAGCTGATCCAGAGCCTCTTGGCAGCCGGGTCAAGGCTTCCTTGACTTTTCTTATGGAAATCTTGTCCTTGAGTGATTGCATGTGGAGGGAGGCTAATAGGAACCTGGAAAAAGAAGTCAGTTTGGCTCGTCTCAATTTTACTTTCGGCAGATAATGAACATGTATAAAAGTACATGGTAAAAATATCAAGCAAGATATCCCGCTTCACCCTGAGCAACATCGATGTTGCAACAGGTAGCACTATCTACTTTAGTTGTTCGTGGCAATACAGCATTGCAAATGAAAGTGATGGTACATACATGCCTTCAACAGCTTCCGTAATTGTTTCGATAATAAGCTCCTGTAACTCTAGATTGGCTTTCACGAATCTAGGCAGAGTCGCTATTTGACTCTCCAAATATTTTCGCACGTCACGATCTTTTGCAGTAATTGTGACGCGGCTTGCTCCACGAAAAGCGTTGATATATGGAGTGACGAATCTGGAAGTAAGCATGATGTTGGAATACTCCCTCAGTTGTTCAAGCTCAGCTAGCATCAACTCGCAATCTTCCTGATTATCAGAATATTCGTCGAGAGCATCAACTATGATAAAAACTTTGCGATACCGTCTTAATTCCGCTCTAAACAGGCTGGATATCTCGTTGAGTATCCCGCTACGATGGTGCCTCTGATACGCTTCGTGTAACGCTTTGAAATCTGCTGAGGTTGGATTGCGCAAGGAAAGGAGCTGTTTCAAAAGACCTCCAAGCAAGCTAATCAGACTTTGCTGCGACCGTTCTTTGTAGTAGCAATATGCGTAGATGACTGCTGTGTCTTCGTTCATGTACTCCGTATACAAATGATCTATCACAAGCGATCTGGTAATTCGTTAAGGTTAGCTCTGTACTCTGCCGAGCAGTGAAAAGTCAACTTGTAATTTCATATGCGCAAGGAGGCCCCAACCAAAAAGTCCAGACCAGCTCTACGCTTGACAGCTATGGTTCATCGCAAGTCTGGTATCAAATTGACAGATATGTTCCCCGTACTATCGGGCCAAAGACCAGGGCTAGCTGAAGGCTTGGCTTTGTCTAGGAGCTGGTGCTTGTGTAAAGCAATGTCACTTCAGTAGTAAATGCATGTCTTAGGAGAATGAGGAAAAGGTTTCTCACGCCATGACGGTCTTTCCCGCTCCGGCTACATTGAGTCAGTCTGCGGTCTAACGGTCAGGATATCTGACTGAGTACGAAATAGATGCTAACTCACGGATTCCTTGACAGTATAATGTCTCGTTGTTGCTGTCCCGCCAGCGACGAAAATCTGTACAGTCTAGGAACCATTGTCCTGTGCCATCGATACGAGCTTCAGCTGCACTAGCATGATTCTTCTGGAAGTCAAAAGGGGAAATCCATGCTAACACATTCTTGACAAGAGATGCATCAGCTTGAGCATTGTAGTTGGCGTGCAAAGAGTCAACATTGTCGGAGATATGGTTAACCCNTCTTCATCAACGAAGTTAGCCTCATCCATCTCAGTGTCTCCAGGCTCAACGGATAAAGCGCATTGTAACTCTCTCAGAGTCAACGGGGTCATGGCTAGGCTAATCCAAGCTAATGTCGCCATCGCTAGATCACAGAAACCCTTTTCCTGTCCTCTGATCCGATTCATTGTTTCATCATATGCGATCTTTGAAGCAGCTGATCCAGAGCCTCTTGGCAGCCGGGTCAAGGCTTCCTTGACTTTTCTTATGGAAATCTTGTCCTTGAGTGATTGCATGTGGAGGGAGGCTAATAGGAACCTGGAAAAAGAAGTCAGTTTGGCTCGTCTCAATTTTACTTTCGGCAGATAATGAACATGTATAAAAGTACATGGTAAAAATATCAAGCAAGATATCCCGCTTCACCCTGAGCAACATCGATGTTGCAACAGGTAGCACTATCTACTTTAGTTGTTCGTGGCAATACAGCATTGCAAATGAAAGTGATGGTACATACATGCCTTCAACAGCTTCCGTAATTGTTTCGATAATAAGCTCCTGTAACTCTAGATTGGCTTTCACGAATCTAGGCAGAGTCGCTATTTGACTCTCCAAATATTTTCGCACGTCACGATCTTTTGCAGTAATTGTGACGCGGCTTGCTCCACGAAAAGCGTTGATATATGGAGTGACGAATCTGGAAGTAAGCATGATGTTGGAATACTCCCTCAGTTGTTCAAGCTCAGCTAGCATCAACTCGCAATCTTCCTGATTATCAGAATATTCGTCGAGAGCATCAACTATGATAAAAACTTTGCGATACCGTCTTAATTCCGCTCTAAACAGGCTGGATATCTCGTTGAGTATCCCGCTACGATGGTGCCTCTGATACGCTTCGTGTAACGCTTTGAAATCTGCTGAGGTTGGATTGCGCAAGGAAAGGAGCTGTTTCAAAAGACCTCCAAGCAAGCTAATCAGACTTTGCTGCGACCGTTCTTTGTAGTAGCAATATGCGTAGATGACTGCTGTGTCTTCGTTCATGTACTCCGTATACAAATGATCTATCACAAGCGATCTGGTAATTCGTTAAGGTTAGCTCTGTACTCTGCCGAGCAGTGAAAAGTCAACTTGTAATTTCATATGCGCAAGGAGGCCCCAACCAAAAAGTCCAGACCAGCTCTACGCTTGACAGCTATGGTTCATCGCAAGTCTGGTATCAAATTGACAGATATGTTCCCCGTACTATCGGGCCAAAGACCAGGGCTAGCTGAAGGCTTGGCTTTGTCTAGGAGCTGGTGCTTGTGTAAAGCAATGTCACTTCAGTAGTAAATGCATGTCTTAGGAGAATGAGGAAAAGGTTTCTCACGCCATGACGGTCTTTCCCGCTCCGGCTACATTGAGTCAGTCTGCGGTCTAACGGTCAGGATATCTGACTGAGTACGAAATAGATGCTAACTCACGGATTCCTTGACAGTATAATGTCTCGTTGTTGCTGTCCCGCCAGCGACGAAAATCTGTACAGTCTAGGAACCATTGTCCTGTGCCATCGATACGAGCTTCAGCTGCACTAGCATGATTCTTCTGGAAGTCAAAAGGGGAAATCCATGCTAACACATTCTTGACAAGAGATGCATCAGCTTGAGCATTGTAGTTGGCGTGCAAAGAGTCAACATTGTCGGAGATATGGTTAACCCTCTCTCTCATTGGCAAGATTGCAGCAGTATCGGTCCTAATCGCACTCACGTCCTGGTGCAAAGGTGCAATGCCCGTAGTATGTGTCTTTATATCGGCTATGTTCCTATTGATAGACGGTATATTGTCGGAGATAAGGTTAACATTCTCTCTTATTGGCAAGATTATAGCAGTATCGGTCCTAATCGCACTCACGTCCTGGTGCAAAGGTGTAATACCCGCAGTGTGTGTCTTTATTTCGGCTATGTTTCCATTGATAGGCTGTATTCCTGCGGTATCTTCTTTGATCGCGCGAGACAGCCTGAAGTTATCATTCTGAAGGGCTAATCCGAGACGGGTTTTGAATCTTTCAATGTCGGCGAGAATCCTCCGTATCTCATCCTTGTCAAGTGTCCATACTAGATATCTGTACCGTAGTACAATAATTAGATGTTTAGCTGAAGTGCATAGTATCACAGAAAGAGTCTGCAATATTGGAGCAAGACACAACATACTTGCCCATTCTGAGCATTGGAGACTCTACTTTCAACTTCCTCTTTAGCTGCTCCATAGTCCGCTTGAAGAGTTCCAACGGGCCCGCAGGGCCACCAAGTTCAAGAACGCTTTCAATCCATGGATCATTCGGAGTTGCATTCTCGACCTGATCTCTCAAGGAGTTCAGAAGAGGGAGTAAATTGGCAGCCTCTAGTGATAAACTTGAGCGCTCTTTCGGTGCGTTTTTGACATCGTTAAGGTACCTGAAATGGTAAGCTTCGTGACATCAAAGCAGCCTGCCAAGATCTAAATCTCATGATAGGAGACATCGGTAATCATCTCCATAAAATAGCCTGCGGAGGATACGAAACACTGTCGATGATATCGTATACCTCAGTGTACCACTTACTTGTATACCTTGGCCGTTATACCTATTAATTGCGCGACACTAGCAGCCAGACCCACTGCAGTGATGACCTCTGCCATGACACTTTCCAATTAAGGAGTTCCTAGGTATTGAACAGGAAACATAAGAAGAAAATGCGGAGTTTTGCTTTATGTCAGAGCTTTGCCTGGAGCATAGCCTTATCAAGAGGATGACGACGCTAACACCTTTCCGGTTTAGTAGCATTCAGGCCCTTACCGCCTCTTACCATACCTTACAAAGGTACTGCTCACTGCAATGGGGTAACGGATGGCCAGTCGCCAAGTGGACTTCTTTTCCATTTGATTTCTATGCCATTTGCAACAAGAGTCTATTCCATTACCACGAACTGATAATCACTGCGAAGGTACAACCTGCGTATCCTCTGGCTGAGCTCGCCATCACAGGCTCTGATCAGTATCCAGCACGTCGTACTGGCTATTATCACTCTGCCCCATCCCCTGCCTCGGTGCGGTGCTCCCACTTGAACTCTGCGTCATCCTCTGCATTCCCCCTTCCGCCAATCTTCCCGGATCATCTTCACTTCCAATCTCGGCATTGAAGCTTGCGTTTTTATCGTCTCCTTCATCAAAACCGCCTTCTGTGATGTTCTTTCCCTTAGGTTTACCGGTCTGCCCAGGGTTGGACACTACACTGGCAATATAGCCTGGTGCGGCATCGACGTTGTCGTTACCTTCGCCCTTATATGTATTCTCTGTAGGTCCAGACTTCGAATCACTACCAGACATCTGTTGTCCACCGCTCGAACCAGTCGAATTGCTTGAATCGGTCGAATTACTCGAATCACTTGGACCTCCTAAACCAGAACTCCCTGTGTCGACCTTGGCGCTTGTTGGTCCCCCAACGTAGCCATCCTTATTATGCTGACCTGGGAAATCGGGCTGACCTCCTGCACCTTCAGGGTATTTCAACCCGGCAGTGCCCTTGGCATCGTCAGCGGACTCTGACCAAGCAGCCTTGGCTTCACGCTCGTCGGCATCGGGAGCAGGAGCGAGAGTAGTTGCGTTCGAAGTGTCTGTGTTGTTGAATGTGGATGAGGAACCAGATTGCTTGAGAGGCTGGCTATCACGGTTTTCACCAAACTTGCCTCCTGAGCGGGCAGACTCCGCGGCAAGAGAGTCAGAAGCTACAGCACCAGCTCCTTCAGTTGTGGTATTCGTGTAGCGTTCTGGATCGGAAGTGACCTGCGATATTGTTTAGTTTGAAGATCTGATCGATTTCAGAAGGCGCGATGATATGATTAGTGGATTGCAAGTATAATGTGAATTACCTTTGTGCCGGTGTGACCTTGGTCCTGGGAGCTCAAGGGAGTGCCTTGCATATCCATGCTGATACGTGTGATCTGTCTGTGTACTTCTATCTCTGTCCAGTTGCTAGTCTAGCGAATATGTGTTGAACCTACTGATGAGAGAATTCGGTAGGACGTAAGATGTGTTTGGGTGAATTCGATGTTGATGTGTTGTGGGAATTTGAGATTAGGATTGGGAGCTTCGACGCGAGGCTACATCATAACTAGACATGATGTAATGCCCCACTAAAAGCTGCCCTGAAAATCACTCATAGGCTGCTGATCACTCGTGACAAGCACTCCCGTTGGAATCGGCAGCGGATCAACTGCTTCAGCTGCTGAGGTTTAGTGGTTTAGTGAACTTCGCATCTTCGAAGGCATATTCGAGGGCGATGGATAACATCGCAAATATCTACTAGGTATCGTATAGCTTCACACGGGCTTCTACTAACATAGAAGGTTCCTACCGACTGCAAGACGTTCTTTATGGCCTTTCTACATTTGATATCTTGCAGTGTACACATACTATAGTGCACTAACAATGAAGGGACACCAAGAATCAGCTCCGCCAAGTTATCCTCATTCTATTCCCCACCTTAACTCCGCTTATCACCACAGGTCGAGCAGCATCTATTATTGGCTTACTACCTCAGCTCCACTTTTATCTTCCTATCTTGCATACACGTCTGCATGCCAGCGTATCCTGTCCCAGTCCCGTCCCACAATGACAACAGATATCGATTAGCAAAATGGAAACTACGGAGGACCGATATGGGTGGCTTGGCGCTCGTATCCAGACCACGCTGATGAGCGCCTCCTCTGGGCGCCACACCAAGCTTCAACTCCTATAAATCTCGTGCGTCCCCTAAGGTGAGGGGAAGTGTACATAGTGCCACATCATTCAGGACGTCCTCGAGCTGAAAACCAGCATCCAATACCTACTCTAGGTGAGAGCTTCCATTCCATCTCTTCACCGTACGCAATACTAATACCCTTCACCTCCCAGTATCCTACAGTAATAATCAACACATCAATACCTATACCTTCGGTCTATCCATTCCAAAACCAACAATGGGCTGGCTGTATACGAAGAACGTGAACGGCAAGCATTTCAGCGGTGGTGTCACTGTCGACAAACATGGCATTAAGCGCAGGTGGCGTTGGACTTTTGGGCACTTTAGTTGTTTCCGTTAGACGAATGCCGGATGGATGGATTGGTTAGAGGGGTGATCGGGCTTGGTTTGGGGAGGCATGACATGTGTGATAAGTCAGTGGGTTAGGGATACAGGGCGAAGTGGGTGGTATTGCTTGATGCGGGCGTGGTTAAGGAGGGGATGGATTGATTGAGTTTTGTATGGATGTGATGATACCCTTGCTTTCAGTGTGCGAGTCTGCATGCTCTTCGCAGTTCTTCATTCATTGTTGAAGCAGATGTAATTAGGACTCTATCCAGTTGGTATCGATGAAGATGCCAATTATACCCTATGACACGTACCTCCTCCAGCGCCATCGCCATGCAGAAAAAACGTAGATCTAATCGTTCCAAATATCTTACACAGTTGGACCAGGGTCTATTCATCGTCGCTCGTCTCTATTGGATCCTCGGCCATTCTAGCACCTATTTAGCATGCTGGACTTGAAGCATAGGGAAGGAGGAACCATACCGTTTCCGCCTCTCTTCATCCATTTCTCTGTATGTGCTCCAGCTCAAGAGGAGGAAAGCAGCGATGATGAGGAGTCCTCCTACTATGGCGGCAGGCGAGAGGGGTTCACCGGTACGTAACCAGTCGACAATAGCGACAAGGAAAATAGTGAGGCTGGGCAGCGTTAGTGGATGACATGAAGACTAACAGCAATGGGAGAGTAGGGGAGCTCACAGCGCAGCCACGGAGGAGAGCACGGGCGAAGTGAGAGAAATAAGTACAAGGAAGGAGCCCGAAAAAGCTATCGTGCAATCAGTATACGGTATACATGGTGATTATAATTTTCGGAATACTTACTTGCATTGGCCAAAACCGATATTGCTAGCATCCAAGCAGCTTCCCCATGCGGAAGTTCAAATTTCTCAATGCCCCAAATATGTAGTAAAGGTAGTGGAATCCATAACACCAAAAGTGTGAAACTACCAATTAAGCTGCCAAAAGTCATCGCAAAGATCATGCCTCGTCCAGGACTGACCCCCTCAGGCGGACAAGCAAGCTTCTTGTAGAGCACCTCATAGAGCCCGTAAAGCACGCTCCCAACTCCAATCACAATATTGCCCAAGGTCCTATTTGATGCCTCCTCCGGGTCAGGTCCCGCGCCTACCGAACCCCCAGATTTACCTCCATGCGTGACAGTCCCTGAGTCGCCGTAGGCTACAATGAGAACGCCAGCTATGGCTACTAGCACAGAAAAAGCCTTGTCGAAGCGCAGCTTGTCATGCAAGAGTGGTATACTGAAGGCATAAGCAAAGAAGGCAGAGCAGTTGTAGATAGCTGTGAGGTCGCTTGCGGAGGTCATGTCGACTGCCGCATACCATGAGCCGCCGGCAACAGTCAACGCAGTCGACACGAATGCTGTTGTTTTCAGGATGTAGGGAATGGGCGAGAGGTGAGATTCTCGGGTCGTTAGATGTATGTCTCGGGACCGGACCATTTGGGCTGTGGTGCGGACGAGGTAGACATGGCGCCGCCAGAACGCTTTCCATGGAGTATTCCATCTTGATAATCGTAGGATGAGAAGCTGGGTGGGCCATAGCAATGACCATGAACCGTGTGTAAAGTATCTGGAAGGCAAGATTAGCAGGTGGCATAATCCTGAACGGTAGGATAAGATTACAGCATGGCATAAGCCTTGTTCCAACGAAGTTCATGTTGTATATACACTGCCGTCTCCGTCTGGATGACAAAGCTAATCAGGCTCAAGATTAAGAAGAACGCCGCATATGTGTACTTTTTCCTAACAGCAGAAGCAGCCTCCATCTGAGGACTGCGACTACGAAACGTGGACCGCTTTACGGAGTAAGGAGACCGCGTACTGCCGTTGGGTACATCATATGAAGCTCTTCCTCGTTCCTCTTTTAACAACGGCACCTGTGAGCGGGCATCGGTAGGCCTATACACTGCTGGTCGGTTGTCCATGCCTCCTTCCTCCCCGTCGTTGTCAAAGTCACATGGGACGTCCCGGGATGCGCGCCCGTCAGTTGACTCTGTGTATGGACTAGGTTTTGAAAGTGGCGGTGAGAATCTTGCTTTGGTTAGGCCGGGTCTGAAGGGCGAGGTTCTCCGTGATGGGGGCCTCGAGTGTGGACTTGAATTGCCCGAAGGAGGCGTGTTGACTGTAGGCGTTGGAGTACTGGAGGGGTAGTTGGCTTCAGGGCCACCGAGGGAAGCCACCGACTTGTTGGCTCTTGACATACATGCACGTCGCCCATGGAGGAGCGCAATCGCTGGGGGTCTCTTTCGGTCTGACGAATGATTATTGCTGATGACCTCTGCTGACCACGGGACGGGTTCAGACGATCTGAAACCGAAATCTATGAGGGACTATACAAGGCAGCAGTTTTCAAAGACTCTGACAATAGCGCAACCCGTGGTGAATAAGGACAGCGGAAAAGAAGGAGATGATACTCCACAGAACCTCCATGTGTAACCCCTGTTACGGTAAGTTTTCGCGGAGCTGCGCCACAACATCCCCTAAATGTGGCTGGGAAGGCATACGCACAACAAGGGATCCTGCACAACAAACCTACTAATCTTCCTGCTTAATCTCTGCTTCAAAATATCTATGTTAATAGCAAGTGCTTCATTACTGGTGAATCCTTTCATTGAAAACACTCAAATTAGGAGAATCTCTCTATTCTTTGTTCGCAGACTCATAGCAGAGTAATCTTACCAAACCGATAGTATGTGCTCTTGCTTCCAGCCTCTGCTGTAGAAGAACGTGATCCAAAGCCAATTGGTGCTACCACATTGAACTAAGATCATCTTCCACAAAGCTGTATTTGTCCTCTACCACCATCTCCATCTACAGTTCAATCCTTCATGCGCTTTGTAGCTCTGCCTGTAAGGCTATCATCAGGAAGCCCGCCTCTCTTAGTCCCAGGCAGACTACCAGTCCGAATATCATTATCATCTCGACTAACCCTACGCGTAGGATACTGAGTGGTCATTCCTTCGAAACAGTTAGCAGTCACCCTTTCTCCATTTGCGGTGAAGTAAGGGTGCTGAAGTGCTTGTTCCGCTGTCAGTCTTCTGGTCGGATCATACTCAAGCAGCTTCGCAAGTAGATCAAGACCCTGTGGACCAGGGCTCGCAGAAGGTGGCGAATCCTGGTAACCTGTGCTTTTGAGAGTATTCCAATACCAAGCTTCAAGACCTGTCTTTCCCTGGCCCGTTTCCCGTACAGCAGAGGACATTGACTGTAGCTGCGTGTACTCAGGTTGATGAGTCAAACCGGGCCACTTTTCTTTTGTTGGCATGCCCAGTATTTCCACAATCTTCTGCATTTGATTTTTCTGGAACGGTACAGTCTTCTTGCTGTCCATTTTGGCCTCCTCGCCTTTGAATATAGGACGCAGTGAAAGTAGCTCGGCAAAGATACAGCCCACTGCCCATAGGTCTACAGCAGGAGTGTAGTGCCGTGATCCTAGGAGAAGTTCTGGAGCCCGATACCATATTGTTACTACGACCTTGTCGCCATTAAATAAAGAATGGAGGGGCTTGTAGAATAGCCGAGCTAGACCAAGATCGCCAATTCTCACTTCACCCTTCGACGTCACCATAATATTGGCGGGCTTCAGATCTCTATGAAGCACCCAGTTTGTGTGTAAATAAAGTAATCCGTTCAGCAGCTGGAAGAGTATAGATTTAATGGCAGATGCAGCGATTGGATGTCGAGTTGGCTGGCTGTGATGCTGAATGATCTGTAGTAAGTCATGTTCTGCGTATTCAAATACCATGTAAATGCATTTGTCTTCCAGTATGATCTCGACCAGGTGGATCATGTTCGGGTGAGATAATTCGGAGCAAAGAGCCATCTCACGGACCGCTGACTGAGATATGCCAGTGTACTGAATGGTCTCCCCTTCCTTGTCGGGCTTGAACCTATGTAGAGTACGTTAGACTCTGTCGGGAGATGCGAAAGTGGAATTGCACGCACTTCTTGATTGCAAATTCACCCGATTGCCCTTTGACACCCACAGCCTTGTAGACCTTTCCGTACGTACCGCTGCTAATGAATCCAACGACTTCGTATCGGTCAAGAACACGGACTTTGCTTGTGTAACCGTTGTTCAGGGGTAGCTTCCTCGCATCTTGTGTCTCTGCAGGTAGATCAATATAAGCACGACATCGTATGAAAGATTGTCTCTTAGAAATGGAGGACATAGGCTTCAGTACGGATGTTGAGACCGTACGATAGCGGGCAGCTATGACGGGTGTGGGTGCATTAACCGACATCAAAAATAGACAGGCCGCAGCAAAGCTTCTTTTACTTGAGTGTTGTTGTTGAGAAGATCTTCAGTGTACGGCAACTGATAATGGTTGCCGAAGTGCAGGGGCAACTAGAGATTGGGCCCACACATGAGGTATTGTTACATGACGGATTTGGTATTCCCAAGAGAGTAGGAAAGTAATACTAGTGGCCAAGGGTAACAAGGGCAGCGGTTCTTACCATCGAAAGCTGCTTGCACACTCCTTTTCAGGCTCTGCTTATCCTCCAATGCCCTAGCTGTCGCAGCAGACGATGGAGGGTTCGTTCCATTCATGTCTGTCGCTAACTCTGGTCGCCGGTATCACTCTAAGCACATCTGTGTGTTGGGATCGAACAAGATTGTCCATTTAATTATACGATATTATTGATCATGGAGATCTGAAGTTTATGAAGCGGGACAGGTGATGTGTCGCTATTCGAAACAGCACCTCGACCGTGACCAGATTCGGAACACACAACAATCGTCAATAGCATTTTAGATTTGAGGCTCGGTCATTGTCAAATAGGTACCGCAGAGTCTCAAGTCCAGCAAACCCTTTCACAACTTTTGTCGAGTGATTAACGGATGGCTCGGATGGAAAAGGTACGAGGTAGGTGAGAGCTGATCTAAGACAATTAGCGTGTGTAATCTAACGGTGGTCGTTTCTCCGCCGTACGCGCGGGTACTGCGCCTATTTCCAAAGTGATTTTCGACCACGACGGAGAAGATTCTTGGAGACTTTTTGTCAATTGGGGCATAGGTCTCTGGATTTGCCTGTGATCACGATGGTATTAAAGCTGATTCGAGGCTAGAAATTTCCTGAAACCCTTTGTGCTAATAGCAGGCTGCTTTTCCGTCTGTACATCCCATCGTCATAGATGTAGGCTGTAGGCCGAATGGGGGAGAGATGCAGACTGTCATTGGCGTATGCGAGTATAATGTTCTCTTCTTCTCTTCTGTTGTATAAAATAAGCCTTGGGTGCTTTTGTGGGATCTTATACCTGGTATGAATGGTGGCAATACACTGCGGATGTATCATCATTGTTTATTGTGACCATCAACCAAGACGGATGGAGACCCACAGCTCTGAGAATATCAGAAAGAGACCTCTGGAGGGAAGGTTGTGGTATTGCACACTAATTCAGGGTGTCTGATATCCCTGCTTGGACCGAGGCAGGCCGGGTTGGAGCGAAAACACCATGTCAGTGGAGGTGACCAAGGAAAGGCAGGAACACGCGGTGATTTGGGCTAGAAGACTAGATAATAGCTTGACTGATATCTGTGAGCTGTTGGAAATGGGTTGTACTCGCATCTTGGTGAGTGTATGACTTCTCTTGAGATATCAAAACCTCCAAATACCAGCAACAGGCTATGAGACGAATCGAGACGACTTTGTCAGTACTATGGTGGTTCTAATTATGAGAAAAGAAAAGGTAGATGAAAGAAGACGGGTTACGGCGTCCTCGGACCCAGATGAGCCCGAAGTGAGGCTCCGCTGATTCCCCCTATATTTTCAAATAACGCCTATTTCTCAACAAATGGAATTATGGCTCCACTGACTCGCGAGTGCTCTTCTTTACGAACCTCGCTGACCCAATCTCTCTAGTTCCCGTGTTCGATTCTGGCATGACGCCCACATTTCTGCGGTGCTGACTTCCCGATCAACACTCACATGCTCGATTTGGCGACGCCCGCACCTTTGTGGAGCTGACTTCCAATCGACATGTCTTACTAATCAAGCCGGCGACGAGCCTCATCGAAGCCTGGTTCCCCAGCATAACTGAACCAACTGATCAGTCTAGCTAATCCCGCAATGGGCGTGCGAAATTGTGTTGTTGGATTCTGACGCAGGGGCGGTGGAGATCACCGTACCAAATAGCTAGCAGTGTGTATGTTTCTTTGTAAGTTTCCCTATTCCTTCTATCATTCGAGCACCCGAGGAGTTAGTTGAAAAGTTCCATTATTTTTGGACTTTATTCTCTTGCTACCTTGCGATCTCGCTTAGATGGGTTTCGTCTAGACTTAGTTAGGATTATCAATTCCATGTCTTTCATCTGCTATCTTTGACTACAGATAGGCTGTTCATCTCGATTCCCACTTGTTTGCCCGGCGGTCGCAGACATGTGTCACTGTTACCATCAATGACCATGTTGCGTACCTTGAGACTTCGGTATTTTGTCAACGGCCTGGCGAGGGCATCAGAAACCAGCTTTATCATCTTCGGGCTCTCCTATCACGTTCAAAGTCGCGACAGCACTATACCCAACCACAACTTGTAAATTGTACTGAATGTTGATTTTTTCAGGAATGCAAGTCTATCATTCAAGTATCATACATCAAAAATATCCCCAGCCCCGCCCCCACCAACCCTGACATCTACAATATCCATCCTCCATCCCTCCCAATCCTTCAATCCCCGCTTAATCTCTTTCACCCTTTCCACCCTCTTCCTCGCCTCCTCCTCCTGTGCCGACCTAAACGCATCCTCATCGAAATCATCATCCACATCAAAAAGCTCGTCCTTCGCCCCACCACCACCACCACCAGTAAAAGCGTTAAAGCCACTACTCAACACATTCGAGAAGCTAGTCCCTCTACCACCACTAGCAATGCTTCCCCTTCGATAACCTGGTGATCCACCACTCAGATCTATCTCATCGAATTTAGAACCTGGGCTCGTCATGCCGTCTTCAGTCTCTGCAATACCGAGTTCTCGTCTTTTCTCCCTCCATACACCCCTCCTTAAATCATAAACTTCACCTTCAAGGCCTCGAATCTTGGTTTCCAGCCGTCGCCTCTCCTCATCCTCCAACTCGTCCATACCCTCATCATCAACACCACTGGCTTCCCTCTTTCGCGCTCGCTCTCGCTCCTCTCTCAATCGCAGGTTCTCGTTCTCTAACCCCGCGAGCCGCCTTCGCAAATCAGCTGCTTCCTTCTCTGACCTTTCACGCTCCCTTTCACCTGTCTGACGTCGTGCGTCGGCGTCTTTATGGAGCGTGGTCAACGCAGCGAGCTTTTTCTCCAGAGTGTCTACCCTCTTCATAGACTCCTCTGCACTCTTCTTCGCCTCCTCCGCTTCACGGACTAGACCCCTTATCTTAGTCTCCGCAGATGTCCGCTCGCTACCTTCTTTCACCGCCTTCTCACTTGCCCTATCTAGGCTCTTCTTCGCGTCACTGAGCTCGCGCTGGGCGGCGCCAGCTGCACGCTCGGCCCTCTCAAGCTTGTCTTCGAGAGCGGAGACCTGCTCTGAATGCGTGATGGATGAAGACGAGGACTTGTTGAGTTGGGCGCGGAGGTTGGAAATTTCCATTTCCATGGATTCAATGGTTGAGCTTTTTGAGTCGAGTTGTGCTTGAAGGGAGGACAAGGGGCTCGAGGATGCATTTGATTGGCTAGGGGAGGAGACGTGGCGTTTGGAGGACTGGGATTGGAGTTGGGAATTTTGGCGCTGGAGGGAGATGTTTTCTTGTTTCTGGGGGCTAGTGTCAGCTCGGGGTACAAAGTGGAAGCTATAGTCAACCGATAGCGTACCAATTTGTTGAGCTCTTCGATTTGCGCCTCGGCCTTCTGCGCCCTAGACTTTAGTTCTGCAACCTCCGCACTGGCCTCACGAAGCTCTTCAAGCTCTTCTTCGGTGTGTCTCCGTTTCTTCTCGGCCTCCTGCGCATCTTTCGCCAACCGTCGGTTCTCCTTCTCAAGCTCGTCTAGACGGGCAGCCTGCTTACGGTAGATCGAATTTACAGAATCGCTGTCGGGCGAAAGCGGTGGAAGCTCGGGCGATTTGGTTCCATTTGGTGATAAAGGTCCTTGCGAGACAGATTTTCGACGGAAGGAGGAGGAGCGCAGCTTCGATTGCAAGCTCAATGACGGCTGACGGTCACGCTGTTGTTTCGCCGGCGTCTCTGGCTGGCCATGTGTCTGTTCCTCTCCACTAGCTTCGGCTTTGTCCTCCGTCGGTTGTGGGGGTTGCTGTGAAGCATTTTGTTCTTGCTCAGTGTCCTCTTTGGTTTCCGACAGTTCATCCTTGTTCTTGCTGCTCCCAGCCTTCTGACCCTTGCCTTTCTGCTTCTTCAGCTGTTCAAACTAGTGACAGCGTAAATTATCAGCAAGGACCCATCCATGGCATATCACTGTACCTACTCGTTTCTTCGCTGCTGCGAGCTTCTCCGCCTTTTCCTTCTCGTTTGGCTCTACGTCGGCCATCGTAGGATGAACGTAGGCAAATTTGCAACTCACTGGGTAATGCCAACTAGATGTCTATACCCACTGGGCCTTGGTACATAAGTATCCAGCAAAGGCAACGGGTGTTGGGAGTTTCGAAGTCGCCGGATCGTAGACTCTTTAAGTCGCCAGTACAGAAGCAGGCACAATGCTGCCTGTATCAGATAGGCGAACTAAATGGGCTTTATAAAAGTCGCAATCTCAGCACGTAACTCGTCTACAAGTAGATGAACGTAAATAGGAAAATGTTATTTATTTTAGTAGAGAGGTGGTTGGTGCTAATTTTGATTCGCTGATCACTGGGTGCCTGAGTAAGGGAGTTCTAATTGGCGTTCTCGAGGCTTGTCTAGGCGGATCGCTACCCCTGTCGTTCCCGTACGCGGCATTCCTTGCAGCACAAAAGCTCCCTTTCTTGCAGCCAACCATTTTCTACCTCCAGAGCCACAGCAACACCGTTGTAAGGAGACAAACAACCTCCACGATACTGATTGCTCACAGTAACATATCTACGGGGACCCGGGTGGGTCTGGAGCGTGAGGCTATCCCTGCGAAGCTCCGCTTGCAGACGCCAAAGAAGATGGGGGTATGACGAAGGCATGCAGGGCGAATTTCTCTATCACGGACGGGCTTTCTTCAATCATCCGGGAGGAGTTCGAAGAGTTCAAACAGTCTGAATTGATACCTGGTTAGTATTGGGTGAAACGGCCTCCCAAGCTACCGTGACTACTTCCACACATCACCATGCAGACCTCGACGAGGCCCGGCCAGGACATGGTACCCAACGAGGGGGCCAACATTGCGTGGAATACCTACAACATGCCACCGAGGAACTTAGACAATGCATCCATGAATGGCTCAGGCTCTGGTGGTAAGCTCACAATCCGCCAGACTGGATCGCTGCAGTCAGCCGCAAACAACCGCGTGCTGACTTATAATACAGGTGAAGGGCGTGGAGGCAAACGATTGCATAAGAATTCGTCCAATAATCCAAGTCCTGCACGGCCTGCAGAACCTACGCCTGCGGCCGTAATGAGACCTGAACCTTTCGCTACACCCGCTACTCGACGAAGGCAATCCTCCTTCAGGGACCAGACATTTAGGGATCAAAGAGCTCTACCAACTTCGAATTCTCTACAAGCCTCTCCGTCAAAACGGTATGGAATGACCATTGCTGATATGCATGCATATAGCTAATGTTTGCAGACTGGCTTACAACGGCCTCTCGAACCCCCAAGCCCCTCAACGAACTTTTGCTTCTAACTCTTCGCAAGAGCCCCATTCTAGGCAATCCTCCTATGGCTACTCTTCAAGGTTCAGCTTCGCTCCTGCGGCCCCTATTGGTAGGAAGGATGTTTCTTATGAGCCAGAGCCTTTCGATTTCCTCCCACCAATCAACTTCGATGATTTCCACGCCAGTATCGGGACTGGTGAACCCGATATCAATTCCTTCCCAAAACCGGGCGGCAGTCTGGTCGGAACTGCGAATGGCTCGAAATCAATCCACCAGCGGCCTGGGATGAATGAACCTTCAAAGTCTATTGACGCATCTCAGCTTGGCTCGCGCATTGGTCTTAACGGCTCCTCAATTCGCCGTCACGACAGTAGTGTACGGCATCCAAGTCAGACTAATGCGGATCCAGGACCTATGGCGCCTCCGGCAGCTGCTGCATCAGCCAGAGCTCGCCGAAAGACCTATTTCGCGACTCCGTCCACGGGCTCTGCAGTACCAAGGGCTCCACGTAAATCTGTGGGCCCTGGAATCCTCACCCTGGATTTAACAAGCCAGGGCTCAAGTCATCGAAGGCCAAGTCTAGCACAGGCGGGTCTAGGAGATCCTAACAAATCACCTGAAATTTCTGAGTCCCCTGGCAGCCGAAACGTTTCTGGGGGGAAACCTGGTTATTTCGACTTGTCTACTCGACAAACCAAAACAAAGTCATTGCAACCTCCTCTAAAGACGTTCTCCGAGACTGAACGATTCTCAACGCCTATGGGTACACCCGAGCAACTGTTCCACTCTCCTGCCGGCACAGGCCAATCGCCAGCAAGGCCAAGATTACAAAGAACAACCACTCCTTCATCAAGCAAGAGAATTTCGATCATGCCGGGTACCGCTCACGCCACAGGCTTAGGCGCACGAACAATCAGCCCAACAGACGCCCGCAGACTGAAAAGATTGTCTATGATGCCGAACCCGCCACCAATGCCTTTTACACCACCCACACCCCAGCCGGACCCTCCTTCTTCTACAGGCCGCCCGTATGCCCCGTCCCCCTCTATGATCCCACGAAAAAGTGTAACACCGTCTTCTTCGCGAACTACTCCTGACCCAAATCGTAAGTCCTATAGTTCAGGCATTTCCAATTCATCAACGACCAGCTACAACTCTTTTCTAGCCTCCACCGGCTCTTCGCGCATCTCTCAAAGCTTCTCGACTTCCCGACTTCCTACTCTCAAAACACGGAGTGACAATGCCTCCATTGGCGACGAAGAAATAGTGCCCCCTGTTCCTGCCATACCCAAAGCCTATGAGTCTCCGAAAGGCGAGTTCGAACAACCACCTTTTTTTACGGCTCGCAAGTCAAGCATGGGCCTCGATGTCAGCAGTCTGCACAGTCTCTCAACTTCTGGAGATCTACCGTCTCCCAGCGACCCCGAGCCTCCCAAAGTTGAGAGACAAAGTCGTTCCAAAGTGGGCAATACAGATCCTGCAAAGGAGCGCAAACCGAGTGGTGGGCCAAATACAAATAGGAGGACCTTACAGCCTTTAAGATTACCGCCATTGAACCTGCTCCCACTGAGCACGCCCACAGCTTCAAGGATTGCGGCTCTGTACGATGGCTCGTCTACTAACAACGCGCGTGCCGCGACTCCTCCACCCAAAGATGGTTCAAAAGGCACACCCACGACTCCAATGACTGCCTCGAAGGCTAGCTTTTCGAGGAATTATTATGAAGATGATAATGCTCCTATGTCCGCGCAGGTGCGAAGCAGTAGTTCCCATTTTAATATGATTCCAGACGCACTGTCGTATCATGCAGCCAGCACTTCGAGTACTCCAGCCCCAAATCCTCAGGGTTCATTCCCGCTACCCGTCAGCCGTCCTGCGATGTCTCCGTTCTTATCTTCCTCCTTACCTAAAGTCAGTGGTGACTTTGGCTATGGTCTCGAGAAATCCAATACATTGGATGGCACAGAAACGAGAACGACGAAACCCACAGGTCCCCGTCTGCAAAAGCCAAGGAAGGTGTCAAAAGACGACGCTTCCAGCCTCGATACAACAAGCTCTGTTGATACCACTACGCAATCAATTGGAAGCACTATTCGACGTAAATTGAGCTTGACTCGGAAGCGTAGTAATTCGAAAGCTCAAACAGCTGCAGAAAGAGATGCTGACCCACCTCCAAAACCTCCAAAGCATGACAATATGCCTCCACCAAGGTTACCTGCTTCAGCCACATGGAGCGGCCCACTTCCCAGCCCTAGCCCTTCTCAGAAATCCGGTCAGTCTCGAGCTACCAGGAATACACCGACTGCTAGCAGTAATGCACAGCATGATCGGACTCGTAATAGCGCAGGTGACAATGGCGAGACAACCAAAAAGGATTCAGCAACTCCAGCTGCAAAGCGGACGGCCAGAGCTAATCTCGAAGGAACGCCAAGTCAAAATGCTCTCAGCCTGAAGGATTTCTTGAGGGAGGCCAAGACCATGGAAGCTCAGCTTGACCGTGATGATCTGTCAGCGGAGGAAGAGATGAAGAAGCTTGCTCTGAAGCGTAAAGAGACTGAAAAAGCCGCCCAAGAGGTCGATGCATTGAGGCGTAGAGCGACCGCCAAGGACCGCGTGTCACCGAATTCAGCTTTACGGATGGCTAACCTGAACATATTTGAGAGGGGCGAGATTGTCGATTACAAGGATATATACTTCTGTGGGACTCGTGAAGCTAAGAAGCATGTAGGGGATTTGAGTACAGACGTGGCCAACTTTGGTTATGACGATGAACGTGGAGACTACAACATCGTTTCTGGAGATCACCTAGCTTACCGGTATGAGATTGTTGACATTCTCGGCAAAGGAAGCTTTGGGCAAGTCGTAAGATGCGTGGATCATAAGACAGGAGGTTTGGTCGCGATCAAGATCATCAGAAACAAGAAGAGATTCCATCAGCAAGCGCTCGTCGAGGTTGACATATTGCAGAAGCTGCGGGAATGGGTAAGTTCTGTCACCTAATATTCTGACTCTATTGTCTTGCTAATGGGATGGCTAGGATCCTGAGGATAAATATAGCATGGTCAGCTTCACACAAAGCTTCTACTTCCGGGGCCATCTTTGTATCTCTACCGAGCTTCTAGGGATGAATCTCTATGAGTTCATCAAATGTCATGACTTCCGTGGCTTCTCACTAAAGCTTATACGGCGCTTTGCAAAGCAAATGCTGAGCAGTCTCGTGCTACTCAAAAGTCACAAAGTCATTCATTGCGATTTGAAGCCCGAGAACGTCCTCCTTGCACATCCGGCTCGCTCTGAAATCAAAGTTATCGACTTCGGCTCCAGCTGCCTCGAAAACGAGAAGGTTTATACCTACATCCAATCTCGCTTCTACCGCTCCCCTGAGGTTATACTCGGTATGACCTATGGCATGCCAATTGACATGTGGTCGCTTGGCTGCATTCTTGCAGAGCTGCTGACCGGCTACCCAATATTTCCTGGTGAGAACGAGCAAGAACAACTCGCATGTATCATGGAAGTCTTTGGTCCACCCGAAAAACACCTCATAGAAAAATCGACACGCAAAAAGCTCTTCTTCGACTCCCTAGGCAAACCACGAATTACAGTCTCCACGAAGGGGAAGCGGCGCCGTCCCAGCTCTAAATCCCTTCAACAAGCACTCAAATGCGAAGACGAAGCCTTCCTAGACTTCATCACCCGCTGCCTCCGATGGGACCCCGATCGTCGTCTCAAGCCCGACGAAGCTATCCACCACGAGTTCATAGCCGGCAAGAGCTCCAAAGCCACAGCCATCCGTCCCCGCACTGCGCCCTCAAATCCCACAGCTTCACCCATCAAACGTTACAACTCGATATCCCAAACCCCAGCCGGGGCGCGGCCACTCCCCGAACCACCGGCTACCAGCTTCAAAAACGGCACCGCAGTCCGAACGCGCGAGATGACAACATCAAGCCAATCTCCCAGCAAAGCGGCCGCCACAGCCGTAGGTCCAAAGCGGCACTCAACCATGACGGGAATGCAACCCAATAGCAACGCCGGCGGGATCAAAAGAACTCTAAACGGCGTCGTCGTACAAGGAAGTGCTCTCCCACGCGTTACAAGTACGCCAAAAGTGGGCAAGGATCTTGCGGCCGCCGCGGCAGCAGCGAGTTTGGTAAGTCCTACCCACCCCTGTGTGCTATATAATGCTAGCCAATTTGCTCACGCTACAAACAAGAACTAACTCGATCGCTCTCTTTCGGTGCAGAAATCGCGATCATGATTCATTCATAATCATGTCAAACAAGGGTCTTGGTACGATACGTGAAGACTACGATATTGGAAGGTCCGCAAACAGTGCATAGGAAGGGAAGGAAATGTAAATATCTCGGCGCCTGGCGTTTCTTGGCATGATTGATACACAACACATTTTCTCAAAAAGAAAAAAGCCAAACCGGTGCTCAGGAGCACGGTTTTCGCTTTTCTAATGGTTATGTTATGTTATATGGATGGATGGGGTTGTCGCTCTCAGCGATTATCTGGTCGGTCGGTCGGTCGGGTGGTGGTGGGGTGGCGGTGGGGTGATCCTGGAGGTGGATACGACATGTCTAAATGCTGCATTACTGGAGGCGCGCTTGACTTATTTTCATGTGTCAGTCGTGTGTGTGTGTGTGTGTGTGTGTCCTTTACTTCTTCTTTCTTGCTATGAGGAAGGATAGAGTGTGGACGCTCTTCCTGACAAACTATATACCCACTTTTTTTTTGAAAGAGAGAGAGCGGTACTGCGTGTTGTGATAAAAGAAAGCTCGAAGATACTTGCAGATAGAATATTATGCATTTCAACTGCAGGAGGGTGTGTTGTGCTGATGCGAATGGTGATGGGGAATGGTGAAGACAAGATGATGGGATATGAGATGATTGTTGGTGAAGAGAGATCTAGGAATTGAATGACTGCTAGTTTCTATGCAATCAATAGCTTTTATCCGGATAATGCGACTCCTAACCAGCTCGCTGCCATTACCACCTCCACGCACACGAAGATCCCATACCATTACCCCTTCGAAAACTCGAAACTTAAGCAATACCTCATCTCTTTCACGCAAGCACCCCTTCCCCCATCTATCCCTCGCCACCACCCCATGCACACTTACAGAAACACAGCAGCAGCAGCGAACACGCCAGCCCCTACAACCACTTTCCCTGCCTCAACTCTTACCGAACCACCCACAAACCCCGCCGTCGGCTTCACAACCTGCCCAGTACCCGTCCCACTCCCCAAAACCACACCCCCCACCCCCGTCCCATTATTCTTCACCGACACAATCGGAAAAGGCGCATTATTAAGCGTCGCCATAGCCGCAACTGGAACCGTATTGAAAGGAGGCGCTGTAGCGGTTCCGGTGCCGCTGACCGTAAAAGGAGCTGCCGTGGCGGTTGCGGCGACGAGACCGGTGCCAACGCTGGTGGGATAGGTTTTAATGGAACTGGGGATGGGGAAGGGAGAGCCGTAGTCGGGGTAGGCGAGGCCGTTGAGGGAACAGGCTGCGTCGCCGGCGGTGGGGGAGGATTGGTAGCCTGGGAGTTTTATTAGCTGGAGTCAGGTGGCTTTGTTGTGCTGAAGGTGGATTGGAAGGGGGTTGTGGAATGGGGAATGGTAATTGGGGAAACTTACAGAGTGCGTTGGTTTTGAGACCGCCTGGTGGGATGCCTGCGAGACTGGGAGGGGAGGTTAGTTGTGGGTGTACTGGGCGGTTTCGAGGAGAGATTTACTTGTCGTTGCAATTGCCTGGCTGGCCTACGGTGCCGGTGCAGCGGATTATGATGTTGTTTGAGAGGGAGGGACCGGTGCAGAAGGTTCCGCCTGTTGATGGGCAGGTGAAGGCGTTGGTGGTGGGGTTGCTGTTTAGGGAGATGGGTTAGTGTTGAGGTTAGGGGTGCATTCGATTGGTTAGTGAGGAGGGTGTGGGACACGTACAACACGGCTTGGGCGCTGGCGCTGGCGATGATGGCGGTCGTCGCGAAGAGTAGTGTGATGAGTTGCATTGTGTCGGTGGTGGAGGAGTATCTTGAAGTAACGGATGGAGAATTAACAAGTGGATTGAAGAGAGTAGGGTAATGTTGGATAATGAGGTCTAGGAATACGAGTAACAGATGCGATTGAAAGAGTGTTGGAGCGAGGATGAAGAGAATTTTAAAGAGTGTAATTTTCCGGGTGTTACATGAGATGGTGTGGCGACGTAGGCAGTGCTTTCCACGTGAAGGTAACGGCCGTATTTATAGCGCTAGTAGCGGGCTATGATAAGGTAATTACCTACCGCCGCTTTGCAGTTCTTCACTCACTGCTATTGATCTAATAATAAATAACCGGACACGTGAGAAAAAGAATCTCAATCTAGTTAATATGCAATTCAATAACTCAAGCATCTGCTTCATGTCCAGTTGTTGAAAGGCTAGTAAGCTGTATATGTCTGTTTCTATACCATGAGCTGTGGGCACGCGTCCCGTTGTTAAATACTACTACACCAATGGGTAGTAAAGACATGTTCAAGTCGGAAACTTCGATGCTGCCAGCCACGGTGAAATTACGGTCGTCTATCATAGATTGGCTAATCTTCAGGCATTCGGCCGTAAGGTCATCTTACTATACGCACTGACCCTGAAGCTCCGGCCCATGACATTTGTGAAACATCTTCAATTATCGTTTGTTATGCAGTGGCCGTAAGGCTGTGTACCAAAGGGAGCTAGTGATGCGGCTAAGCAACGGTTGTTCTAGCCTCGGCCCGCTTTCGGATGAGGGGATGGGTGGCGTGATATCCGATCCTCTTGGTAGGGGACGTATTCTTTCACTGGAATTGCTCTCACGCATGACCACCAAGATAGGATTCTGTGAATTGTATCTTATTTGAACCAACATAGTAGCTAGCAGCCACAGATTTGAGCCTAGAACACCGGAAGAAGAGTCAAGATGGTGTACGAATCGCAGATTTCATTCACTCTGGATACTATCTGTCCATGGTTTGTAGCTTATTAGGACGCCTCTTTTCGAGTATCATGCTGATCACTGTTAAAGGACTTACCTGGCTAAGAAAAGGTAGGCAGCCCACGGTAGTGGATTTAGATCGATGAAGCTAAGGATGTTGCTAACGTCGAGGATAGAATGGACTTGGGTACGGCTATTCCTGCTATTGTTAATTGCCTTTCTTTTGATACGGCGTCAACATTTTGTTGCATGCCACGAGGGAAACGCATTACTAGTCGTCCTGCAGTCACAGGCACCAAGACATCTGACCTGATTCTGACACGAGTCTCTCAGCTCTCGAAAAATTCCGCTCTTCTCCAGCAGCAGATGATGTCAATTTCACAGTAAAATATTTTCCTTATCAGCTTTATCCTGAAGCCAGTAAGGAAGGAGAGGATAAATATGAATGGTAAGCGGTGAAGTTTCTTGTGTAAATGAAAAGCAAAATAGTAGAGCCAACAATGGGAATATACAGGTACAAGAATTCAAAATATGGTGGTTCTGATGAGCAGATGAAGAAATACACCCTTCTGATGGCCGCCTACGGGGTTGGCGTTGGTATCGATTTCAAGTTCGGCGGTAAAGTTGCGAACACAATAGACGCACACCGCCTGATACAGCATTATCAGGAAGAGATGGGACCAGAGACCGCAAATCAGATTGTTAATTGTATGTGACTTATCCTTAGAGATGCAGGCTTCCGGCGTTATTGAACAAAGGAAGAATCAATCGTCGCTAATGGTTGTGTAGCTCTCTATGCGCAGTATTTTGAGAACGAAAGGCATCCATCAGCACCTGACACACTCCTGAGAGCTGCTTTGGATGCTGGTGTTGACCGCTCCAAGGCCGAAGCTTTCATTGGAGATGAATATGAAGATCTGCCAGAAACCAAAATGCTCATTCGTGAGCAGGCTAGCAATGGGGTTGATTCTGTGCCTTATGTGGTCCTTGAAGGCAAAAGGAGGGACTTTACTCTTGTAGGTGCAAAAGAGATTGACGAGTATCTGAAGGAGTTCGAAAGATTGGCGAAGGAGTCAAAATGAAAGGGTTTCGTAGGCGAATAATGAGACAGCGCCGTCGTGTCCGCTGTATAGTTAGCATTCAACTCAATCGCTGGAGTAAGTTGAGGGATCCCATAAGTTTCATCGGGGTTTGAATGACTAGCGCCAGCTAACATCGGTGAAAGAAATGCCGACCACCGACGTTCTGCGAACCTCGGCCACAAGAACAAGAGCAACAACTCGAGCGGACATGGCTTGATCAAAGACATTTGTTGGTCTCCAAGAGCTGTTAGCATGACTCCTGCTGCAACTTATCTAACACGTGCTACGAGCTAGAGGTCATCTGGAAGCTGGAACCATGGATGAATTCACAGCTGACGCGTTTGTGAATCGAGAGGAGCCTATCCCCGTTATCGCTATCCCAGGCAACGATGCCCCATCCTCCGAGCCCAAGGGAAAACGTGAGAGGTTGAATGAAACACTAAAGGGCACAAGCTCCAAGTTAAAAGACAAGCTGCATGAACATGGTCAAGGCAGTAAAGAATATGGACAGTCTCTCCAGGACCGCCTCTTTACCAAGTGAGCAATGACTTTGATGAAGAATCATTACAACAGATGGCGTGCTAAACGCCGTCACCGCAGGCTTCTACAGCAGGTTATACCTCAGGAGGATGTTGACGAGCTTGATATGGACCCAGATGTGCGATCCTCCAAGTACATTAACCGGCCGGGCTTCTCCCTCCCTTTGATGACCAACAACTTCCGTCGCTTCAATGCCCGGTTAGTCTCCTGCTCGACTATGGGACATTGTTCGCTGAATGATACCCAGCATCGGAGTTGTATTCGTCTTCCAAAATCGCCTTGAGCGTCTCCTCACCTGGCGAAAGCCCTCACAAACCATCTCCCTCCTCGCCGTCTGTACCTTCGTTTGCCTCGAACCATACCTTCTTCCAGTTCTTCCCATAGCGGGCGCTCTCTTCTTCGTCATGGTACCTGCATATCTCACACGACATCCCCCGCCTCCTTCAACAATACCTTCCGCAACTTATTCCATGAACGGCCCACCACTTGCCCCACCACGCACCATCAGACCTGCCGCTGAAATGTCAAAAGATTTCTTCCGCAACATGCGTGACCTCCAAAATTGTATGGATGACTTCAGCATCATCCACGATCTTATCATCAAGACCGTTACTCCTGTCACGAATTTCTCAAATGAAGCGTTATCATCTACAATCTTCCTATTCCTCTTCATCGCAGCGTGTCTCCTTTTCCTCACATCTTACGTACTTCCATGGCGCTTCATCGCCCTCATCAGCTGCTGGACAGCTATAGCATGTGGCCATCCCTCCATCCAACAACTTTTCATAGCCAACCACGAAGAACATCTCGCCCCCCACGAACGCACCGCCAAATTCTGGCTCGACGCCTGGATCTCCCACGACATCGTCCTCGACGCCCCGCCCGAAACCCGCGAAGTAGAAGTATTCGAACTGCAGCGCAGAAAAGGCGGCCGCAATGGCGAGTGGGAAAGTTGGATGTTCAGCCCCACGCCTTATGACCCTTTATCACCCCAACGCATCTCAGGCGCAAGGCCGAAAGGCACACGGTTCTTCGAGGATGTGGCACCGCCTAGGGGGTGGGAATGGGGTGATAAGAAATGGAGGCTTGATATGGCGAGTAGGGAGTGGGTGGAGCAGCGGATGGTGCAGGGTGTGGAAGTGGAGGTTGAGGGCGAGAGATGGGTTGCTGATTTAGCTGGGGATGAAGATGGTGATGATGAGAAGGTGCAGGGGAAGGGGAAGATGAGGGATTGGGAAGAGGGGAGTGGGAGTGAGAGGATGGGAGAGTGGAGGAGACGGAGGTGGGTGAGGACTGTGAGGCGGAAAGTCGTGGGCGACAATAGTCCGACTGGCACAGCTGCGAGTTGAGACAATGATAATCCCTAAACCTCATTATTGCATCATGGGTATCATATCATGAACTCAATTCTCCTCCACCCTCCCCACCCCCTCCTTCCCCCTCCACAACTCCACCCTCCTCCTCAAATCCCCCTCACTCTGCTGCAAAGGATTCAACCTCCGATCCCTACTCATTCCCCCCCAATCATCCCCCCACCTCCCCACCAATCTCTCACACCACTCCCTCTCCCTCTTACTCTGCTGCCTCGGCCTTTTCTTCTTCTCATACCTCGCCGATTCTTCCAACGCAGCCACAATTCCTCCCCTAGCATCATTCTTCGCGACTTCGTCTTCGTCTTCGTCAACCTCGGAGGAGGAGGAATTCAAAGGATCATTAAGCGGATTCCTCTGCTGTTGTAATTTTCGACTGGGATCTTGCACGCTTAAAATCGCACCCGTTTTCGGATCCCGCACGACTCTCACTTCCTGCGTTCCTAGCGTTCTGGGCGCGCGGGAGGAGGGTATCGCGAGTCCTAATCCCTTTCCATGCGCATTCGCTTCTGCGCTGGGGGGGTAAGCTGTGGATGTCGATGTGGAGTGGTTTTCAGTGCCGCCGGAGTGAGAGTTCAGTTTTGAGCTGAGGCCGAGGCGGTGGTAGTTTTGGGAGAGGGTGAGGGTGGGGTTCCTGGATTGGTGAGGCTGTTAGGGGGGTTGGGGTGAGTGAGGGAGGGGGAGGGGGAGGAAAGAGATACCAGTTTGCGGCTACGATGGGATTGCTTTTTATGTTTATGCGTTTGGATTTTGTTTTTTGGCGGATGCGGGGGCGGGAGGATCTGTTCTTTCGTTTTTGGAGGGGGCGCGCCATTTTGGCGAGGGGTTTGGGCGCTGTGGTATTTGGAGATAACCGTGAGGGAGACGGATTTGGGGATTGTGAAATTTGGATTGAGCTGGGTAAACCTCGGTGCTAGATGCGCGGCAATAATTCCGCGGCTCCAGGGTCTGGGACCTGGCCCGCCAACGCTCTGTTTACGGAATTACTAAATACAGCAAAGATTAGGAACCATTTTACAGATACTCCACTTTAACTATGGAATCATTATTATCTCTATCATTCGATTATCTATCCTCTAATGACGGCGTCAAAATCCGAAAAGGTCTCCGACAGCTCGAGGGTCTTCTGGCACAAATATGCCTATCTAGATCCTCATCCTCACCACCAGATCGACGAAGCTCGGTGATAGCAAATGGAGCATCCAAGCAATCAACTAAAGAATTATCATCATTAAAGAACGACCCTGCTTTCCGAGAATTCTTTAAGCTTCAAGAGGGGTTCGAGTGGAATGGTAAACGAATTTGACACCCTACACAAACACACCACTAACTCAATACCCAAGTCGCAATCCGCCTAATAACCACCCTCGAACGCCTCCTCTCCCGCTCCTCCACCGGTGCCAACGACCTCCTCCTCGTCGGCACCCTCGAACTC
The DNA here is from genome assembly GCA_000482085.2 of Cladonia metacorallifera KoLRI002260. Classification (NCBI taxonomy): domain Eukaryota; kingdom Fungi; phylum Ascomycota; class Lecanoromycetes; order Lecanorales; family Cladoniaceae; genus Cladonia; species Cladonia metacorallifera. The sequence continues at coordinate 1,502,739 of KI911126.1, forward strand.
CTCCACGGCATCCTCCTCATGCACCCACCCTCCCGCTCCCTCTTCGCCCGCGAAATCTACATGAACCTCCTGCTCGACCTTCTCGAACCCACCTGCTGTCCCGCCATCCAATCATCCGCTCTCCTCACACTCGTCACAGCCCTACTCTCAACACCGCAGAACACGAGGATTTTTGAGGACGTAGATGGATTGCTGGCTGTTACGAGTTTGTTTAAGAACAGGGGAACAAGTAGGGATGTGAAGATGAAGGTGGTGGAATTTTTGTATTTCTATTTGATGCCTGAGACGCCGGTTGTTGGGGGCGGGTGGGGTGGTGATGGGCAAGAAGGAGGATTGCAGAGGAGCCCCAGCAAGAGGGCCGGGAATGGGGGTGGGATAATGGGGCCGTCGGGGAGGGAAGTGAAGACTAGGACGACTGATGAGAAGCAGGGGTTGTTGGGGAGGCATCTAAGTAATGTGGAAGATTTGGTGGAGGATTTGAGGGAGAGTGCGCCGTTTGGGGCGATTCTAGCATGAACGAGGTGCAAGTGATGATGGATTTCGGCGTGCATCTGACTTTGATTTTGAGGAGCTGTACGGCATACTGCGGGAGCATACGAGCGAGCATTGAGCGACATCCCTGTACATTTAGTGATAGACGGTAATAAGTCTACAACTTCAATCGTTTCTTGAATTTGATACCCTTTTCTTGGCTCAATATTCTTTTTCGAAGTACGCCTCTAATATCCTCTCTCGATGTTCAACCAGATTCGAGTGACTCCTGAGCCCGTCCAACATCCTGGAATCCTTCCAGCCAAGACCCTCATCTAACAAGATATTGGTATAAGCAAATACGCTTGCATCGAACAACCCAGGCTTTCTCTCCCCAAAATAGTAGTCTTCGTCTCCTAACAGCTCTGACAACGCTCCAAATGCCTTGTCGCTTCCTTGGTATATGGCATTAACGTCAATACGTGCAGACTGCTTGGTGAGTTCGCCTTCGGCAGCGGCGCGCAGTTGATGGGCAAGGCTGAGTCGGACTAGAGTGTTTGTAGTACTTGGAGCGATGTAGAGTGGGAAGGCGACAGCGTTGAAATTAAGAGGTGCGAGGTAGAGCGAGTAGAGCTGGCAGAATAATGGATTAGAAATTGCTTGTGAAGCTGTTAAGGGAAACGTACATATGCGTTACGAATTCGATGGTCCAGCAGCGACAGGTAGGCCTCGTAACGCATGTCTGAAGGATCGGAATGAGTACTCTCCTCGGTAAAAGGAGTCGCCTCTGCTCCAGCTTCTTCGTGCTTTGATTGCTCGTTACTTAAGTCTGAATTAAATTTCTTGCCTTTCCGCTTGGCAATTGTATCTTGCGTCCACCGCTGTATCCGTTGTGATGATACAGGGAAAGGAACGTCAAGCGGCGAAGCACTTGAGGTAGCCGGTAGGAGGAATGGAAGAGCTCCATTTGGCGATGCATGGTTATTAGATGATGCTGTAACAAAGGGTATGTTTCTAAATTTCAGATACGCCTGGCCCAACAGTCATTAGCAGCCTGCCTTAGGTCGTAGGTCGACAATATCTCTACCTGCCACTTCAAACACCCAGGATTAAACGACGGTAAGCCTCTGTGAGCTCCATCATCATTCGTAAATATGTGAAGCACATTCTGGTCTCTATGCTGTGCGGTCCGTTCCGGAAGCTCGGTGGGAGGGTATGTATACAGAGGAAATCTATCGAAAAGTCGCTTTATGGGTTGCGGTGGGGTGAAGAGTGGCCAGGACACAGCATTGCGTTGCGCTTTGGGTCGAGGTTGTGCCTTCCCTTGAGATGCAGTGTTAGCATCTTGTGGCATTGTTCAGATCCATGTCTTGTTCTTGGTTACAACGTTGCCGCTGTTTGGAAGGCAGACAATTTCTCAGCCCTACAAGGTCAAATTTGTTGCACCGGTATTCATCGACCAGCGAGCGTCACAAATTGCATACGACGAATATTGAACATCTCATACGACAAAATCATCCCTGAGACCGAGTGGTTGTTTCATTAAACAAACGCTTTTGATTAGTTCTAGCGGCACCAGCGTTTCAACACGAAGTACACCGTATCGAGGACGTAACTCTACAGACTTTCATGCAAGCATACATCAATGCTTGTATGTACCCGCATACAGATTATTAACCTTGGCATTGCTTCTGTCAGCTGCTCAAGATATGGCATTGATTGGTGTGTGGATCACTTTGATGGTGCCGTAGAAGGAGACAACTGCAAGTGCTCGAGCTAGAATCGATTTCTCAATTCGACACAAGGGAGGTAGAATGCCTAGTAGTGATTAGAAGAGCCCGTAAAGCAGACTGAGCTTATGAATTTTTTCTTGAGATGGGATCCAGTCTTGTATATCTGTTTCGGTAGTATGAGGATTGGGACTCCAACATTCTATGAGCAAACATGTTCATCAACATTTCGAAATTTGAGATCTTCCAGAGCCTTGAATGAGGCAGTGCATTTCCTTGAGAAGGAATAACACTCCACGCACAAGAATAGGGAGCCGAGCAATGTCGAGAAAACTAGATTGGAGATTGATATAATCTGACCCTTTGTCCAGGTACCTTATGCTGCTACTTCTAGCTTGCCAAGGAACGGACCGCCGTTTTGGTTCCCAGTAGCTGCCGCTTTTGCGACCCCCCCCCAGACATTGCCCCTCGGCGTCGTCTTACACCGTGTCATAGTCTGTTCTCATCAGCATGTCTCACCAGCTTCACCAGCTTCTCCAATATATAATCTCTACACCGTTTCCCCACAGTAGATAGCTTTCTCGTTCGTTACCCATATGCTAACCTATTCTTAACCACCCATCAATCTTTACAACAACAGTCAATACCTCAGGTGCTCATTGAAAAAAAACCTTACATCAACATCCGAGTCCTAGCCTTCTCAGCCTTTCCTGCCAACGACTCTCTCCCCTCTAGTGGATATCCTGTTTGTCTGCTGTGAGAGATCGTTGAACCCTGCGGGCCCGACGCTCAATCGCACTCCACTATGCCTCAGGATGAGTCTGGGGCCAAATGGGCTTGGTATGTAATTTATCTCGGCAAAGCTCTATTATGCAGCTTCAGTCTATGCGTTTTTATAGTTGAAGCTATTTGTACTGACATATATTCTAGTGAGCCTTGCGTGCGTGGTCACAGAGCGACACGATGCGACCATTTCGACAGATGGATGGTGCGGGTCAAGAAGCCAGGCCGACCACTACGAGAGTGTACACATAATAGAAAGAATTGCGAATGCAGCAAGGAGAGAGTCATAATGGTGGCAATTCCGACAGGTCGGCACGGTCCTTCGGCCACAGGAATGGATCTTTTTGCTTATACTGTGTGCAGAATCGATGAAGTGTCTCTGCAGGATACAACGTAGAGAGATAATGCCGGACGATGTAGATCCAGATGATAGTCGCCCAGTGATGGCACACCACGATCCCCGGATCCAGTTCCCGTACGTAAGTTACGAAGGAGCCCCGCAGTTCTCGAATGGAGCTACACTCAGGGAAGAATATCGAAATTTACAAGCAATTGAGAACGGCACGGTGTCTAGCCCAACCGAGTCTTACTCGTCGCCTGGATCGAGTTTGAATCAAGAGATCACTGTCCGAATGATGCAGCTTCCCGTTTCAGATCCGAATCCCTGCGTCACGTCAAATCCCTCACTGTTTCCGCCTTCGGAACCCCAAAGCAATTGTTGTCATTCGCCTACCGCACAAGGTCAACAGATATCGAACGTCCAGGGGCAACCCCCTACCGTGTCCCCGGCCATGGCACCGGCCATGCCCAGCCGTCCACGTTACGCTGATAGAAACTACGTGCACAGACCGGTAGACCAGCAGTCCATGAACGGAGATGCCACAGGCATGACAGTTAACATGATGGATGCTTCTATGGAACCAGACTTCAGCGGTCAAACCATAAATTACCACTTTGCCAATAATGACCCCGTGGACTTCAGCATAGGTTCCTTAGCGGCAAGTGCACCAGATCGCTTCAATCTGGATCCCAACATGTTTGCGGCCCATAGCGGCTACCACGACTCACAACAGTTTACCCAACAGGCAGTGGAGGGACGCATTGAGTCCGTGGCCCATGCTACTGAGGCGAACCATATCAGGGATGGCGTGTTACACCTTGCAGACCCGAAATGCAGCTGTGGTCCGGGCTGCCAATGTGTTTATTGCTCAATTCATCCATATAATGAGCCTACCAGAGCACGTGTACGAGAACTCGCAAGCATAATAGCTACGGACACAGATCCAGGCCCAGAAAGTCGACCACAGTCGCAGTATGGGGAGCAATTCATGGACCTTTCAGGCATGTATCCTTTGATGCAACAGGGTCTCCATTCCCAGAATGGGGTTTTAGCGGCGGGTTCAGACATGCAAGAGACGTTGTCCCAACCGACTTCCCATTCGGACATGTTTCTAGGCAGCATGAACAAATTACCGACTTCACCCATAGGGTCTACTTCAAACGGGGGCTCTGACAACAGGCTTCAAAGAATGGAATTCTCTGCGAGCCCTTGGTGTCATGATGAATCGGGCACATGCATGTGTGGTGATGACTGTGACTGCATTGGGTGTGTCACCCATTCCGGTCACAATGGGATAATTAGCACCCATAGTCAACCAGGATTCACCAAAGTGGAGGTTTGAACACGGAATTGTAAATTATACAGCGTGAGCTTGAACCTACGGCTCGTGCTACGAAGCGAACGATTCTGCAGTACGGTTGAAGTCTTCGTCCACGCCGTTCATGTTGCTGGCCACCCTCTACGTCTTTCTGGGTCTCCTGGCAAAGGTGTTGTGGTTCCCTGTACGGATACATGGATTCGCGTTTTGGTTTGAGCATATTACGGCATATTGAAATTGCATAAGATACCCTGACGACGCCCTGGATGGCTCATGTGCATTTTGTGGAGTTCTAGCAACAGCATTTTGCATTATTTACGGCCGTTTTTGGAGGCTCGGTTTGAAAGCCTAGTGTTATGGTGGGGGCTCCACCCTATGACGAAGATGCAAATCGGTGGAACCGTCTTTTGGACTTTTAAGAGGGGCTTTTGGCATGGAGAGGGTCATGCTTTGCCTTTCCTATTTGGACTTGTACTGTCACTAGCATGATAAGTTCTACATAGCATGTTCGAAAGAATCACATAAGGTCTTTCGGACCTGCACTAGTTAATTCGCACTATGCAGAACCCTCAATGCTGTAATCGGGCCTATTCTGAGTGATGATTTTCGAACCCTATGGGCAGAAAAGATAAACACTTTTAGGCACATCCATCTCCTCGCCGACCGTTACAGTCCAAATCGTTGGCTAGTGCTAATTTGCGTATGGTACTGTGCTCTTATAAAATTGGGATAAGGATATGACCGTGGATGCGCGGTCTCACTCAACCGACCCAGGCCTACTTCTGCATCTGGACTAATCTTCTTCTCAATCACAACTGAGTCATGAACTGGACAGGCGGTAGACTATGTCGCTCCCGCAATGCAAAGTCGTCAGTCTCAGCCAAACAGAAAAATCATTTTGCTAAAGCCAGAGCAAAGTTGCAAAGCGCTCAGTCTTCTACTCCTAGGAGGCAACCATTCGATCTCGGTCACTGGCGGCCAGATTATGAGACTACGCATGTCTCGCCATCATCAAGCAGTCAACAACATGGGCACTTCCAACACCAAACGATCCTGGACGACTATGAGAACGTCAGACCACTCGTCCAAAAGCTGCAGAGCCTCAACCAACTCAATGACAGCCAGAAACGAAAGCGTGCCTCCTTGGAGCATTGCGTTCACCATATCAAGATAGAAGACTCCGGGGGCAAAGCCATGTCCCCAATCATAATCAGTTCAAGGCCGTCGTCTGCATCATCTGCTCAGTCTTCAGCCCCAGCCGTAGCTACGAACGAGGATCGTCCAAGACTCGATAGCCAGGGAACTTCGGACCTAGATAGTATTAAGGCGAAGCGTCGTCGACTTTTGCAAATGGAAGACTGGGTTGGCGTCGAGCGGAGACACTCGAAGCCTGCGCATATGACGTTCACAGAAGAGGAAGATAGAGATATGATAGGCAAGCGCCGCCAGTTGAAGAACTCCCGTCATGTTACGCGGGATGCTACCCATCGGTCTTCTAAAAGGGAGTCATACCTTGGAGAGCCCAGGCGACTTAATATTCAATCTCAGGACTTTGGCGTTGATCAGATGAGCATTAGGATCGGTTCTGCTGTAGATAGGAGTCAAGCAAGTGTCAGCTCCGAAGAAATGCTGTTCGACTCTGAAGTACAGGAGCGGAATCCGAGAAAATTGACCGCAGCGCCTGTCATCCAACCTGGAGCGCTGGGATCTTTGCCCTTGTCTGACCAGATTCATCGCGAGACACGCACCCCTTCAGCGTTCATGGACGACCTTTCACCTGTAGCCGCCAACTTTCAGCCCAGAGAAATGGAACCTTTGCCACAGTCTGCACATCGCCATGAGGACATAGGTGCTCCTTCAAGCTTCATGGATGATTCCTCATCTTCTGGCTTTGGTTGTCAGCCGTCACAAGAATACACACTAAAGCATAAGGAGCTTGGACTCCCAATCGGTGAAAAAGACGACAGTGAAATAGACGGGGTAAGAGAGGCGTCAACACCGTTGGAGCTTGAGCCAGCACAGGAAGAGCAAAGCTTTCGACTCGTGTTCGAAAACACGCCACAGCCTCCTGGTTCAAATTGGACGGATAGCGATCCAATCGTTCGCGACTTCGCATATCCCAACGTAGGCCCACCTTTGGCTCGCTCGAAGTTATCTCCCCCGTTAAGAGCACAGAATGCGAGCATTCCTGACGGCGATGCTGAAGCAGATGATTCTTCGATTGGAAGCCTTGCAAGCAGGCCTCGTCCCTTCGGAAACGCAACAAATCAAAATTCTGGAAATCAAGCGTCTACTAGCAGGACGCAACCCACGGAGAGAGGTGACAATCACGAAGGCGAGCGAGATCCTACGGCCAGTTCAGAGTCTTCACAAATTCACAAGAAAGAGATGCGATGCCTTGCCACGAAAAAGAGCGTTGATAAAGATGAATTACAACCAAATTTAGAGGAAGAATTAATATGGAGAAGCTTCACGGTCATGGATGAGATGGACGACACCAAATCATTTAAAGCAAGACCTACCTCAAACAACAGTGGAAGAGAGCCCACTGCAAACCAACATATGAACCACACCGTCCAACCATCCACACCAAAGACAAAGCCACGCTCTCCTATAGACGATGAAGAACAGATCTGGCGCGCCTTCATCTTCAGCGACGACGACAACAACTCCACCAACGGATGGACGCTCGAGTCACAACCACCAACCCAATCACCCACACCCTCGAACCCAACTCGAATCCAACCATCCATGATAGCAGAAGCATCCACAAGTCCCATTAAGCAAAACCCGCACTTACACGAAGCAAGTCCACCCGTTTCCCTAAGCGAAGCTGTCGGCCAGCTGGAACAAGGCTTCCTCCAACGGCTTGACAGCGCCACCAGCCACTCTTCAGACGTCTTAGCCGAAGGATCTTCCCCCACAGAAGATCCGCTAGGATCCCCAACCGCCGGTACAGCACATTCAGAAACGGCAGAACCATCCAGCGAAGTAAGCACAACAGCACAACGAACCAGACCCTTCACATTCACGCCATGGACCATCCCATCCCTATCCCCATACGCTGAACCCCAAACTTCACATTCCCCCCATTCCTCCCTCAGCGCCCAACCACCTACCACCACCTCTTCTTCTCCCAACCCCACCCTTCTCCCCTCACCTAACCACCACAACCCGCTCCCCCAGCCCTCTTCTTCCCTCCTCGCTGCACCCCCATCCACCATCTACGACACCACACTCTCCTCCGACGAGCTGCATGGCCCGTCACCCGGTCCAGTCGTCGTTATGAAGCTCGCGGCCGAACACATGAAAGTCGTCTTCTCGCCGCCGAAGCGGTATAGAGGAGCTCGTGCGAATGAGTTAGAGAAGACGATTGCGTTGGGGAGGGGGGTGAGGGGTGGGAGGAGGGGCGGGGGAAAGGTGGGAGGGAAGGCGAAGGGAAGCGGGAAAGGGAAGGGGAGAGGGAAGGGGAGAGGTGCGGCGGATGAGAAAGGGGAAGGGGGTGGTGATGAGATTGTTGATGATTAAAGAAAGGCTAAGAGGGGGGTTTGTTGTGGTGGGATCGTTGTAGATGTGGAGGAGGGCGATATGGTGTGTAGATGTGATTGGTGACGGAGGAGATATTTGCTATATCGCTGTATTCACTCAATATATCAGCCAGCTGGGTCTATAATGCAAGGGATGAGCGAATTGAGCTCTATCAATTCTCCTCTGAACTTTCCTCGTCCATGATAAGTGCGTCATAGGGTATCAAGAGCTCGCATCGCCAACCCTTTAAGCATCATTCCCTCTTCCCTCTTCCCATTCCCCCTATAAACCACACTACTCACCACCCCCTCGCGCGCGCACAAACCAACCAATCAGATCACGCACCAATAGAAGACTATCAGCTAGATATCTCATACATACCACCCCCCTCAAACCCCCTTTAAATCCGCCACATTCGGATACCTCAAATCACTTTCCTCCTCCAAAAACTCCATCCATTTCTTCAAAAACGTACTCCCCCTCCCCACACACCCCCCATCCCCCACAACAACCAACCCCCTCCTCGCCCTCGTCATCCCCACATTCAGTCTCCTCTCCTCTTTCAAAAACCCCACCTCCCCCTCACTATTACTCCTCACTAAACTAATCACCACAACCTCCTTCTCCCTTCCCTGGAAGCCGTCCACGGTGCCTAATTCCAATCCCGGAAAGTTTTGTTTGAGGTGTAGGGTGTGGGAGAGATAGGTTAGTTGTGCGACGTAGGGAGTTATGATGGCGATGTCGGAAGGCGAGATGCCAGCGGAAACGAGGCATGTGATGTGTGTGAGGATGAGGTGTGCTTCGGAGGGGTTGGAGTGGGAGGAGAGGGTTAGGAGGGAGGATTTTGAGCTGTTGTTAGTATCTTCGGAGGAGTCAGAATTTGTTTCGGGGAAATCGCCGCCTTGGGTATCGTAGAAGATGAGGGGTTCGCGGGTGTCGTCTGTGTCTTTTACGGGGTAGGGGAGGTCAGTGAGGAGGCGGTGAGCGACGCTGGGGGCGGCGATTAGGGCAGAGGAGTACATGGCGGAGGAGGGGAAACGCATTATTTTTTCGTGCATGCGGTATTGGATTTTGAGCATGCGTTTTATGCTGGGGCCGTGGAGGGTGAGGAGGCGGTCGAAGAGGGTGGTTTCTAGGGTTGGGGTGGAATTGGTGGTGGATACGGCGTCTGTCTTGGGTTTGGGTTTGGGTGGTGTGGATTTAATGGTGGGTGGGAGTTGGAGGTGGTCGCCTGCTAGGATTACTTTCTTTGCTGAGAGGAGAGGGATCCAGCATTGGGCTTCGAGGGCTTGACTTGCTTCGTCTATTATCACGACGTCGAATTCTTCGTTTCGAAGCTGGAAACCTCCTGCGCCGTGGAGCGTTGCGAGAACTACTTTGCTTCCTCCGACGAGAGTGTTCACGCATTGTTTCTCACGCTCTCTGTACTCTTTCCGTAGGTCTTTCATGTCGGTGTAGATGGCCCTTCTCTCCCTGCCATTGCGCGTCTTCTTTATACTCGCTTGCTTCGCATCCATCTCTTTTCGCACATCTTTCACTATCTCAGCGGCTTCTGAAGTCTGCGTCAGGACGTCTAGGGAATGGTTCAGAACCGATGGTAGCAGCCGTGCAGGATGGCCTAGACGAATCATGGGCACTTTGTGAGGTGCGAGTCGTTCAACGATATTGTCGACTGAAATATTGGATGGGCCACAAACTAGGATACGCTTCTTGCGTTGTAATAGTTGCAGTATAATCTCAACAAGGGTGTAAGTCTTTCCAGTCTGGAACCTCTCAGCCTTCTTGCTTCATGTTTGCATCGAAGAACACTCACACCGGGCGGTCCATGCACGAGCGCCACCTCTCTCGAAGCCAAGGCAAACCTCACCGCATCCCTCTGACTCTCATTCAACGTCTCATCAATGAACTTGACCTCCTCATCCCCTTCAGCCACCGGTGTAGGCGACTCCAACCCAAACAGTATCCGTGTCAGGGTTGTATAATCTTTCTCCTCCATCTTCTGCATGCGTTCCATAGTCTGGTTCATTCTATCTCACATCAGCTTGCACACCATCCAAGGATTCAATAGATACTCCGGGGGTATAACAAACATAGACACACACCTCTTATAAGTAACATCATTCGCCAACTTAACCCTACCACCCCCCGTCCAGTCAGCCCAATCGATCCCCTTCGATCCCCAGCCCACTCGCAAACCCCAAGACACAACCCAAAAAGCAGGATACATACTCACACCCAAACCCTCCCATCCACCCCTTCCAACCCCTCCTGCCCCACCGCAACCCACACCCCCCTCNGGTGGTGCTTCTGGGGTTGGATGTGAACGAGGCGTGGGGCATAGGTTGGTGAGGACGTGGTTGTAGTTGGGGTTGTGGTTTTGTTAGATTTGCGGCGGTGATGTTTTCTGGGGAGGATACCCCAGGGGGTGAAAAGGCACATGTTGTTTGTTTGTGCTGCGGTGAACGAACAAATTCTTTTATTTTTTTTATTACTTTTTTTGAGAGATCGAAAAGTGATGAAATGCAAGGACAAAGGCGAGAGGTAAGGCAGAAACCAGACACCAGCATACTAAGACAAGTCATGTCAGGAGACAACAGAGCGCACGCACGACGCACGTGCGTATGCACTAGAACGAAGAGATCAGAGGATCGATCAGAGGCTCGAAAAACAAAAAGGGAGATTCAGATGATATACTCATCATCTAGTTTATTTCGCATCGTGCCTATATCATGTCATATTAACAGATCCCAGGGTATCAATCAAATCATACAGCCGACCTGATATATCCAACAAATAATTTCCCTTCCCTTCAAGCCCCCTCCCTTATCTATTGCCCAAGGTACCCACAACCCACTCACTCACATAACCGTACAGCAACTCCTCTGACACATCCTCAACACAGTCGGAAGATACTTCTTCACCTCCGCCTCCAACTCCGCATTCGGATCCTGCTGCTGCTGTCCACCACCCCCACCACCCTGCCCTCCCTGCCACCCCCCCTGCTGCTGTCCCTGATACCCCCCCTGCTGCTGTTGCTGATAATTCATCTGCTGCCCTCCACCATGATATCCCCCACCACCATACCCCTGCGCATACCCACCCCCCTGCCCCGCCGTAAAATGCTCCGGCATATTCGCCGGCCCGCCTTGGAGGTTTATATATATTCGGCCGGCATTGGGTTCGGTGCTGTATTGGAGGCCGAGTTCTTGGCAGATTTGTTCGACTTTGGGTTTTATGCGTTGGATGTGGGCGGGGGAGTGGTTGCCTTTGCCGACGATGCTGGGGGGGGGATGAGGGTTAGTTGGGTGTTGGTATGGATGGGTGGAATGGAGTGGGGCTTGTGGGATAAATGGGCTCTAAGTTACCCCCCTCCTTCTTCCATTTCTCTTAGAAGAAGGAAAAGACTCGAAGAAAAGGACAAGGGGAGAAGAGGAGAAGAAAAGCAAACTCACACATGCAAATGCCCCTGCCCCGTCCCCCTCGCATATCGAATCCTCTCCTCCAAAATCCTCTCCGCCTCCTCCACAAACTGCCCATGCAGATCAATCGTATCCCCATCCACCCTCCCCACAGCATTATTCTCGCGAAATATATAATCGGAGGCTTGTTTGTTGTATTGATCCATTAGCGCGCCATGGCGTTTTCCTTCTTCGGACAGCTGGTGCGCGGAGGCGCCGTCGCCATGGGTGTAGGCGTTGTGGGCCTGGATGGATTGTTAGTGGTGGGTAGTTCTCGGAAGGAAGGGAAAGGCAGGGAGGAGGAGGTGGAGAGGTGGATGGAGGTGACCTACTTTGTCTAAGCATGAGGAACGTTTGGCAGCTTCTTGACGGGCGAGGTCGCGGAGACGGTCGTATTCGGCTTCTGCGTTGTTGGATTGGTGGTGGTTGAAGGCTGGGATGGAGTGGTCAGTTTTGGGGGGGTGGGTTGTGCTGCGGGTGAGGGATTGGAAGCTTACCGCTGCTGCCTAGCTGGGTCATGGGATAGGACATTTTTTAGGTGGTAAAGACTGTGTGATTGCTAGATAGTGCTAAGCCTGTACGTAGGCGGAAAGGGAATGTTGATATGATTAAAGCCAAGGGTGCACGAGACCTCGGCGCATCTTGGCCTTGGCGAATCATACCGCCCAAAGCATAGACATAGATCTTCATTTCTGGTCAAGATGAACGTTGAATGAGAAATGTTGTGAGTGGCATTACGGGTGTCAAGGTCAGAGCCTTAGAGGGATGGTTGCTGATGATACAATGCTGCCCCTGTATGTGTCCATGTGACAAGGGTCTTGAGCTACGGGTAGGATCACACAATCGCGGCCACGAGTGCACAGCATCATACCACATTGTAGGTGTATGTCATTCAAACATGGACCATCTACAGAACTATGCCATGCCGAAAGCCTGCTGTGCCGAATGTGATCGTAAGGTAGTCGCACCAACAAGGGACAGAGGGTCGTTAATAGTACGTTTGGTGTAGTCCAATCATGCAAAGCTGGATACAGCGTTGTTTGTAGAGATATAGATGCTATTAGCCCTCGTATTAGATAATCATATCCGGTACGCATTAAAACCTGATTGTGTCGGCTGAGGGATAAAAAGTCCTGGGGATGCATGCTAAAGAGAAAATGTACAAGAGTGCCCACCAGTATGTTCGCCCCCACAACCTGCAAGAAAAGACGGAGCCTGACCTATAATCTAGCATAGCTAATGCTGCGTAGGTTTTGAGTGCTTTCATTTCTTTGAAGACGAGAACTTCGCCATGCTAAACAAGAACATTCTAAAAAGATATTTTCCCTATTCGAGGCCCATTTCGTTGGCGGACACTACGGACAATCGAGAACAATTGAGACACGACTTAATCGTGTCTCACCACACCTTGGTATCACATTACAATAAAACCGTACCGAATGAGTTCGAATGTACGCCCGCGAATAAGACATTGCCAGCGCCGAAAGTGTCGCAAGTTGGGGGAGGAGTCGCAAGCGACAGGTGCCTTCGAAGATAGGCTTCGACGCCGGCGGAAAGCCTGACTAGTAGGACGAAGATCGCGTATACAAAATCTCAATTGCTTGAGAAGGAGACGTGGTACCTGGTGTGCTTGCCCACAGAGCGATGGACGGATCCAGTTGCTCAGAAAAACAGGCCTCCACAAAATTCAGCTTCTCGTCCTGAATGGGTGGGCGGGGCCTATAACAGACCACAGTCACGTAGGTTCTCTTGTATGATGATATCTAAATGGAAAATAAGCATGAGTCCGAACATAATGACTTGGCCATGGACCAACCGTTGACAGCTGCCATGACAAATCGGATCTGAGTTGTATCGGTGGCGCAAGTAAAGTGTGTGTATATCTGCTTTGTCTCGTGTTGATTCAATGATACAAACCGGTTCAATATATAGTCGCATGCGGCAGCGTAATCAGGTCCACCTTCAGCAATATTAGATTTCTGATGATCTCGTCCATTGGTTCCAATTTGATTTAGCTTGCCTTCGTAGTCCGGGAAGTAATTTTTCATAGGAGAAACAGGTAGCTTCTCCTTAAATCGATCGATCTTGTTCAAGAACAGGATAATGGAGGTCCTTACAAACCACCGGGAGTTGCAGATGGAGTCGAACAAGGTGAGCGCCTCTTGCATACGGTTGACGGTTTCATCCTCGAACAAAAGTTGGTCGTACTCGGATATGGCGACGAGGAAGAGGATGGTAGTGACGTTCTCAAAGCAGTGGATCCACTTCTTACGTTCAGATCGCTGGCCTCCAACATCAAACATACGGTATGTGAGCTCGCCAATGATGAAAGTAGTCTCCGTAATACCTGTAGTCTTTACTCGAGATCGAAGTACGTCTTGGTCATTAGGTAGGTAGTCGGGTTGTGCAATTCGCCCAATAGAGTCGAAATAACTGAGTACGGGTCAGCATATGCATGGGGTTCCAAAGGAGTGGCCATGCCGAGTCCGTGTCCGGTGTCTCGAACTATAGGTCTGACACCACCCCCTTTACGCCTGAACAATTGGCAATAATATATACTTACTATCTAGCCGAGTCGTTCAGCTGGTATTCTCTTGATCGTTTAAAGCATTCCTGTACGCCAGCATCTTTCCACAAGGCGTCAATTGCTCCGCCAACTTCCGGTGGGAGGCTCTCCCCTTCGATCTGTGCGGGTTGCATGAATATAGTCTGTACGTGGTATTCGGTTCTTTGATCATCGAGCGGTAATTCAAGTGATTCCATGGCTTCAAGTATGACGCGCATAGACTGGACAGTGTTGCTGTAGATGATCTCTTTGAAGGATTCTCGCTCATCGCGCGAATAGCTACCTTCGTGAATGAGCTTCATCTGTTTGAGGATGGTCGATTTGCCCGATTCTCCAGCTCCTATACGTGTGTTAGCCATGCTCTTCTTGTTCCGATGCCACCAACGGTCATACCCAGAAGGAGCATCTTGATCTCATTTCGTTGCGATAATTTATCACGCTTCAATTGATTTTCTATCTGCTCGTTTCTTTCCTTTCCCTCCTTCTCTTCTGTACTCATTCCACAACCCATATTGACGATGGTGGGGTCGATCCGCGGCTAGACGCAAATATAAATGAGTGTGGTATGGTCGGATCTACGATAAAGCGGTCAGCATGTGTTATCGGCACCAGGGCAATCGATAGATGATTGAATTCGCAAGGGGTGCCTGTTGATGGTAGGATGTGTTGATGGGAGCAACACTGGTAGTGAAGCTCGTAGTAGAGGCTTCAAGTTGACGTGTTGCGTTGGTGAGGTCTGCTTCAGCCAGGCGCGACGAGATTTGTGCGACAAGAGACAGTAATGCAATTTACCTTGGACGTGTTGACAGTGAACTTGATTCCCTTCAAGCGCTGGCTGGCAGCTCGTTAACGTTGAGGTATAGTGATGGACCGGATTGATGAAGAGCAACAAAGGTGTCAGCTCTGAAATTTGTTCTTTGTTCAGCTGGGAAGCTAGCGCCGGCAGCGGGACCTCAGGCCTTATAGACGGTGCTGACCTCTTCCAACATCAACAGCACCCAAGAAAGGGATGTGCTACAACAGCGCACACGTGCAGTACAATTGTAGACTGCTGTTGTGGATGAAGGGATTGGGTGTGGTTAGAAGATGCAGGTAGACGAAACTTGGAGAGGGGAGGAAGACCCGAAAAGGAGAAATGGATAGCGATCGGCAAACTCTAAACGATGCTCTTTTTGGGGGGCGCGCGGCGCGGGGGTGTTACTTATTCCCCTGCCAGTATTCCCCTGCCAGTATTCCCCTGCCAGTATTCCCCTGCCAGAAGGTCCATAGCGGGGCGGCCGACAAATAGTCCCCACCTTAAGAGCACCTAAAGCAAGGGGTCACTGTTAAAGCACAAATTCTAGAAGAGATCCTGCTTTTAAACCAATCAATGTCAAAATCACTACACCGTATGTAGAGATCCTACAATGGCGCAAAGGAGACCCTATCGACTCGGCTTCTAGAACTCAAGGCTCGTTCATATGTGGACGGGATGTGCGCACTTAGGACTATTGTACTGGTCTTTACGGCACAGTGCAAGCCTCAAAGCCCCTCGGCCTCTCATCATCATCATCATTACCTACAATGGCTTCCGTGCTTTTGCCAGGTCACACAGACCGCAATCCTCCGAACCCTGAAATTCCAGCCTCCACGTTCTAATCATCGGCACGATGCCACTGGTTCGTGAAAACTGTCAGTCCTGCAATTGGGTGCCATGAATTCCACAGCACGGTAAATGTACAACCGTACCTTTAGTAGAGGCGTTGTTTCACTCACTCTCACAACACGCCGAAACAGTGGGGAAGATCCCGAACCGCTGTTAAATCTAAATGCTACTTTAGTCTTCCGAACGCTCTGTTACCGTCATCGTCAGGGTCCTGTACGGGCTCTTGTACTAAGGCTTGAGCTACTCGTCCCTCATTCTTAGGAGCAACCCTTTTCTGAGAATGGCGACAATGGACTCGTTCGTCAGACTTTGTAGATTTGGCAATCCCCAAAGGCGGAAGCAGAGGACGGCTCTTCAAGTGAGGCTTCCACTCAGGGCCTGGTGTTTCCACTACTATATCTGCCATGTTGCCTTTAGTCAACGCAGACGCATGTCCTTGCGTCGTGATATAGCACTCCGCTGAGAAATATCAGTCTCCCTCAGAGACTGTTCATCTTCAATTTTTCCTATGCGATACCATTGTCAAACTTATCAGTGCCAGGATCTAATTTAGAATCGCCTAGGTTTGGTCCACCACAGTGCTTACAGGAAATGCACAGGCTTTTACTGTAAAAATGTCCAACTTCAAAATCTTGCGTGGTCTTCAAGTTCATCATATGGGCTTTCAAGGTCTGGATGGACGGCCATGTCGCGATCAGGTTTTCGAGACGCGTATCGAAGGGGCTACGGTGACCAACATATTGGCACCCCTACAGCTTGAAGCCTATCTTCATAGACCCTTGAGTCCGTTCATCGCGGAGATAAACCGATTAATTGACTTAAACATGTCAAGACTTGACAAATTTAAAAAACTTTAAGTTCAAATTATGAGAAGAATCACTTATTACGGGAGGCCCGCCGTTCGCCTAGGCGACAGAATCGGTACCTGGAGCTTGGCTTCGTAACTTTGGGCCCGTCTTTTCTAAAAGGGTTCACACCCCAACCGTAGACACCCAGCAATCGTAGTAGAGATACCCTAGAGTTGGTCACCAGGGCGACCGAATTAGTCCCTAGAGCTGGATCTCTTCGCCGCCATGTCTTGTTTCTTATTCCGCTCAAGGACGAAAGAGAGGATTTACACGTCTCCTGGGCTTGATACGACCACTCATCGATCCTGTCCGACGCTTCGAGGGCGCGATCGATGTTCTCGTGCAGACTCATGGAGCGATAGCTAGCCCTATCTGGGGGCCGCTACGTATGGCTGTTACGGTAAGAGAGACTGGGTACAACTTCTTATTCAACTCTTGCAAGGAAACTCATCATTTTCTTTAGCTAGCTAGCGACTATTTCAAGACTTTGGAGAGTTTGGCAATGATACTTCACCGGGTCGTTAGCTCGCTGGAAAGATGTGTGGACTATGAGAAGTTATTTAAGACCAACGCAGCGGTTCAAAAGGCTATCGGACTTCTTTATAGTGATCTCATTGATTTTTGCACACGCGTGGTCCGATTTCACTCCAAATCCTCCCTCCGTTCGTAATAATGTCCCTAGCATTGCACATCTTCAATAGCTAATTCCGACAGGCGCAATGTTCCTTTCTTTTGACACGGAGTTTCGAGAAGTTTCTGAACACATCAATTTACACAGTACTGAGTTAGATTGGGTAGCCAATGTAGCTAATATCGCAGATGGTCAGAAAGAAAGAGCCGAGTCAGATAATGCTACGCTCCCCTCCCCCTTCCCCCGCTCCCCCTACCCTCTCCCCAGCTACTAACAACCCCACCACGCACTCGCCTCGACCCCACCGGCGCCGAATCATTCCAATACCTCCACCCTCCACCACCCCCAACACCTTGCCCGTTGGTCCAATATTCACTAACCGTGCTCGCCTCACTCCCCTCCGCACTTCCATTCCCAACAGAAGATGAAGATGCCCCTCCAAAAAGGGGTAATTGCGGTGCTTGCACGAAGGGGAGGGTATACCCATACCCATGAACCCCAGCACCATTCCCATTGCCGTTCCCGTTCCCATTCCCATTCCCATTCCCATTCCCATTCCCAATCCCAATCCCAATCCCAATCCCATATCCACCTACCCCGACTCCACCCTGCCCCCCACTACTCCCCAAAGAGACCGAAGTCGCAGGCGTACTAACCTCACCCCTCCTCCCCCTCCCCCTGCCCCTCCCAGAAGAGTCCCACCCCTCGGTACATGAACTCCGACTCGAATCCGAATCCGAAGACGCAACGCTACTTAAAAGCGGAGAAGTAGTGGCTCTCCTCCGTCGACGGGGAGGAGAAGAAGATGATGATGATGACGATGGCTGCGGTACGTCATGATACCTATCCGCCAGACTAGCGAGGACATCTCTTCGCGTTTCGAGCGTTTGCCGCTGCAGGAGCTGGGCTGTTAGGTGCCGGATGCGGAGTTGGTGGGAGGGGGAGGGGGGGGATGTGGGAGATGTGCGTGTGCGGAGGGGAGGGGAGCGGGAGTGGGAGTGGGAGGTGGAAAGAAGGGGTTGGGTTTCGGAGGGGAGGTGGTGGCGGGTGGTGATTGAAAGGGGTTTTGATTTAGGGGCGGGGTAATTGAGAGATTGGTGGTGCTTCTGGGGTTGGATGTGAACGAGGCGTGGGGCATAGGTTGGTGAGGACGTGGTTGTAGTTGGGGTTGTGGTTTTGTTAGATTTGCGGCGGTGATGTTTTCTGGGGAGGATACCCCAGGGGGTGAAAAGGCACATGTTGTTTGTTTGTGCTGCGGTGAACGAACAAATTCTTTTATTTTTTTTATTACTTTTTTTGAGAGATCGAAAAGTGATGAAATGCAAGGACAAAGGCGAGAGGTAAGGCAGAAACCAGACACCAGCATACTAAGACAAGTCATGTCAGGAGACAACAGAGCGCACGCACGACGCACGTGCGTATGCACTAGAACGAAGAGATCAGAGGATCGATCAGAGGCTCGAAAAACAAAAAGGGAGATTCAGATGATATACTCATCATCTAGTTTATTTCGCATCGTGCCTATATCATGTCATATTAACAGATCCCAGGGTATCAATCAAATCATACAGCCGACCTGATATATCCAACAAATAATTTCCCTTCCCTTCAAGCCCCCTCCCTTATCTATTGCCCAAGGTACCCACAACCCACTCACTCACATAACCGTACAGCAACTCCTCTGACACATCCTCAACACAGTCGGAAGATACTTCTTCACCTCCGCCTCCAACTCCGCATTCGGATCCTGCTGCTGCTGTCCACCACCCCCACCACCCTGCCCTCCCTGCCACCCCCCCTGCTGCTGTCCCTGATACCCCCCCTGCTGCTGTTGCTGATAATTCATCTGCTGCCCTCCACCATGATATCCCCCACCACCATACCCCTGCGCATACCCACCCCCCTGCCCCGCCGTAAAATGCTCCGGCATATTCGCCGGCCCGCCTTGGAGGTTTATATATATTCGGCCGGCATTGGGTTCGGTGCTGTATTGGAGGCCGAGTTCTTGGCAGATTTGTTCGACTTTGGGTTTTATGCGTTGGATGTGGGCGGGGGAGTGGTTGCCTTTGCCGACGATGCTGGGGGGGGGATGAGGGTTAGTTGGGTGTTGGTATGGATGGGTGGAATGGAGTGGGGCTTGTGGGATAAATGGGCTCTAAGTTACCCCCCTCCTTCTTCCATTTCTCTTAGAAGAAGGAAAAGACTCGAAGAAAAGGACAAGGGGAGAAGAGGAGAAGAAAAGCAAACTCACACATGCAAATGCCCCTGCCCCGTCCCCCTCGCATATCGAATCCTCTCCTCCAAAATCCTCTCCGCCTCCTCCACAAACTGCCCATGCAGATCAATCGTATCCCCATCCACCCTCCCCACAGCATTATTCTCGCGAAATATATAATCGGAGGCTTGTTTGTTGTATTGATCCATTAGCGCGCCATGGCGTTTTCCTTCTTCGGACAGCTGGTGCGCGGAGGCGCCGTCGCCATGGGTGTAGGCGTTGTGGGCCTGGATGGATTGTTAGTGGTGGGTAGTTCTCGGAAGGAAGGGAAAGGCAGGGAGGAGGAGGTGGAGAGGTGGATGGAGGTGACCTACTTTGTCTAAGCATGAGGAACGTTTGGCAGCTTCTTGACGGGCGAGGTCGCGGAGACGGTCGTATTCGGCTTCTGCGTTGTTGGATTGGTGGTGGTTGAAGGCTGGGATGGAGTGGTCAGTTTTGGGGGGGTGGGTTGTGCTGCGGGTGAGGGATTGGAAGCTTACCGCTGCTGCCTAGCTGGGTCATGGGATAGGACATTTTTTAGGTGGTAAAGACTGTGTGATTGCTAGATAGTGCTAAGCCTGTACGTAGGCGGAAAGGGAATGTTGATATGATTAAAGCCAAGGGTGCACGAGACCTCGGCGCATCTTGGCCTTGGCGAATCATACCGCCCAAAGCATAGACATAGATCTTCATTTCTGGTCAAGATGAACGTTGAATGAGAAATGTTGTGAGTGGCATTACGGGTGTCAAGGTCAGAGCCTTAGAGGGATGGTTGCTGATGATACAATGCTGCCCCTGTATGTGTCCATGTGACAAGGGTCTTGAGCTACGGGTAGGATCACACAATCGCGGCCACGAGTGCACAGCATCATACCACATTGTAGGTGTATGTCATTCAAACATGGACCATCTACAGAACTATGCCATGCCGAAAGCCTGCTGTGCCGAATGTGATCGTAAGGTAGTCGCACCAACAAGGGACAGAGGGTCGTTAATAGTACGTTTGGTGTAGTCCAATCATGCAAAGCTGGATACAGCGTTGTTTGTAGAGATATAGATGCTATTAGCCCTCGTATTAGATAATCATATCCGGTACGCATTAAAACCTGATTGTGTCGGCTGAGGGATAAAAAGTCCTGGGGATGCATGCTAAAGAGAAAATGTACAAGAGTGCCCACCAGTATGTTCGCCCCCACAACCTGCAAGAAAAGACGGAGCCTGACCTATAATCTAGCATAGCTAATGCTGCGTAGGTTTTGAGTGCTTTCATTTCTTTGAAGACGAGAACTTCGCCATGCTAAACAAGAACATTCTAAAAAGATATTTTCCCTATTCGAGGCCCATTTCGTTGGCGGACACTACGGACAATCGAGAACAATTGAGACACGACTTAATCGTGTCTCACCACACCTTGGTATCACATTACAATAAAACCGTACCGAATGAGTTCGAATGTACGCCCGCGAATAAGACATTGCCAGCGCCGAAAGTGTCGCAAGTTGGGGGAGGAGTCGCAAGCGACAGGTGCCTTCGAAGATAGGCTTCGACGCCGGCGGAAAGCCTGACTAGTAGGACGAAGATCGCGTATACAAAATCTCAATTGCTTGAGAAGGAGACGTGGTACCTGGTGTGCTTGCCCACAGAGCGATGGACGGATCCAGTTGCTCAGAAAAACAGGCCTCCACAAAATTCAGCTTCTCGTCCTGAATGGGTGGGCGGGGCCTATAACAGACCACAGTCACGTAGGTTCTCTTGTATGATGATATCTAAATGGAAAATAAGCATGAGTCCGAACATAATGACTTGGCCATGGACCAACCGTTGACAGCTGCCATGACAAATCGGATCTGAGTTGTATCGGTGGCGCAAGTAAAGTGTGTGTATATCTGCTTTGTCTCGTGTTGATTCAATGATACAAACCGGTTCAATATATAGTCGCATGCGGCAGCGTAATCAGGTCCACCTTCAGCAATATTAGATTTCTGATGATCTCGTCCATTGGTTCCAATTTGATTTAGCTTGCCTTCGTAGTCCGGGAAGTAATTTTTCATAGGAGAAACAGGTAGCTTCTCCTTAAATCGATCGATCTTGTTCAAGAACAGGATAATGGAGGTCCTTACAAACCACCGGGAGTTGCAGATGGAGTCGAACAAGGTGAGCGCCTCTTGCATACGGTTGACGGTTTCATCCTCGAACAAAAGTTGGTCGTACTCGGATATGGCGACGAGGAAGAGGATGGTAGTGACGTTCTCAAAGCAGTGGATCCACTTCTTACGTTCAGATCGCTGGCCTCCAACATCAAACATACGGTATGTGAGCTCGCCAATGATGAAAGTAGTCTCCGTAATACCTGTAGTCTTTACTCGAGATCGAAGTACGTCTTGGTCATTAGGTAGGTAGTCGGGTTGTGCAATTCGCCCAATAGAGTCGAAATAACTGAGTACGGGTCAGCATATGCATGGGGTTCCAAAGGAGTGGCCATGCCGAGTCCGTGTCCGGTGTCTCGAACTATAGGTCTGACACCACCCCCTTTACGCCTGAACAATTGGCAATAATATATACTTACTATCTAGCCGAGTCGTTCAGCTGGTATTCTCTTGATCGTTTAAAGCATTCCTGTACGCCAGCATCTTTCCACAAGGCGTCAATTGCTCCGCCAACTTCCGGTGGGAGGCTCTCCCCTTCGATCTGTGCGGGTTGCATGAATATAGTCTGTACGTGGTATTCGGTTCTTTGATCATCGAGCGGTAATTCAAGTGATTCCATGGCTTCAAGTATGACGCGCATAGACTGGACAGTGTTGCTGTAGATGATCTCTTTGAAGGATTCTCGCTCATCGCGCGAATAGCTACCTTCGTGAATGAGCTTCATCTGTTTGAGGATGGTCGATTTGCCCGATTCTCCAGCTCCTATACGTGTGTTAGCCATGCTCTTCTTGTTCCGATGCCACCAACGGTCATACCCAGAAGGAGCATCTTGATCTCATTTCGTTGCGATAATTTATCACGCTTCAATTGATTTTCTATCTGCTCGTTTCTTTCCTTTCCCTCCTTCTCTTCTGTACTCATTCCACAACCCATATTGACGATGGTGGGGTCGATCCGCGGCTAGACGCAAATATAAATGAGTGTGGTATGGTCGGATCTACGATAAAGCGGTCAGCATGTGTTATCGGCACCAGGGCAATCGATAGATGATTGAATTCGCAAGGGGTGCCTGTTGATGGTAGGATGTGTTGATGGGAGCAACACTGGTAGTGAAGCTCGTAGTAGAGGCTTCAAGTTGACGTGTTGCGTTGGTGAGGTCTGCTTCAGCCAGGCGCGACGAGATTTGTGCGACAAGAGACAGTAATGCAATTTACCTTGGACGTGTTGACAGTGAACTTGATTCCCTTCAAGCGCTGGCTGGCAGCTCGTTAACGTTGAGGTATAGTGATGGACCGGATTGATGAAGAGCAACAAAGGTGTCAGCTCTGAAATTTGTTCTTTGTTCAGCTGGGAAGCTAGCGCCGGCAGCGGGACCTCAGGCCTTATAGACGGTGCTGACCTCTTCCAACATCAACAGCACCCAAGAAAGGGATGTGCTACAACAGCGCACACGTGCAGTACAATTGTAGACTGCTGTTGTGGATGAAGGGATTGGGTGTGGTTAGAAGATGCAGGTAGACGAAACTTGGAGAGGGGAGGAAGACCCGAAAAGGAGAAATGGATAGCGATCGGCAAACTCTAAACGATGCTCTTTTTGGGGGGCGCGCGGCGCGGGGGTGTTACTTATTCCCCTGCCAGTATTCCCCTGCCAGTATTCCCCTGCCAGTATTCCCCTGCCAGAAGGTCCATAGCGGGGCGGCCGACAAATAGTCCCCACCTTAAGAGCACCTAAAGCAAGGGGTCACTGTTAAAGCACAAATTCTAGAAGAGATCCTGCTTTTAAACCAATCAATGTCAAAATCACTACACCGTATGTAGAGATCCTACAATGGCGCAAAGGAGACCCTATCGACTCGGCTTCTAGAACTCAAGGCTCGTTCATATGTGGACGGGATGTGCGCACTTAGGACTATTGTACTGGTCTTTACGGCACAGTGCAAGCCTCAAAGCCCCTCGGCCTCTCATCATCATCATCATTACCTACAATGGCTTCCGTGCTTTTGCCAGGTCACACAGACCGCAATCCTCCGAACCCTGAAATTCCAGCCTCCACGTTCTAATCATCGGCACGATGCCACTGGTTCGTGAAAACTGTCAGTCCTGCAATTGGGTGCCATGAATTCCACAGCACGGTAAATGTACAACCGTACCTTTAGTAGAGGCGTTGTTTCACTCACTCTCACAACACGCCGAAACAGTGGGGAAGATCCCGAACCGCTGTTAAATCTAAATGCTACTTTAGTCTTCCGAACGCTCTGTTACCGTCATCGTCAGGGTCCTGTACGGGCTCTTGTACTAAGGCTTGAGCTACTCGTCCCTCATTCTTAGGAGCAACCCTTTTCTGAGAATGGCGACAATGGACTCGTTCGTCAGACTTTGTAGATTTGGCAATCCCCAAAGGCGGAAGCAGAGGACGGCTCTTCAAGTGAGGCTTCCACTCAGGGCCTGGTGTTTCCACTACTATATCTGCCATGTTGCCTTTAGTCAACGCAGACGCATGTCCTTGCGTCGTGATATAGCACTCCGCTGAGAAATATCAGTCTCCCTCAGAGACTGTTCATCTTCAATTTTTCCTATGCGATACCATTGTCAAACTTATCAGTGCCAGGATCTAATTTAGAATCGCCTAGGTTTGGTCCACCACAGTGCTTACAGGAAATGCACAGGCTTTTACTGTAAAAATGTCCAACTTCAAAATCTTGCGTGGTCTTCAAGTTCATCATATGGGCTTTCAAGGTCTGGATGGACGGCCATGTCGCGATCAGGTTTTCGAGACGCGTATCGAAGGGGCTACGGTGACCAACATATTGGCACCCCTACAGCTTGAAGCCTATCTTCATAGACCCTTGAGTCCGTTCATCGCGGAGATAAACCGATTAATTGACTTAAACATGTCAAGACTTGACAAATTTAAAAAACTTTAAGTTCAAATTATGAGAAGAATCACTTATTACGGGAGGCCCGCCGTTCGCCTAGGCGACAGAATCGGTACCTGGAGCTTGGCTTCGTAACTTTGGGCCCGTCTTTTCTAAAAGGGTTCACACCCCAACCGTAGACACCCAGCAATCGTAGTAGAGATACCCTAGAGTTGGTCACCAGGGCGACCGAATTAGTCCCTAGAGCTGGATCTCTTCGCCGCCATGTCTTGTTTCTTATTCCGCTCAAGGACGAAAGAGAGGATTTACACGTCTCCTGGGCTTGATACGACCACTCATCGATCCTGTCCGACGCTTCGAGGGCGCGATCGATGTTCTCGTGCAGACTCATGGAGCGATAGCTAGCCCTATCTGGGGGCCGCTACGTATGGCTGTTACGGTAAGAGAGACTGGGTACAACTTCTTATTCAACTCTTGCAAGGAAACTCATCATTTTCTTTAGCTAGCTAGCGACTATTTCAAGACTTTGGAGAGTTTGGCAATGATACTTCACCGGGTCGTTAGCTCGCTGGAAAGATGTGTGGACTATGAGAAGTTATTTAAGACCAACGCAGCGGTTCAAAAGGCTATCGGACTTCTTTATAGTGATCTCATTGATTTTTGCACACGCGTGGTCCGATTTCACTCCAAATCCTCCCTCCGTTCGTAATAATGTCCCTAGCATTGCACATCTTCAATAGCTAATTCCGACAGGCGCAATGTTCCTTTCTTTTGACACGGAGTTTCGAGAAGTTTCTGAACACATCAATTTACACAGTACTGAGTTAGATTGGGTAGCCAATGTAGCTAATATCGCAGATGGTCAGAAAGAAAGAGCCGAGTCAGATAATGCTAGAATGAGTAAGCTACTCACTAGGCTGGTCGGTACTTTGCTAAGTCTCATCAAAGGCCAAATGCGAAGCAATATTCAGCGTTGGCTGTCACCCTCAAAGGCCCAGGACGATCTATACCGGCGTTCCCTTGAGCACATGCCTGGATCCTGCGACTGGGTCTGGAACACTTCCCAAGCTCAAAACTTTTTCGCTTCATCAGCTTCGACTTCAATGATAATTCAAGGTCGACCTGGAAGTGGTAAAACCGTTCTATCGTCGTTCATAATTCAAAGCCTAATGAGGAGAGAAGAACAAGTTGTTCTCTATTTCTTTTGCCAAGCTGGAGACCCAGAGAAACGGGAAATTACTTGCATTCTACGCACAATACCCTCTCAGCTGCTGTTGGCAGATCAATCACTATACGAAACATTGGATCCTCTCTACACTCGGAGTGGACGTACAAAGGCTGACTCGTATGTTGAAGTCTACGATGCGATTTCTCTTGCACTTTCAAAGGTTAAAGAAACCAAGCTCGTCATCGTCATCGATGCTCTAGACGAGTGTCAAAAGTGTGAAGACCTTGTGCAAGCGCTATTTGGTTTCCAAGAACGTGCCCTGAACCGCATGAGTTTGATCTTCACGAGTCGTCAAATGCCGCTAGCTTTTCCTTTTGGCGAAAGGTTAATGCTCGAACAAGAGAAGAGCAAAATACCAATACGTCAATACATAGAGCATCGGGTCTTCCAGATGGAGACCATTCCCAAGAAGGCACTCAAATCCAACGTGGTACAACAAATCTCTATCGCCGCTGACGGTTTGTGGCTGTATGCACGGCTCATGCTGGATGAAGTGCAAAAATTACCCAGTGCAATTCTCATCGAGAGGCATCTATCAGAGATACCACATGGATTGACTCAGCTATATACTCAGATCTTCCAATCCAAAGAGGCTAACTTTACAGAAGCTCACATTCGCTTTGCTCAACAACTGTTCGTGTGGATGGATACCACTGAATTTATGCCGGCATGGTTCGCGCTTGATTGTCTTCCATACGAGATGATATGTCTCGTATTTCAATACGTCAATTTCGGCGAGCCGGTGATCGATCCAGCAGCCTTGATAACCGAACTATGTTCACCAGTCCTCGAGGCTGTGAGGCTACCCCTTGGGTTTCCTGAGTCCTATTTTGATGGAGAGCTAGCTTCCGCTCCACGATATAAAATCGAATTCGTACACCATACAGCAGATCAGTACTTAAGGGAATGCCAGGACCTTGACGCAGCTGAATTACCTGTGGTGCTAAAACCTAGAAGGCTGCGCGAGCTGTACCGAGGAGTGACAACTGTATGGTACTTCACGGAATGTGAAATATCAAAGTCGCATCTCTACATCTCCCTTGATAACGTAGGTGATCTCGACACCTACGGTTGCTACTATGAGATGTCGTATGGTTTACGGAGCGCTCTTACATTGGAGCGACTACCTAACGATCTCAATGGGAAAGAACAAGCTGAAGCTGAGAGCATGTTACACGTGCTTACCAGGTTCATATCGGAAGACTCGGAGCAATGTTTAGGATGGGTGGAGCGTGGCATTGTGATCAACTATGCTGCTGGCTGGCGTGAACTTCAAGATAAAGCTGAAGAAGCACTCGAGGTAGTGCTAGCTTCAAGACATTCGAGCAAGCTGCCCGCATTTGATATCTTCCAGGCGACACGCGAGACTTTCCTTCGGGATAACGTGTATGTGCTTCAGCTCACCGGACCCGAATGCGATAATAGAGAAGCAGAGCCTATCAGGCCGGGAGGATTTCAAAACCGGCCCTTAGCTCTCAAAATGCTCGATATTGGTAGAAGATGGCAACATCTGCATCGGTACAGGGAAGAGGACTTTACGACTTTTAGGGAGCTGGCCATCAATTTCTAATCTATCCAGGCCCACTAGGTCGCAGAAGCGTCTTTTAATTGGGCGACTTCAGGAATCTATCAATCACCGCGAGCAGTGGTAATTGATATTCAAACCCAGACTGCGAATGACATTCGCAAATCAGAGTTTTCTTCCCAAAGGCACCACCGCAGCTAGCGATCCCGAGTTTTCGTCATATCGACTGCCCGATCAATCGCGGTTCATTCTGGCTACCACGCCTACGCTGACTTTTCTCCATGCAAAAGCAGACATCGACATAGCCAGCCCCGTCAAGGATTTGCGAACACGACCGGACTTTGGTGATACAGGAAATGAAAATATGTGACTTACAAAGCCATTCCTCAGCTTTAATAAGCCAGTGCTCGCGCAAAACTTGGCAGGAGCACCCACATTGAGCAATCATATGGATGTTCCACGATTAAAGCTCGGAACCTGGATACTTACAATCGGAAGATAATCACTATCATGACACGTGGTCTGGGCATTCCCACTCAGAACCTGTATGGTTTGTATGCAGTTACCCAAGGTTGTCATTCAGATACTCGACGAATGAGCTCCTAATCCTACTCTTCGGTACATTATGCTGACGATTCAGCGCGATAAACTGCCTTCTCACTCGCTGCAATTGTGGTAATGAGATTGGGTTAGCGGGGAGTTCGATTGTCCCTCCTTCTACCCCGATCTCCCCCCCGCCTTCCCCAGGATGATCCTTCTGCCAGTCCAGGATTTTGTTCAGTATCTCTTGCGATATTCGATCAAGTTCGTAAAGATAGTCCGACGCAGTCGTTGGGGCCTTCAGTATGATATTAGCATATCCCTCTGGTTGTTTTCTGGCTTAAGATTGTTCGCACCAATACTGTTGCTTGATTTGGTCTCACAGTCTTCGTCTTTCCCTCCGTACCAATTACTGCGGCCCAGATATCCTCAAATGGTGGCGTGGCATCATCGAAGGGTACGGTGAAGAGGGGACTATCCCATCTGTTCATGCCATTCGGCTCTTCATACCTGTAGATCAAATTGTCGAGAAGATCCTTGGCGTAGCCCCCTTTTGTATCACCGCTCTCGAGCAATCCTGTATTGATCTCCTCACACTTCTGGATCGGCGTCCCTACATGGATCTCCAGGCCCGTCAGCCTAAGTCCACTCTACATGAGAGTCGAGGGGGGAATAATCTCACTACACAATGCGGTGTCTCTACAGCTTTAGCTTCACAGTACAACTGATATCTAAATCCTTTGATATAATTTAATCCATCTGCAATGACAATGCATTCCTTCCCCAACGCTCGCTTAACAGCAGAGTACTCTGTTGCGCGCGCTTCTTTCTCGGCTCGAGCTTCTCTATACACTTCTCGGCTAAGGCCTAAAGACTGATCATTGATATGAGCTACAGTCAGGCGACAGATACGCGCATCTGTCGATTCTTCGATCTTCGATTTAAAGAATTCCACTAGTTGATTGGAACGGTATGTCTTCCCTGAGGAGGGGTAGCCTGAGATCAGAATCAGCTGAGCACAGTATCAGCTCGGTGCGAAAGCAGCATTGACCACGTTATAAGAGATACTTACAGGCATTCTTTAGAGTTTGTTCTCGGCCAGTTCCGGTGATCTACAAGCAAATGCTCGTTTCAAGCGATTTTCAAGCCTCAGGTGATGTTGGAGGCTGATGCCTATCGGAATTTGCCAGGGCCTTTCACTTTCCCACTAATACGTCATCGCCAAGCCCCGTTCCTGCCCCACGTGTACTGGATAATACAAACTCTATATAAACCCGCAGGCTCCAGCCTCCTTTCCTTTCATTTCAGAGATTCAGATCATCACTCCTACAGTATCGTACGCGACAAGCCCTACTTTGATATCGAAGAACAACGTCCTCTTTGCAAATCAACGAGAAGATAGACACCCATACTTCTTTAACAGCCCACCATGTCTGACCAAAACTCCTCTTCCTTGAAAAGCTACGTGGACTCCGCTGTTGGTGGTGTCCAATCTGCCGTAGGCAGCCTGACTGGTAACACAGAGCACCAGGTAAGCGTTCTCCTCCTCTACTGTGGTGCTCTTTTACGATCCTTATTCTTCCTGCCACGTACCCCTTGCTCCAAAGGCATTGTCACCCCCACACCATGCCCCACTTAACCCCACTGATCGACGTACCCTACACTCTAATACAATGACAACCCTTCCCATAGACAACCAGTTTCTTCGTTGTGTGTCCATGACTAACGCATCCCAGGCAAAAGGTGACGCAACCAAAGACCAAGCCGCCGCTGAGAAAGAGGCCTCCAACACCGTTGGCAAGATAGGCCCTTACACTGTGACCGGCTCGGGTGGTATTGCACACGATGACCCCCGCCGCCAAGAAGGCAGCTACAACCAGACCATGGGCTCAGCGAAAGAAATGGTCGGCAACATGTTCGGCGCAGAAGGCCTGAAGCAAGAAGGCCAGCAACAGAACGCACAAGGGAAGGGTTTGGAAGCCGAAGGCCAGATTGCTGACTTTGGCTCGGGCATGAAAGATCGTGCTCAAGGGGCCCTGGGCGGCATAGCCGCTGGCATCACCGGCGACAGGGAGAAGCAGGAGGAGGCCCAGATCCGGCATGATGATGGCAAGGCGCAGCAGAGGGGTGCACAGCACGATATCCAGAAACAGGCTGATGCTTGATACGTTATTTTGAGGGACCAGAGATAGCATGCGAGCCTAGACGATTGCAGGCAATTTCAGCGGTGATACCTAGATAATTCTAATTCAATGCAGCCATTGATACCCCAAGAAGTAGGTTTGTGCTCACTTCTCGCAAATGGTGGTTTGTGATTGATAGGAAGCAAGCCACGATTATTGAAAGCACGGATCGGAAGTACTCCGTGGAGCTTATGTACAGGACATCAACCCCTAATGCAAGCCCCTAATGCAAGCAATCCACGGGTAGCCGGGCCCCAGTAGAGCCCCTCCAACAGCGGAGCGATAAGGCGGACCCTTGGCGGTGACGACAGCGGGGCTAGGGCGGGATGAGATGGCGTTATACCTCGGGACTCGGGACGGTCTTGGGATCGGGCTTACCTCCCAAAGACAGCTACCTCACAATAATTCCAAATACATCTTCCCATGCCGTCTTTCTCTATCTGTGAAATTTAACCCTCCGTCCTTTGATGCAATCACCACTTCTCCTGCAAACGGCTACAAGAATCTGCCTACGCCCAAGTCTTTCCAGCATCAGCAAATCCTTCTCTCCAATATCATCCAAACTACAACTACAACCCAGAAGATCCTACACCATGGCATCAGCCACCAGCTTCTACGATTTCGAACCTCTCGATAGTACATCTCCTCCCCTCCCTCCCCAAAGCTCACATTCCCCCACTTTCCACAGCACGAGCTAGCACCAGCTGACTCCCCATCAGAAAAAGGCCAACCCTACCCCCTCTCCACCCTCAAAAACAAAGTCGTCCTCATCGTAAACACCGCCTCCAAATGCGGCTTCACCCCCCAATTCGAAGGTCTCGAAGCCCTCTACAAGAAAATCAACGAAAAACACCCCAACGACTTCATAATCCTCGGTTTCCCTTGCAATCAATTCATGAACCAAGATCCTGTCCGTCCCCCATCCCCCCCCCTCCCTCCCTTAACCCTTTCCTTACAAAACACCAACTAAACCCCCCCTCTTCCCCCCAGGGCGACAACGACACCATCCAATCCTTCTGCCAAGCCAACTACGGCGTCACCTTCCCCATCCTCTCCAAACTCGACGTCAACGGCCCCACCGCCTCCCCGCTTTTCGAGTTTTTGAAGGCTGCGGCGCCGGGCCTGCTGGGGTTAAAGAGGGTGAAATGGAATTTTGAAAAGTTTTTGGTAGGGAGGGATGGGGAGGTTAAGGGGAGGTGGGCGAGTACGACGAAGCCGGAGACGTTGGAGGGGAGGATTTTGGAGGAGTTGGGGAAGAAGGGGGGGGAAAAGAGTGAGTTGTGAGGGGGAGGGGATGGGGTAGGGAGAGGCGGTGAGGGTCCTGGTGAAGGGTGGGATTTGCTAGGTTGTGCTAGCGGGATTTCTTAGTTTGCTGAGTCACTCCCAAGCTGTTAGCGTTTGAGCATATAAACTTACACGTCTTCCTGTTTCGCCCAGAAAGAAAACTGTCAATCATTTCATAAGATTACTTGCTGATATTGGGGCCATGAAAGGATGGTGAGCCTTTAGCTTCCTGCACAATGATTATTGCGAGCTTTTGGACCATACATCCCAGCCTAAAATGGACTGGCGATAGCAATAAGTCGACCCAGGCGTTTTAACACGGAGGCAGAGTTCAATATAGGCAAAGGCACTAAGTCTAGACTGGATCTCCACAAAAACCGCCCCATTATTCCACAACGGAACCTCACCTATTTACACCCACACCATTCATCCTTACACTTTTCCAGCTTACGCCATCGCTACGTACGTCGCCCCAGCTCCTCCACTCGTCCTTGATCGGTCTCCCCTTCCAAGACTACGAGTTGATATCCCTCCCAGCAACAAACCGCAACCCCATTGACACAAGTTGAACAGTGTGCTGCGTTAGCACCCCGGTCGATAAGTGCCGACAACGCCAATACGGCAATTCTGCAGGCTAATCCGCATCGAATAGTGCCCTTGTAAAAGCCCATCACACCTACCATAATATCAGGCGTAGGTACAACCCAAACAGCAAAGAAGGGGAAAAATCGAAAAGAGGGAAGACGAGGGAAATATGAAAAAGGCGGTATTGATCCTCATAAAAGTCTCATGATACGCATCATAATACCTGGCGTAGGTATAAGCCAAATAAGAGAAAAAAATGGGGGGAAAGGGAGATGGAAACGAAGGAAGCTATGAGAAAGGTGGCAGAGTTGTTAAATGATTCCTGCTGACTGTGCAATCGATATTTTAGGGAAAGGTCTCGGTCATTCATGCATGAGCAGTGATGTGTTATTTTTTTGTTGCACAGATAGAGGGTACATGTAAAGAGAAGGGAGCGATAATGGCTTCTGTATGGCTACAAGAGAGATTTTATAGTATTATATCTGGAAGAACGGATCAGCTCCAGCTCGTTCTCACCCTGGTTGTTTGTGGCATGCTATCCGGATGTATCTTTCTGTGCCTCTCTTGTTTCCAGGGAGAGAATAACACCGCTTGATCATGTGCGTAATGAGCTCAGGACAACGGTGAGATGGGATGAGCTGACTACTGGGGCTATTTATTCACATATCGTACTTGCTATCATCCAGACTAAGAAAGCAATCTATTGCTTGCATGTCCGTGAATTGGGACTAGCCGGGAAATGTAGCGGGACTGCGTGCGGGCTCTTGGTCTCTGATTACCTAGGCGGACTTTCGAGGGCGCCTGAATAAGCCATAGGCGCATGCACGTCTCTGGAGGAGGCTAGATCCAGTTTGTGCCATGATACGTGGCTTGCATTTGAAACTCGAGGATCTCGATAGAGCGGGATAGGGATTGTTAGCTGCAGAAGAATGGTTCTGCTATTCCTGTCTAATGGAGTAAGGCAGGCTTTTTGACAGCTGTCGATAGGTTTGCAGGGGTTTGGATTAGCTGGCTGCTTGTCCTGTAAAAACTTAGGCTTGGTGTTGCTGGAAGAAGTCTGCCGAGGGTGGTGACGTAGAGGCGGAAGTTATAATTGCTGTCCTCAATTTTGATAGAGGCTCAGAGGGGATTGCCATTGGTGATTGCGGTTCTTTTTCTTTCTCTACAACAGAAGCTCCGGCAGTAGAGGTGAAGGAAGCGGGACTGGCAGTTCTGTGTACCGTTTGAAAGATTTGACAGCTACTAACCGAAATTAGTCTGGCCTTCCCAACGACAAGCTTTATGGTAGCGTAGGTACCCGCCTCCTGCCAAAACCTGTGCGATCTATGAGCTAAAGTACAACCTCCTATAAATTTAGTGTCAATTAGTGGGGCGCGTGCAAGCAAAGACTTTGATCTTACTATTTCATGAAGACTCTGCATGAACAAATTCTATGGCTCAAGTAATGAGATATATAAGTATCTACAGATTTTCAATCAAGAATTTCTCTTATTCAAAACTTTTCAACTGTCTATTTGATTTCCTAATTCAATGTCTTGCAGGCCCGCGTCCCACTATTCAATACTAAACCGACACTAGTGACCGTGGCTGGCTGAACTGTGTGATGGACTGCATGTCCGCTTTAGGGATCTGATACTACACTTCCTGAACCTCAGCAGCTTGTATTTCGCTATTCCTTGATGGAATGTTGGATCATTTTTACAGCATGCAAGCGCGGCTATCGGCGAGACCATTGGCTCCATTCTCCTAAGCTAGAAAGCGGGGATTCCACCATGTGGAAAGTCTTCAAGAAATGTAGCTGACCTCAGGCGGCCTTGAACGCCGCTACAGCTATGGTAGGAAGATCATCAAAGGCCATAATTCTTTGGCCCCACCTAGATGCAGAATCACTTCGACACCTGCCGAATTCCGGAGTCTGGAGACGAAAGGCACTTCCATTTCCACGGTCTTTCTGCCAATAAGATCTTTGCTCGCATATCGACGTCACCGCTGGTCCGGATTATTGATCCTAGCCTTAGTTCTAGAGCCGCCTCTCGCTGTCACACCAGCTGCACAGTCACTGAATGATGACAATCTCCGGTCCAGCAAAGCTTAGGCAGACGCTTACTCGCACGATGGTCTGCTAACACGCGGTATTGAGTGACATCAGATGGGCGGGAATAGATTAGAACAATGCTGATCAGGCCCATATGCCGTCTAGTTGAACAAAGAGGCACCCCACCATCGCTTCATCGGGACAAAAGCACCACATAACCCCGACTTGTGCGAGGTCGAGACGTCGATCTTGGTTCTTTTACGCGAAGTGGCTTGTCTTATGCCAGCTGAGAGTCCAGAGACCTACGTTCGGTTGGGGGTTCAGCTGGCTTACGAGCGCCATATATTGGTAGCTATATCATTATGAGGACGAGCAGTATCTTATAAGTAGAGCTCAAACAGCCACTCTCAAAATATCCAATTCAGTCAGATCCGTTTGCCAGAGGCCTGAAAAACTCTTGCAGTCATCATGTCGTTCTTCCCAATCCAGGGTATAAACCCCGAGGGTGGCGGTGTTGAAATGCGCCAAGAGATCGACTCGTGGTTTTCCAACCCGAAGAATGATATACAAAAATTTCTCTTTTTTCTAGCATTGAGGGAATTCCAAGAAATGAACCCCCTGGAAAAGGACGGAAAGTTGTCGTACTATCAGATTGCTGGTCTGCAAATCTAGCGTTCATACGGAGTATCTATCCTGCTAAATCCTCTCAGGCATTCACGGGCAACCTCAGCAGTCATGGGACGGTGCACCTCCCCCTCTACCAGGGGGACCAGGACGGGAAAAGGAAACTCAAACAGGCGGCTATTGTACTCACAGGCTCTCGACCTTTTCTACCTGGCATCGGCCATACCTGCTTTTGTTTGAGGTACGGCTTTGACCCTACGTCTTCGCGCTTCAGAGCTGGACTCATCAACAATCATTTAGCAACGCATCTGGGAGACCATGAAAAAGGTCATCGGGCCTCTTCGACTCCGTGACGACGATAAGGCCAAGTGGGACAGAGCGGCTGATACTTGGCGTCTACCTTACTGGGACTGGAGCACCGAGCGAGTTCCCAAAGCGGTAAGAATACCTGAACTAAATATAATTACGCCTGAAATCCGGGTCGAGGAGCACATAGGGATACTAGAGAATCCTCTCCATAAATTCACAAATCCTTCAAAAAAGCCAATGGGAGATGTCTCCATGAAACCTTACGCGATCGATAAGCACGAGGACCCCGATTATGGCACCTACCCAGTATGACAACCTCCACGGATTACATCTGTAAATAATTGACTGACTCCTTTCAGTGGAATGAATGTATTAGCACCAGTAGGTGGGGCGTCTTCAACAAAGACATTGATACCCGGAAAGAGTGGGTCAATGGGAAAGTCGACGATGACAAGGTTGAGCTCGCGCTCAAAAATCATGGGTGGTATCATAAGCCAGAGAAACCCGCACCGCAAGGCACAATAAAGAGGCTCTTGTACATGCTTTTCGCAGCAAAATTCACATCGTGGGAGATGTTTGCAACCACTCGGTATGATGATTCAATAGGAAAGCCTGAGGGCCAGGAGTTCTTATCTCTCGAATACATACACAATAATATCCATGTGAATTTCTCCCTGGAAGCCAAACCAATCATATCCTGGGTTATAATCTGATGGGAACTTTGACGTTGTAGAATTGGGCTGGTGGCCTAGATATGAGCAAGAAAGAATTAGGTGCTGGCCATATGAGCGATGTCGATGTCTCGGCCTTTGACCCAATCTTTTACCTTCATCACTGGTATCTTCCCTGTCCCGCCTCAAGGATTTGACCTGACTTTAGAGTAGTAATATCGATCGATTACTCGCCATTTGGCAAAGACTCCACCCAGATCTGTGGTTCAACCAACCCCAGGAAGATGAGCCTAAACCTTCCGACGAGCTCTTGCCGTTCCACATAGATAAGAAGGGAGATTATTGGACATCAGATGCTTGTCGGGACGTGACAAAATTGCATTATTCGTATGCCGACCTCAAGAAACCTGGAGAGGGGTTCAAAGAGGGGGAGAAAGTAGATTTCCTTGATGGACTGCGCAGGAGTATCAATGAGCAATATGGTTCAATGCGCAGAAATTTCCTCGGTGACACTGATACGACCGGACTGGAGAATGACTATATTGTCAACGTTGTCTATGACCCGTAAGCCCATCAGACTCTACTCTTAAGCGATGCTCTTAACGAAAGTACAACAGCTTCGCCTATGGGGGTGCGCCCTACACCATCTATTTCTTCCTTGGCAACCCGGAAGAGGAGGGTGCTACTTGCATAGGTAGCGTGTACAACTTCAGCAGTAGTCGACGTTCGCAGGATGGAAGCTGCGCGAATTGTCAGCAACAGAGAGCCGACGGAATTCTAGCTAAAGCCTTGGTGCCAATCACAGATTCACTCTTGCATCAAGCCCAAAGTCCCAACTTCACGGACATAGGGTCACTTGAACGGGATGTAGTCAAAGACCATTTGGCTAATCACTTGGAATGGAGGGTCGTCGTTAGGGTGAGTTAAGATATTGAAGTTTTGTTCTTTGGAGGGTCTATACGATCGTTTGCTGACTTGCATCTCGTCCAGGGAAGAATCATCAATGCGACAAAGGAGGACGTGCACGGATTGAAAGTTCTTTGCTATGAATGGAACGGCAGAATATTATGAAGATGAAAGTAAATTGGCGAAATTCTACGACTACGATCCCATTTTGCCGGCTACGAAAGGTAAAACCAACGGAGTTTCGCATGCCAGTGATAGTCCTGCCGCTCTGAGGCCAGCCGATCGGCAAGAATCGTGACAGTCGTCCATTGAGACATGACTGGACGGTCTGACGAATCTAGTAAAAAATTTGAGGCTAAAGCGGGAGATGGGATTGTATTCGGGTTTGAGAAATTGGGAAGAGCAGATCTATTACGCAATATGTCATTCCTTTATTAATCAGATTTGCAATTTCCGCTTCGCTCGTGCCACATGCAAGACAGTGATCAATTGCGCTCAAACCCCAATTATAATGTTGCATCTGTAGTGGGCTGATTCATTCTGTAAAGGGAGTAGATATCTACAGGCTAAGCTGAGACATCGTTTGAGATGGCTCTGGGTATGGATTTCGGCGTGTCTTACTTCTATGTGTTTTGAGACAAGCTTTCATAATAAATCTCTGAACGATGAATAAATGCGTTGGTGGTGTCAATGGCCTGCAGCTGGACCTCTTTGGCAGATAAGTTGCAGCTTGATAGATTCCAAGATATGATGGTTTTTCTGACAAGGCGGCGGTGCGGCTCCGCAG
This sequence comes from Cladonia metacorallifera KoLRI002260, assembly GCA_000482085.2. Classification (NCBI taxonomy): domain Eukaryota; kingdom Fungi; phylum Ascomycota; class Lecanoromycetes; order Lecanorales; family Cladoniaceae; genus Cladonia; species Cladonia metacorallifera. Next base: position 1,540,011 of record KI911126.1, read on the forward strand.
CGGCTCAGCATTACCAAGCATGGCCATCGACGATCAGATGTGATATCCAACGGCGGCTAGTGGGATAGCGGCCGTCTCTGTAATTAAAAGGTAAGATTGGCGGCTCGTATTGAAACCTGGAATCGCTCTAAGAACCTCTAAAAAGCTGCCACGCCCATAGCTCCGTATCAATGCCACCCATTCGAGTCCTCCATTTAAAATGGATTTATAGAGCACATCTATTGGAGTGCAATCATCAGGTCTGACAGTAATGCTTTCGTAGGCTTCCTGCGACATGACGTACTCGCTTCCTCGAGCTTGGCGGCACATGACGACTTGCCAGGCACCCTCGTCCTGGATTTAAACAGTTACTCTTAGGCATCAACTCTGATCCTTCTAGGTGTATCAAATGCAGTCCACGATGAGCTTCTGACGAAAAGCTCCACGATGGTCGCGGAGAATTTCAAATCCCCTAATGCTATACCCCGCCGCACAAGCTCAACAGGGCTCGGAAGCGGCAATATAAACCCAGCCCAACCAGTTCTTCGACCCGTGCCAGAGGGCGATTGGTTGTCACAGAGTAGAAGACACTCCAGTACAGCTTCGATGAGTTCCTCCAACCCGAATACGCCTGGCCCGGCCGACAGCTTCGCAAAGCACGTACATGGCATGGAATGGTCGCAAGAGAAGGAAAAGATTATACTTGGACCTTTCGAATATCTCTACGATCATCCCGGAAAGGACATCAGGAAGCAGCTCATTGCAGCGTTCAACGCTTGGTTGAAGGTGCCGGAGGAGAGCCTGGTCATTATCACGAAGGTCGTGGGCATGCTACATACTGCTTCACTACTGTATACTGTCCTGGCCCATCCAGTAGACATCATGCCTAATGGAAATTTAGAATAGACGATGTCGAAGACTCTTCCATTCTGCGTCGTGGAATGCCGGTTGCACACAGTATCTTTGGTACGGCTCAGACCATCAACTCAGCAAATTATGTTTACTTCGCTGCGCTCCAAGAGCTGCTGAAGCTCAAAAACCCGAAAACTATTGAGATATATACAGAAGAACTCTGTAACCTGCACCGGGGTCAGGGCATGGATCTCTTCTGGCGGGATACGTTGACATGTCCGAGCGAGGACGACTATCTTGAGATGGTGGGTAACAAGACTGGTGGGCTTTTCCGGTTGGCTGTAAAGATCATGCAAGCCGAGAGTAGCAGCGGGAAGTAAGTGTGCTTCAGATCATGATCTACTACTAGATTGACAACAAACCTAGGGACTACGTACCTCTGGTCAACATAGTAGGTTTGTTGTTTCAGATACGAGACGATTATATGAATCTGTCAAGTTCCGAGTATGCAGAAAATAAAGGTCTGTGTGAAGATCTCACAGAAGGGAAGTTTTCGTTCCCAATCATCCATAGCATACGAACGAATCCTACAAATCGACAGTTGATCAATATCCTGAAGCAGAAGCCTACGGATGAAGAGGTCAAAAAATATGCCGTCAAATATATGGAGAGTACGGGAAGTTTCGATTACTGTCGGAAAATTCTAAGAGAGCTCCACGAGAAGGCAGTGGCTATGATAGAATCGCTTGATGAGGGTAGCGGACAAGGTACTGGGATAAGATTTTTCTTGGATAAAATGGCTGTTTGAATGGCTACATTGTGTGCCAAATATGCATCTTTGCATTTTATGGAGACCTTGAGCTCCTTGTACAGATTAAAAAGGCTCTTGAAGCGAGATTTTGTATATAGTCATTTGTTAGCCAAGACCAAACCATCTTTTCCCGTAAATCATAGACCACCACAACTCATTCTTCAAACTCCCACCCAACAATGACATCCTCCGACGATGAAGACCTCACCAATTCCATGTTTCAAGAACCTACCGGGTACTTCGAACCCGAACCTCCAGCAAAGCATACATCCTACACCCTCCTCTCAGGGCAGACCCTCCATCTCCGCCTAGTCGGGCATAATCCCTTGTGGGTACCTTACCTACATACCTCACACCTCTTTTCCAATTCCCCCAAAACCTAACTAACAACCTGCCCCAACAGGGCCACTATCTTTGGAACGGCGCCCGCATCCTCTCCACCTACCTCCAAAACCACGCCACCGACTTAATCCACAACAAAACCGTCCTCGAACTCGGCGCCGGCGCCGGCCTCCCGAGTCTTGTATCTGGTATACTAGGAGCCGAGAAAGTCGTCGTAACGGATTATCCAGATGCCGAATTAATCGACAACCTCAACGAGAACATCCGTACATGTTCGGGTGCTACCAATGTCGTCGTCGCAGAAGGCTACCTCTGGGGCGCATCCCCTGCACCCCTACTCGCACATCTCCCAGCAGAGCCATCATCATCCTCATCGTCATCGAAAGAAGGGTTTGATATTCTCCTACTAGCGGATCTACTATTCAACCATTCATGCCATGAGGCGCTTGTGGAGACGATTCTGGGTACGCTGAAGAAGACGCAGGAGGCGAGGGCGTTGGTGTTTTTTACGCCGTATAGACCTTGGTTGGTGGAGAGGGATATGGGGTTTTTTGAGGGGTGTAGGGGGAGGGGGTTGGTGGTGGAGAAGGTGGTGGAGGAGAGGATGGAGAGGGTTATGTTTGAGGGGGATAAGGGGGATGAGGAGGTTAGGAGGACGGTGTTTGGGTATGAAATTAGGTGGGGGGATTTGGGGGAGGGGGAGGGGGAGTAGAGGGGGCTCTGAGTTTTAGGGGAGTTTTGAGATTGGAGCTTTGAAGGTTGGGGCTCTGTGAGTTGAGACGTGGAAAGAGTGTCTAATGGATAATCTACAGGGCTGTTAGGCGGATGTGTGTGGTAATCAATGATCGAAGACCACAGGAATGTGTTGCTGATGGGATAGATGCCGATGTTGATTGATGTCTTATGGCTGCATAGCAACTTCAGAAATACTACCCAATGCAAGCCTTACTCAGGCTTTGCTCCAAGATTGAATCACATTCTTTGTCCAATAAGCTAATCTAGTCTCCACCGAGAAAGACTAATATATCATTCACGCGGCCCCCAGGGCTCTCTCAAATGAGATGCAAGCGGAGGATGACACAATCGAAAGCCAAACAAAGCCGTAACTGTACCTACTGCAGCTCCGGCTAATACATCAAAACCATGATTTCTGAAGTCGAAGTACCGGGTACCAGCGACGAAGATAGCGAGGCCAAGTGGAATATATGGCAATGGGAGGAGGTAAGCTGGTGGAGCAACAGCACTGTTGTCAACACCTGAGCGTCCATCGTCTACGCGCTCGTCGCTCTGTATCAACGGTTCGCCTGCTTCATCGTTTTGCTGCACCACGTCTCGACGCTGAAGGCTTCTGGTTGCGGAAGGGGGCACAATATCGAATCTAGCAGCTAAATAGAGGCTGAGATACCACAGTCCTGCAAACGCAACTACGCATAAAGTCAGTAGCATGCAGTGCTTCATACCAGCAAGCCTCACTAGTTGCATAGCCACTTGGAAAGCTCCTGAAGCCATCGTTCAGAAAAGTCTTGTCTGGCTGTTTGCAGACGCCTCCATTTACCATCACCCACAGATTTGATACCGTCTGTCCATAGCCTCCTACTGTATGAGCGGTGATCTGTTCTAGGTCTGGATCACAGCGAGCAAGAAAGTCCGGCCGCGGCTTTCCAGAAAGACTTTTAACTCCTGTGAAGATGATGGTAGATGTGGCTAGGCTGACTCCCAAACCCAGTAAGCTGGCGTTCATGTGCCAGAGGCTCCGTTGCCAATGCTTCCGGTTATCAGGTCGGGTAGATCTTCTAGGGTCATATATGGAAACAAAGACAATTGTTACAATTGGCACGACCATTGCAAGGAATACGAAGAGCCCAAGGCTGACTTTTGCTTTTTCTCTGTGAGGATAGGAAATGCTTAGATCGAGGAGGCTGAAGTGGTGGTAGTCTGGATTAACGTTCGATAGAGCCAATGCTATGGCTGCTGCGAAGCTGTGCCTTGTCAATTCTATATTTGAACGTGCAAGTACAGTCGGCATACATAATTATGAGCCATTCGCAGATATAGGAGATGATGAGCCTTCTCGAAGCCATTTCGCAAACAATTATGGATCTCAATGCCCTGTTATGCAGTCACCAGATGTAGGGTTAGGGTTATGATATAGTGAAATTAGCGGTATTTTTGGTTTCCGCCCCTAGAATTTCTAGATTTCCAATACATTGCAGCTGCTAGATCATGTATCATTACAAGAACTTCTTGCAACCGTTCTCACATCATTTCGTTTCTCGTACATTGTCTTTTATGTTATGGTTAGAAGCTCGAATGCCATGTCGTTCATGCGCACGGTGTAAAGTTGAAACCCTGGAGTCTACTGGCGTGGAGTATCTCACCTTGATATTAGCGACACGGGCTGCTCGACATCCTGCTCCCACTCCTTAGACCAGGTGGAAGGGAACATTATTGGGAGGCCAAGTCTTAGAAATTGGATTGCTAGTACACTCATTGCCTCGCAAGCGCCGGTCAATGGTGGCTGACGGTCCATGGACCCTTGAGCAATCCTCTTTCCTTCACTGGAGAGGTTGGCTCGATATGGATTGCTTACGATGACTTGTTCTAATGCGCTGAATAATATAACAAAAGAATGCTACTAATGTAAAGTAATATGATTATCAGAAAAACGTAGATGCGATGACCTAAACAATGGCTTCAAAGTACCATCATGAGAACCATGGAGATTGTCGGCTTCCAAACAGAAGAACAAATGGAAAGAGCTTGCGCAACGAGGGAATTTGGACCAATGCTACGGCGTACGGACAAAACATTCTTGCGATACACCTTTTTTTAGTTACACCTGGACAGTAATCTTAAGGACGCACTAGCGGTTTCGCCTTACAAAGTATTATTATATGATGCACTCGTTCAAGGAAAGGAGAGCTCATACCTCACTTCAGGTCAAATTGTATTCGAATATACTTACGGTTGCTTGATCTATGCTTGGATAGCCAACAGTGTGCACCTGTGCATAATTAAGGCTCAGCACAAATGTGGGAGGCGACCTTGCCCCTATCGAAATGTTTGCCACGTATTCGCGATCAAATCTAACTTTGGCATAGCCGTTAAAATATCAGGGCTCTGGGACGATGCTATGGTACAACGGACAATTATTGAGGGATCCTACCGGTGGTTCTACACGACTGCTGGAATTGTTGAGTGCGCCATCGTCTGGGGCACCCGCTTCATTGGCACAAATCTTAGATTGAGAGGCTGTCATAGGAGGGTCGGCCCGGATTGCTATAATTGTTTCCTACCGGGGTATTCCATAAGCTACCCTATTCCGGGTGGGCAATTTCAAATGCAAGGATTGGAAGAAACCCGCGATGATACGGCAGCATGGTAGCGTAGCACAGCCTGGGGACGAATTTCCATCTCCCACCCCTACGGAGAGATGCATTAACGGGTGGACTGCTCGTCATTGAACTGTCAGAGTATGTAGGTTTGGAAACAAGTATTCAACACCCAGCCATATCTTCCTTCGTCTCCCAATCTCAATGAATCTAATGAGCCTGATACCAGCCTACGCTGAACCTAGTCCAGGCTGGACTGCGAAGACAGGCTGTCAATGATTGGTCAGCCCTGTCCCGGAGCATGCATACACACCAAAGCGCTCCACAGAACATACAATTACTGGACTCTTAGTATGGAATATATTCCTCCATCATGGATCAGCCTGTAGAGGCACTGTAGAAGCTGCAGATTGTCAACTCAAGCTGCTACCCATGTCTGGACTTCATTTTTCAGTACGATGGAAAAAGATCAACAAGGTGCATCGGCTTACCGGCCGGAATGACTAAACAGGCACACTTTCGCCTCCACCTACTTCTGTGATTTGGCACGATGAGCTGGTGGATGGGACGGAGACCACTTCAATGATCGTCAAAGCCTGCACTGTGGCCTCCCACAAATGCGTCTGCGGACGTGGTGAAGTCTCTCAAGCCACTTGCAAAGAACCTAGACGAAATCACTTCGCACAAGCGTTTTCTCAACTATCTTACAGAGCCGACATTCACTCTCGCGCCGATCATTGACGTTTGGATCCAATTTCCCGGTACTAAGGAAGTTGATCAGTATGAAACGGCTACGGCGAGCGTAATTATCGTGATAGACAGCGGGCAACCATCTGATGATGACGCACGGGGCCTCAGTACGGTTGTGTGACAATATCGAAGACGTGGATCATGCCGAGCCAGCCGAAAAGCTGCACAGGGCTCGTTTATCCACACTGATACACATCCGCCAAGGTCCTATGCATGAAAGGGCGTCCGGCTTACCTTAACCTGCGCTCATATGACCATAATTATCTGCAGATCTGGAATATTAACCGTTCGGATGGGGTGCTCGAAGCGCCGAGATTGCAGGTAGTACACCCATTGCCACGAACATCACCAATCGGATGGTACTAATAGAGTTTTGTTGCATGTGACAGGCTGCAGTCAAGGAGTTGTCCCGACTTCTGCCTTCCTGAATATCTCCAAGGCAACTCTCGCATAATAAGTACTCGGATATCTCTATTCTCTCTACAACCCTCACACATCCGTGCTTCCTGTGACAACTCTACTGCACGCCTTCCACTTATCAAATCTGCTGTGCATCTCGTGATTATGGTGGAGCACATCCTCCCCGTGAGTCCCCATTTTCTCTTCGTGCGTGCCGTCAACATAACAGCCCACTATCTTCATTCGTCTTTGACGACTGCACCACATACTACCCAGACATACAAATCCATACTTCATCTGGTCTTCTATTGCTGTGTCAGAACTAAGTCCTGCTGCACACTCGCGTCTTCCGCGTATCGACCCCAGAACATCCACGCCTTTCTTCCTGCAATCACTGTGTCAATATTATAACCGCTAATCTCTTGACCGTCATCTAGGTTGGCAGCCATGGGGACCCCTCTGTTTTCCCTGCCCCCAGAACTCTATCGCTATACGAGCCAGAAAATCCCCTTGTTGGCCGATTACATCTCGTGGTGGAGGACTAGTGTCGAAGTACGTCGACAATTAAATGTTGGCCTCGGCGAAGTAAAGGTTGGACGCCTTTTGCTTCCTTTTTGCTTCTTTTTTGCGAGAATTAACGTTTGATAGCATTTCATTCGCTACTCCAAAGAAGGCAAACTAGCCCAGGAGAAAACCATCACTGCAGAACAAGCCCTTCTACGTACTCATGTGAGGAGAGAGAGATTTGCTCTCGCTATGCCGTATTCAGTGGCACTTCTGGCTGAGGGCGCACTGAGGAATGATGTGGGGTACTCCGATGGATTTCTGTGCTACATACACCAGGGCTTGGTCCGTATCTTGGACGTTCACGGTGCTTCAGAAACAGAAGCTGTCATAGACCTCTCAAAACTCATGACCAGGCTTCCGGCATATGTGCCACCAAATACAGCCGTCGATAATTTTGGATTCATCTTTGCTCATGAGAATTTGGAACGGATCAGTGAATGGCGGTAACCCCTTAATGGTGGTGATTGATGTGCGTGGGGATTTTGTGGCTACGCCGGAGAGGCCTAGCCGTAAAATCATGATCCTTCAAGAACCCCTGCCAAAGGAGCCGGAGCACGTTATAACCGATGGCCGTTACCTAGTCTGCGTGAATATCCCGGACAATGTATCAGAATGGACACTCAAGTGCTATGACCTTAGCAAGATGAAAGCCAACGAGAGGAATGAGCCGACATCAACCATTGCATTGAACGAATTTCTGCCGAAAGGAAACAATTGTCGGTTCAAATTGATCGACGGACTGTTGTACGTAATTTGCGCTGACCAGCATGATAAATTCGATGATAAACGACATGATCAGAAACAGAAGCTCTATTACAATTGTTGCCGCTTCCCGATCAATTGTCCTATTACTGAGAAGCCGGAAGACTTCTTGGATGACCCATACACACCATTACCTGCTGGACTGGAAGCTTTCGCATTCTACCGCGGAAAGGGCCACTTCTTTTGGAAGCAGGATTGTCGTGGCCTCGTGAAAGATGAGCAAACAGGCAAGATTTTCATTGTCGAATCGCCAGCGCTTATTGAGCTACCCGAGTCTGATACACCATATCGGTGTCTCAACTTCCCCAAATCGCCAGAACATACCGTGCGTTCTTGGGAAACAAAAATATCGGATATTTTACAGATTGTGGATGTAGATGATTATGAATACAAAGGCTCTCAATACAAGATGCCAGAGGAGATCCGACAATACATTCAACCAAGCGAATGCATCATGGATATCTCATATGAAGACCTCAAAGACCCCGAGGAAGTATCAGATCGGCAAGTCGTGCACCTCCCACAACCTAGCCAATCCATGAAGGATGAAGACCATAAGAAGTCACTCTTGCGCCTATATGCCGGTTCCACCAAGCGTGGCATTTGGCGATTCCCAACCCCGAGCGCGCCACGCGAACTTCGTGATTTCTTCACCAAGGAAGGAGGGCATGTACATATTTTCGCAGCTTCCGACGAGCGCTCTCTCATAGTCATGATGGTTGATTCGAACCCAAATGACGCATCGGGGATCGCAGATTGTCAGTTGATCTTGGTGAACTTCGACTCCGGGATCAATTTCCCAAGCCTCAAAGATTTGGCCTTGGACGACGACCTTTCCGTTAGGGTATTCAAAAATGGCGACATTGACGTGACAGGTCCATGTCTTTCTAAGGAAGTGAGGCAAAGCCAAGTTGATCTTTTCAAGCTATTCAAAGAGGCCAAAGGCAAGGCCGAAGCCCCTGATGCTCGCAAGGCCGAAGCTGATCCTTGGTTTTCTAATAAGCCTGCATTGTATACAGAAATACGCCAAGGCTTTCGATTCCCTCCGAATCCTACGGCAGAATAAGAGCAGTTTGCTCTAGCCAGATGGTTGCCAACATTCCTTTCCCATGCTTTACAATACGAATACCATCAGGGATGGCCACCTCATTCTTTCGGTGAGCCTTCAGTACCACAACCTCGGTTTACAATTCTCGGTTCACAATCTCTTAATCTATCTACAACTTTAGGGACTTAGCGGCCTCTTCTGGACGACTATTTCGGTTCTTCATCCCCTGATTCAAAGATCTGGGTATCTGAGCGTAGCTTAGAATGATAAGGATTCTTGTCATACCTCTGTCGACTACTCGAGACTATGCCTAGTGACAGCCCATTTCCGAAATTTTGCGTACACGTGCTTATCGTTCTATGGTCCTTCCGTACAGTGCATACGAAGGATGCGCACTACTGTCGCTCTACCTAAGGGTTTATGATTAACGTCCTTTAGCATCACTGACTCCGTTCCACAACCTCCGTCTTCCCTTCTGCCCTCCCCTCTCCCCAATGCCAACCTGACACTTCCCTTCCCTCTCTTTCCTTGTACAACCATCCACTAACCTACCACACCCTCCCATCCCCTCCCATCCCCTCCCGTCCCCTCCCCTCTCAGCCCCTCAATATATAGACTACCCTACTAACCGCCCCCACTCCACCTCCCCCAAGAACTACACCCATCCTAACCAACAAACATCCATCCTTAACCCCCTCCCTCCCTCCCCTCTCATCCCTCCATCCCCACATCCCGCCACCATAACATTTCAACGGCCCCGTCAAATTACAACCGCCTCGTTCCCTCATCCTAAACTCATCTTCTTCACAGCCATACCACCACACACACACACAATCATACCATCTTTCTCGTTTACCCAGCTTATCTAGCCAAACAGTTCAAGCTCTACCACCTAAATTCCAACGGACTTAATATATCCTTTGGGGGATCGGTATGGCTATCTCACCTCTCACATAATTCTCCATAGCCACCCTCCCATAACAAAAAAACCATAACCCACACAAACCACCACCTCTTAAAGCCAGGTCCAATGCATAATAGTTTTCTCTAAGTAGCATATCCCTTTCATCACTAACATAATAAGTACGAAAAAGTCATGGTTAACAAGGGAATGAAGCATGTGTCACACATATATCGCAGTTCTTAAACCTGTGTTTAATGCATAATGACTTCCTCTGAGTAGCACATCCCTTCCATCACAGACATGTTAAACGCGAAAAAGGTTATGATTAGGGGGTAGAACCCTGTCGGATTGGATTTTCTGAGGGTGTTATTGAGAAAATTGGAGCAGGTTCAAGTTAAATATGCTTGTTTTATGCTCCGTTTTCCGTTCCTCTGAAGTGGTATAGGTCTCTCATTATATACATGTTAAGCTGCAAAAAGGGTTCTGATTAGGAGGTTGAAACTTGTAGTGTTGGAGTTTTGAGGGTGTTATTAGGGGATCCGAAGCAGGTTCAAGGTCTGTGTGCATGATTTATGCGCCATTCTCTTACATGTGTGCAGGTAGATTCATTAAATACTGGCCTTAGGTGACTTGTATTTCACAAGGATGCTATACCATATCTGGTTAGAGATGTGCGCTGGATTGCCTAACTCATATATGCTTTGACATTTTTATCTTCTAAAAAGAGTATGATGGTAAATATACGCGTGAAAAGTGCTATATTCCAAAACCATCATCCGTGGAGAGAACGACAGTAGATACACGTGTGAAGAGCGCTATGATCCAATGAAGGCGGCACTCTTCTGTTCTTATCTCTTCCGTCTATAACCCTCGTCCAATAACCGGATGGAGACTGCTCTGTCTATATTTCCCTAAAACCCTAGAACCAGACACCCTAGAGCCTGAAACCCTAGAACCAAAAACCCCAGCAGCAAAAGTCCTAGAACCAAAAACCCTAGAACCAGAAAAGCTAGACCAAGAAAACCCTAGAAAAAGTACAATTCAATAGAAGCCCTTGTCAGAACGTATAATGGCGGCTTCCTCTGATGCGATGAAAGTACCATACAAAGCCTCGCGGCTGGTGTTCTCGTGCTCTTTCTCTGCGGTTGATGGATAGATCACCAGTGGCACAGACCACCTTCACTGTCATCCATCTTCCACACTCCTGCCAACCCTACGATTTCCAATTCCCCATCTGCATGCTCGCCAATCTTCCCTAACGCGAAGCCCTTGGCCTCTCCTGCACTATCAACGGGGCCGTTACTTAGTATTCGCCGCGCCCACGCATCAATAGCCGGTTCGCCGGTCTCGTCTCTCGCTTGCTTTAAGAATGGGATCAGTGCCGTACCACCCGTGCCGCGTAGTCTCCTGCGCTCTGCCTTAGCTGTTTCCGATCCAGAGTACTTATGGGCAGAGGCAGAGGCAAGGTTGAGAGGCTGAGGTTGGTTGTTGGGTGCGGAGAGGGGGGAGAGAGAGCGAGAATGGGAACGGGATTCACGAGACTTGACGATGATGTAGCGGGAGACCATTTGGATGTGTTTGTCGCGCAATGAGCGGAGCATGGCTAAGGAGGCGTCGTAGGCGAGGCTAAGACTACGGTTGGATTTATGAGATTCAACGTACTCGCGGATATTGGCGACGGCCGAGACATCCTGGAGAAAGCGGCGGTGAGGACCTGGCATGTAGGAGCGCATTTCATGGATGAAGTTGTGTCGAGGAGGTTTAGCAGTTGGACCTTCAGCTTCGCTTTCCGTACTGCTATCGGACGGTTTCTGTGAGCCCGTGGGTCGGTGTTCGATGCCAAGGACGATGTCGAAGAATTGAATAAGCGAAGATTGAGCATTGCTACCACCGCCATATTGACAGTAAGGCTCGTTGCCAGCACCGGTAGCGAACACGACACCATTTGGTAGTCCTGCATCAGCCATGTTCTTGCTCCCAGCCAGGAAAGGTCGAATCCGGTGATAGAAGACATGAGGGTCGCAGTTCTCGTACATTTTCTGCAGTACAGTGCCTAATTCGTCTAATCTTGTTGCAAATACTTGAAGACATTCGATCACTGTGGCGCTGTCGTTCGCGCGGGCTGCGGCGATGGCGTGGAGCATAAGAGGTATTGTGGGGCCACCTCGAGCCTCAATGGCCACTGAGACTAGATAGAACCATGACTCGTCCAGCGACCCTGTGAATGTAGCAAGGGTAGACAGATTCTCCAGACTGTCGATGGGTTCGTCTGGAAAAATGGGTTTGAAATTCCAAAGACATACACCAGCATATGTTGCGACTGTGGGAAGGTCTAGGTGGTTGCATATTTGTATGTAGGGTATGGAAATCGGTGGTGGAATTCTCTGAATCTGTGTTACTCAAGCGATGATACTGCCTTGAGGACTTTGTACATACCTCCTCCGGTCTATCGCCACCCCAGATGTATGCATGAGTCATAAAAGATAGCAGCACATATGCTCGTCGCCATTCCGCTGGAGTGCGTAACCTCGAGGCCGTAACAATGGGTAGGTTGTCAATGGTATGTCTCAACCTCTTGCTCAGCAGTAGAGCCTGCAAATTCGACACGACATATTCCCATCTCTTGTAGTAAGGGTCCGGTAAAATTTCAAGTGGAAGCTCATTGGGCAAGAAGCCGTAGTATTGCGAGACGCCATAATCGTCTGGATATGGGATGGGAGGTAGCATGTCTCAATGACCTGTGTAAGATATTTTCTCAGCCGACGTGTTGCATCCGGACCTGGTGGCGAATGTGCGTTTGAATGGAGATTGACTATCGACGGGCCGGTATATGAAATGTTAAGTTTCGAGTGTGGCGGTTATATACTTTTATTGTTATATATGCTGCTTCGCAGTGAATATCCTTGTGTGGTAGCGACTGCCAATGAGAGGGTATCAATTTTAGTAAGCAGAGTGGAGAAGGGGTACAGTATGAAGACTCGGGCCAAGATACCAAAAAACAGACAATAAGAACGCTCGGATGTATTAATAAGAATGGAGAACGCTATGACAATTATTCAGCAATGAATAGGTGAATAGTCATAGACTATTGCTTGTAAATAGGACGAGCACGAGACCTCTCCGGACCGCTCGAAAGAAGGGACAAGGCTCAGAGCTCTCCACACGCCCGGAGACGGTCGCTTTCAATTAGACATTTAGGGTCCTTGTGTCACTTGGCTGCCTGCGTGTCTGCTCGTGTGGCTCATTTGAAAGGGTCTGAGAAGGCTTGAGGAGGCTTGAGGTATCCCATGATATTTTTTTTAGAAGCTTATGGCAACATCCGCACGTCCCGGTTTCCGGCCAAGCGTACACCGCTGCCTAGGAAAGAGGTCCGTGGAGGGGAAGTTGTCACACAAAGGACGGACGAGTGGCTTGTTGATTCCGTCCCTCCATTGTAATGTCCAGCCCGGCCAATGATGGTAGAAGGCTATGAGTTCTCGAGGCATCATAGAGTTTCCGGGACTATGTCGTTGAATTAACGCTTGCGCATGCATACTAAAGTTGAGGGGGTGGTTATCAGACGCTGTCGATTTCATTACGCATTATTTTATCTTAGCGTGGCAGCGGGGCGAGCCTCGTAAGGCGAAAAATTTGGCTGCCCCACCACCCCGCCTGTCTGAAGGTGTAAGGTATACATGGCGCGATATTGGCGTTTGTGTCCTGTAGTCACTTGCTCACCAGCTTCGGTTACTCGCGGTCTTCATGTTCATCTTCGGTAAGAATGGCATGGACAGCCTAATGTTCGGTAGCATGCTGGCAAGCTGCTATTGTCTCACGTGTAAGGTATACCGTACGTTGTGGGTTTTCAATTTACAAAGCTATCAGGCAACCCTTTCCCATCAAGCCGAGAAGTACATTTTAAAGGACTCCGCCACTCCATGCGATGCTAATTGGTCATCAACTCATACTGAATCCTCCACTTCAGTGCTGACTCCATTCAATGCTATCCAGTGCAATGCCTTCTTGCACCAACTCCCAAAGCGGGCTTAATTCTCTCAAGAACGTGACCCTTTCCTTCACAGCCTTGAGAACATAGTCAATTTCGCTTTCCGTTGTGAACCTGCCGATACCGAATCGAATACTGCTATGTGCGCTTTCGTCGCTGTTGCCCAGTGCTCGGAGGACGTAGCTTGGCTCTAGCGAAGCCGATGTACATGCACTGCCGGATGACAGAGCAATATCTTTCAGTGCCATTAGTAGAGATTCGCCCTCAACGTACGCAAAGGAGACATTGACACAGCCAGGATAGAAGCGCTCTGGATCGCCGTTCTGTGAAGTGTGTTCTAGCGACAGCAATCCTTTGAGTAGACGATCTGATAGCTTCTGGATTCTTTTCGAATCATACTGAAGAGCACAATTAGGACATGATCGAGAAAGTGTTTTTGTATTGCAACACTTACGGGCATTTCTTCTTTGGCTATCCGACAGGCTTCCCCAAATCCCACAACAAGAGGCGGTGCGAGTGTCCCACTTCTCAACCCTCGCTCTTGACCTCCACCACTAATTATGGGGTCAATCCTGACTCTGGGTCTTCGTCGCACGTAACAGGCGCCGATACCCTTCGGTCCGTAGATCTTGTGTGCGGAAATCGACATAAGGTCTACATTCCAGGCGTCGACATTGATCGGAATCTTCCCCACTGCCTGTGCTCCGTCGGTATGGAAAAAGGTCTTCTTTGCTCTGCAGATCTTGCCTATCTCTTCCATTGGTTGAATGACGCCGATCTCGTTGTTCACAGTCATGATGCTAACAATAGCAGTGTCCTTTCGGATGGCGGCCTCGAGCTCTTTCAAATCTACCAGCCCGTTGTTTTGGACTGGCAGATAGGTAACCTCAAAACCCTCCTCTTGCAAGTGACGACAGCTGTCAAGCACACACTTATGTTCCGTCTGAGTCGTAACAATGTGCTTCTTCTTGCCGCTTCTCCCAAAAAATCTGGCCACCCCCTTGATGCTCATGTTGTTGCTCTCAGTTGCACCACTCGTGAAGATAATCTCTTTTGGATCGGCACCAATCAGATTCGCCACATGCTCTCGCGCCTCCTCTGTGGCCTTCTCAGTCTCCCAACCGTATGCGTGAGTTCGCGAGTGAGGATTTCCGTAGAGGCCAGTGAAGAATGGGAGCATAGCATCCAGCACGCGCGGATCAGTCGGAGTAGTCGCTTGCATATCGAGGTAAATGGGTCGGGTTCCCTCGTCCATTACAGTAGCTTGCTTGAGGATGCCGGCGGCTGGACTCATCATCATATCTGCTGACATCTCAGTCCCCGGCATCTTCACCTCATCAGGGAGCATTCCAGTCTGAGCGGTGAATGCTTGCTGGTCTGCTTTGATTGCGGTGTCGACATTCACTTGCGCCTTATCTGGCTTTGATTCTGAGACGTAACATCGTTGAGTTGCTCTATTTGCAACGCAGGTCGTAGGTGCTAGGAAGCGAGACGAGCCTCTGAGAACGCTACCTGAGGAAGATAGCAACTTCGGCGAAAGCCTTGAGATTTGTCTCATCGCTGTTGTAGTTGAGTTTGCCATGCCGACGGGTGTGAATATATATGGAACATCAACATAGATGGAGAGGCAAGCAAACCGCCTTCAGCCCTACGTATAGCCTAACCAATAATGGATTGGTGTGTTTGGTGGAAAAGCCTCCAAAACTTTAGGACCCTTGATGACCTTTTCCGGATTTACGAAAAGGGTTAGCAAGTCGTTCCATCTCAACCCTGGTACTGCTGATGATCATCTAAAGATGAAGTAGCATCCATACTTGAGTTGTTGGCTCGCTATACGTTATGAACGCAATATATACTATAGCTATCAACCAGGAACTCGGGAAGCCAAGAATCGCAACCGTTTCTATAATCACTTACTAGCCTGGCCTTGTGTGATACAAAATCGGTTGTACAAGTCTGTTTGCAGCCTTGAAGTTTCCACTTGTGACGCGGCTAGCTTGACGAGCGGCTATCTATCCTAAAGCCGACATGCCGTCAGCCAAGCACCCTTATGCATCCCGAGAATCATCGAAGACGACTGCATTGCTATAACTCAGCATTCCTCAAGCACCAGTGTTTTCGAGCATGCTGTGCAAGCAGAAGCATTTAAGTATTGATTAGACCAGTACCGACGAATCCGCCTACGCCATCACTGCGCTGCGGCGCAAAGCTAAGTTCTTTGTGTACACCTCATCCGCCCCCAGGCATCCAATTTGCTCCATAGCACCGTCTTGTGGCTACAAGATTATCGAGGGATAGTGACGGGGCAAGATTTATCTGAATCTCGGCACTTGAAGCGCCTGAGGTTGCCCGGCTCTACTTGATTGCGCTATACAATGAGCTTGAAAGGCTTCCAGAAGGCGGCGGTTCGCGTAAGCACTCTGCAACAGCATTTCCACAAATGAGATCTGAACCTCTGATACAACACAGGCACCACAAACTCTCAAACAGAGGTTTAACATCGTACGTACTACCTTCAGACTACACATTTGGTGCATAGTCCCACGCTTACCCTCTCGGTTCCTCAGGGCGAGCATACCAAAGATGCTGTGTACATCGATGCGGAAAGGCGCTTTCAAGAGCTCGAAAAGGTACAAAGCCCTTGTTTGGACGCCCCAGCTACTATTGTTGACACATATCCGGTGGTATAGGAAACGAAGAAGCTACATGATGAGTCTAAAAAGTGAGTGCAAAACACATGATACAGAGATTATCATGAGCTGATGTTTTCAGATACTTCGATGCCATTAATGGTCAGTCGTGAGGTCGTTTTGCGATCTATTTTATGATTGACTAAGTCCGCAACAGGCATGTTAAGCTCCCAGATAGAATTTTCAAAGGCCATCGAAGAGATCTATAAGCCCATCTCAGGGCGGGTCTCGGATCCCGACTCGATCATTCCTGAAGGCAATCCCGAGGGTATCCAAGCATGTGAGGAGTACCAGAATATCGTTAGAGAGCTTCAAGCCACATTACAACCAGAATTAGAGATGATCCAAGCAAGGGTAATTGGACCGGCAGATGAGCTTCTCAACATCATAAAAGTCGTGCAGAAAACCACCCAGAAACGGCAACACAAGCAACTTGATTACGACAGACATCGAGCTAGTTTAAAGAAAATCCAGGACAAGAAAGAAAAGTCACTAAAGGATGAGAAGGCTTTATACAAAGCTGAAAACGATGTTGAATTGGCAACACAGGAATTCAACTACTTCAACGACTTACTGAAGGACGAGTTGCCGAAGTTATTCGCTCTTGAGAGGGAATTCATACGCCCGTTGTTCCAATCTTTCTATTACATGCAGCTAAACGTTTTTTATACGCTTCACGAGCAGATGCAAAATATTGACATCGGGTATTTCAATCTTACCCTGGACATTGAGCAGGCTTTTGAGGAAAAGCGTGGCGACATTCGTGAACAAGCCGAGGCTCTGTCTATTGTCAGATTCAAGACGACTGGGCAAAAGAAGGTTGGACCACCAAAATATGGCCCTGGCAGTAGGCTTGGTTTGGAGGGCCCGACTAGTAGGTTAGCAATTGAGGGAAGGAAATCATTAGAAAATCCGCCTCCCCCCTACTCGTCATCGAGTATGAATGGCAGCACAGCTGTGTCGCGCGCAAACAGCACGGGCAGTTCATGGGGAGCGGCAGCCAAGGCAAAGGGAGCAGCTCCTCCACCACCTAAGCCAAAGCCTTCACGATTCAGTGGAGTCCCGGCTATCGTCGAGAAAGCCGAGGCTCTGTACGATTATGAAGCGCAGGCGGCAGGAGACTTGAGCTTTACAACTGGGGATGTAATAGAGATTATAGAGAAGGGGGCGACGGAAAATGAGTGGTGGACCGGGCGCATGGACGGAAAGCAAGGGCAATTTCCAGGTAAGGGCTTTTTCCCATGATACAAAACATGGTAGATGATATACGATGCTGATGTGACCCAAGGGAACTATGTGCGTGTGTTATGATACTGGGGTTGAGAATTGTAGGCCAATGCCTCGACCCTGAATGTTCACAGTCTAGTCATTGTGGTCTACCCATTATTCATGTCCATGCATAGCTATTACAGTAATACAAATTCCATTAAGCGTTTGGGGGGAAATAGTTGTAAGTATAGTGAGAGTGTGGAAAATGTGGCCCGTGGTAGCCACTGAAAACTAGTGGCAGCCATAAAGGCAGTAGCGTGGGGTTTCAGATTGTCCGAGGCACAAGATCGAGATCTGGGGTGCATGAGGAAGATCTGCCTGCTACTGCCGGACTTGAAAGCTTTGTGCTCTGTTTCCAGTACCTCACCTGACTCCCCCATTATTTCACGGTCATACCACCCTGTATTCATAGGCTCTTGATATAATCTCTCTGTATACACCATCCTGCGGAGTCGATGGGCAGAACGACGTAATTCACGCACTAACTGATGATCCTCGCCACCCACACACGTGCATGCTTCATACCGAGTCTCGAACACAGCTCCAAGTTTAAGAACCCCATCACGGTATATATCCCGTGTCCAAGGGAAACGTACGACGTCTTGCCGAGCTAAACATCAGAGATAATGGCTTCCTCCGATGTCTCCATCTCCTCCAACAGTTCGAACTCCTCCTCGACTTACTCCTCCGCCTCGGCTCCTCTCCCATCTCCTTCCTCCAGTCAACCCGCACATTACTTCCCTTCACAACCAAGCCTACATAACCGACACCGTCCTTCGAATTCAACTGGCCAGACACAACAGCAAGCTCCGACCTCCCAGCCTCAACCACACTCACAACAGCACATACAACAATCCCAGCAACATGCATCACGCAACTATGCGCAGGAGCCACATGGGGGCATTCAAGCCCAAGAGGGTTGCCTAATAGCAGAAGCGGTGAAGAGGGCCCAAGTTCAGATAGCCATGAGGGATATGGCAGAGCTGTCGCTGTAGCGCATGATGTTCACACAGCCTCGAGATGCATTGAATGAATACATAGCACATGCTTTGTCATGCATCATGGAATGGCTGCGATTGGATTTCTAGCCATCCCTGGGGGCTGCACGTGCTCCTCGGGAACTTCTTGTGGACATTATCGAGAGGGAGAAGAAATGGATTGTTAGATATGGTGCCTTTGCTTTTCATCGATGGCTATTTCAGCTTTGGCGCAACGGAGACTAGGTAATATCGTGAGAGCCTGGAGTACTCATTATCTCCACGTTCTTCTTTGGCTGCACAAAGATTTTCGTTTGGACCTGAACATTGGTTGGACGGCCTCATCACCACGCTTGTATATGGCATTTTAATCCGTGGAGTTATAGGTGGATACATCATAATGAGCTGGTCAAAAATATACGCATGAGAGCTACTTCCAGTGTTTCAAATCTCTGAGTGAGGATTCTAAACACATTGGTACAGAAATCGTCATCATTGCCCTAGCCCTAAGCGATCCCACAGGGAAGACCAAGCTTTTTGACAGAAAGCTTGTTTCCCCAGAAATCCTTCAATGCTTGTCACACCTAGCAGTTTTCCAGTATAAACATTGACTCGACCGTTTATACCTACGGACCAATCAAGCTCTATCGGTTCCATCGAAATCTTCCGTCATGTGTCGGTAAGCAGAAGCCTATGCTTTAGAAAGTTACTCCACTCATCCGTCCTCAGCTGGTTTGCCTATGTCTCAGAGAACGAGGACTGTCTGTTGGAGGACGTCCTCATTACCCCCGTACGTTTCATGGATACTCTGCCAACTGACTGCCTCAGATAAGTGACGTAAGATGGCCATTTCTGAACTGTTGCATTTAGGCTCACGGCCTGGCGAAACAAGTTCACGAGCATTACCTACCCAAGCTACTCTCCCATGACCCAAATGAAATAACCACCGAACATGAGATCACCGCACGCAACCGTCTCTTTAATGTTGATGGCTTTGGCGTAGCCTGGTACACATCAGCTGCTAAAGATTTCAACGCTGATGGGTACACTGCCGAGCACCCTGCACTCTATAAGAACGCCCAACCACCGCTCCATGACACGAACTTCCGCAGTATCTGTGCCAACACTGCCAGTAAATGTGTCTTTTCACACATTCGCGCCGCCACTGCTACGCCCGTAGTGTCAGTGAACAACCACCCTTTCGTGTTTGGTAGACATACTTTCATGCATAACGGCGTGATCTCAGACTTTGTCACAATCTCTCGTGACATGGTCGACCTCATGGACGATGATGTATATGCCAACATAACAGGATCTACTGATTCTGAGCATCTCGCAGCATTATACATTACTTACCTAACAGACGGCAAAGGAAAGAAGAGCTGGGAGAAGCAATACACTGTCCACCAGATGAGGGACGCAATGCGCAAAGCCATTGGTACTGTCGTGCAATTGCAGCGAAAGAAACTTGGGGATAAAGCAGAGCCAAACAGTCTAAACCTTGCTACCACAGACGGGAGCCAGCTTGTGACATTCCGGTTTCGGAACCATGCTATCGAGCAGCCTCCCTCCCTGTACTGGTCTACTAGCGCAGGGATTACTTTGAACAGGAAATATCCAGATCAGTGAGTACACTTAGAGGTCTAGTGGATCGCGGAACGTTTCGCTGATGCAACAGGTAGCCCTGACGGCAAAGAGAATACAAAGGCACACAAAAGCCCCGAGGAGCATGGTAGCCACGTGATTGTTGCGAGTGAACCGTCGACTTACAATGCCAAGGAATGGGATCTGATAGAGAAGAACCATAGCTTAATGGTGGCGAGGGACGGAAAAGGTCATCTAGAAAAAGTCGAGTATCCCGAGGAGTGGAATGCGACAGTGGCCTAGTGGGTTTGGCCTATGTAACCTCACGTCTTGTCCTCGACGACCAATAAAAGTTATCTAATCTCGGCATTGCTTATCTTCACGGATCAGACATGGCGGATTACCATCTGGTGGGAGAGGACGCTGGGGCCGTCACTTACCCCTCAACTCTCTCCTGGTATACTTGATTCAGTAAGTGATAAGCTAGTGCCTCTTCTTTCTGCAGATACTTTGCACCAAGGTCCTGCGCAAGTCATTCGACAGGCTAGGGACATACAGCTCGCACGGACAAAGTCTGCATATTGCGATTCAATGTTTACAGTATTTGGTGAAGCTCAGCGACTTCATTCAGTTCATTCCTCAACTTACGACATTTCGACCGCTCCGGTGGACTTTTGGGGGATGAAACAGTAGATAAATCGTCAACTTCTTAGGTAGGATCATCCCACGTCTTAGTTCCTAACGGAAGTTTTAAGCTCGTCAATCATTGTCACGTTTTACCTCTTCCCGTAACCATTCAGAAACAGTCCTCAATCAATGTGAGTTTCACCTCTCGCGTGCGGCCCGCTTGTCGTCGTTCCTGGAAGATTTCATGTATACCCGCCAATCTATGCGCTACAATCATTTGTCCCACGCATTCGCGCGCTAACACGAAGCAACAAACTAGGTATCTCACGGCTTGCCGTTACTACCATGAATATCCAAATCTGATCCCATCTGTGCCTTGCAGAATGCTTGCATAACACTCGCAGAATACTTACAGAGTATGCCGGCTTGACCTTGGCTTACGTATACCCCACCACGGCTTACATGGTCAATAGTGACCTTACTGAAACGGCTATACAGTTGACTCGAGGATAATTGGAAAGCATAACACACTAGGGATACCAGTAAGCGGGATAATAGCGCTTAAGTATGCATGTCCCCCTGGATTGTGTCTAGAATAAGATGAGAGATCTCCTATCCTCATATTCTCATTTTGTCTACACGGGATGGTGATGACCATATATCACCGACTCTTCTCTTTTTGCCAGCCGCTCTCTTGAAGCATCAGGTACTGCTTTACACATTCTTTAGCGGCTGTGTCGTTGGATCTGCTGTGCAAATCCTAACATTCTCTTTCGTAAATCATAATGTTGATCACCAACGCTCTTTTCTTGCTATGTTCATGCATCGCCATAGCTAGTCCCTGGAATGGAAATCACTATATTCGCCATCATCAACATTTGACAGAACGTGCCAGCTCGGATTCTGTCAATCTCGCCGCTCCACTGGTTGTGGCCCCTGCACCGTTTGCAGAGAAAATGCTTGCCAGCCGTCAATCGGACGAGGAGGACGAGGATGAATGCAGTGACGAAGACGAAGCAGATGAGGACGAATCAACCCAACCACAGGCCGCTCAAGCTGGATCCCCCCCAGCATCTACTACATCCTCAGCAGCGACTTCATCCACAGTAATACCTCTAGCCGCAAACGCATTGTACCACGTCGCCGGAGCTGGCAACCCCAGCGGCCCCTTTAACAACGTCACATTTCCCGCTGCGCAAGTCATCGCCGCATCGACTACAGCAGCAGCGCCCGCACCATCTCAGCCCCCAAGTGATGAATACGCCGCGCCGCCCGTCCTGCCAAATCTTCCCGCACCAAGTGCCGCCGTAGCTTCCTCAGCGCCCAGCGCAGCACCGGCCGGCGGCACTCTCAAAGCTTCATTCACCCGGTAAACGCCCCTTTCCGCTTTCCCTTACTCCTACCTCTGCCCATTCATTCTTCCCTTCCTGCCGCTAACAACCCCAACAGCTACGGCGCCGGCGATCAAGACGGCTCCGGAAACTGCAATACCGCCACCGCTGCCTGCGGTTTCTATAACAACCCCGGCTACAACGCAGCCATCAGCCAGGCTCTTTTTGGCGTCGGGCCTGGCGCTGGGGCTGGACCCGCTTGTGGGACGTGTTATAAATTGATGCCGGATGGTGGGAATAGTATTATCGTGAAAGTCAATAATTTATGCCCTGATGCTGGAAACCCGCTTTGTGCCTACCCAGTCGGTGAGCTATTCTTTTCCCTTTCCAGTTTCTTGGTGATTTTCATTTGGAGAAGCCCCCCTGGGAGTGGTCATTCGTGTTAGGGGATTCAAAGACTGTGAGGAGATTTAGCTGACATTTTGATTCTGCGTAGACGTGGATGTAAACTTCGATCTCTGCATGGACGACGGTGCTGGCCCGGCTATGTTTAGCACCGGTCCGCAACAGCTTAACGGGACGGCTGTTGAGGTGGATTGTTCGCAGTGGAGTGGAAGCGCGGATCTTACCTCGACTTCTTAACCACATCTATACGCTGAGGGGGGGCAGCAAAATGCATCATCTTCTTCTTCCGGTTGGCGGGCTACCCAAGCCTCTTTCTTACGTCCAGAACCGATTTGGTACATCGATGGGTGTGCCATGTATTACATTTCGTGTGAAGCGAAGCTAAAATACCCCCAGTGGGTGTGAGTGGGACCCTCACTGTATATTATTACCCTTACTTTCTACCTCCTTGATGAATCATAAAACGAGACTGGCTCCCTCCATTCGCTTTTCCTTCTTCTTCCTTAGAGCGTGGCCTCTTTCCTCTCGCCTACCCCAGCACCAAACGTCGTCTTCTGATCTTACCCCACCGAATGCGTGCTTCCATTGATATCTCTCTCGCCACCGTATCGCCAGCTAAGCACCCCCTACAGCCCAGTCTACAGCACCACATCATCCACCATTCCCCCTTCCAAACCCGCCTTTACAAACACACCAGCATCACCCTACCTTCCCCTCCCCCCCCCTCCTCCCCCCCAAATTCCCATACAACAACCGTTTCACCCACACCCCTTCCCTCCCGCCCCCCAACCCCAAAACCACCCGCACCGCTCCCTTCCTCATAACAGCGCTGAAGGGTTGCTAAACATGCCAATTCGAAAGCAGCCACATACGTTTCGCCTACCAGCTGTGTCTCCTTTGATACGTTTGTAGTTACATAGATACGTTTTCCGGTGTCAGAGAAATTTGGCGTGGATCAGGGGTACGACTGGCTGGTAGAGGCAACAGAAGATAGGAATAAGATATGTGGTGTATTCAGCTACAGAGCATACAACACCACGAGCGAATCTCCTTGTAAGAGGATAGAGCATAGTGATGTATATAAAAGGGTGGTTAAAGTTGGTTGATATATCTGTTGAAGTACTTTGAAGTGGTATATACTCTTTATTAAATGCTATTTAAGTAGTGAAAGGCTATGATTAAAGGATAGCAACTTCTGGAGCTATGAGTTCTAGGGGTGTTATTAAGGAAACTTGTCAGGTGTCAGCTTTATATGCATGAGTTATGCCCCATTCTCTTATATGAACATGTTGTGTCGTTAGGTCTGCATAGGTCGACAAGCGTTTTCGTTTAAGCCTGGCCTAGCTATCGTTTTGGTTGCTGAGAAGAATGTATCCGCAAGGGAAGGGAATTGGAACTAGGTCTTCAACGAGTAGATTCATCCCAAGAGATCTGGTAGCTAGCATAGAAGGTTTGTACTCCAGTGTTCTGACAAGGCTGTAACTTAACAAACATAGAGTCTATGAAGTCAAAGTACCATTCGCTATATTAGAGTAAAGCAGCCATTTTCACTGAGTAGTTGATTTAGGGAACGTATGTTTCATTCGTTTGCCTGAATCGAACTGCTTTTCAGAACAAAAGGGTACTTGCAAACATTAAGAGAAATCTGTACAGAAGTTCGAGGATGCGTCATGGCTGTGATGGTCACAAAGACAGATGCTTTTAGGAACTTTCGAGCAAACAACAAAACAAGCACTGATTCCTTCTCCATATGCCGTGCTCGTTGCACATATAAAGATCATACACTCAAAGACTTAGTCCTGGCAGCACTGAACTCTTCGAACCCATATCCCTTCAGAATGCGAACCATCATTGTATCATTCGCAATTGCTTCCTTGCTTGCCTATGTCCTCTGGAAGCTCCATGCCCGTAAAGAACGCAATATCTCTACCATTCCGCACAAATTCAGCAAGACAAAGGCCTGCAGGGAGATCCTGGCCTGCACCGGCTATGCTTCCGCGGAGAAGAAACACCATTAACGCAGTTGAATCCAGGGTTAACCCCAACCAGCGACTCGTGAAGGCATTTGACATCGACAATGCTTTCACCACGAAAGATGACGAATATCGCAAAATTTTCACCGATGAGGCAAAGGGAAAGTTGTTAGTACTCAAGGAAGCGGATTGGAAGCGCATCGCGGGTCACGCAGATGCGTTTGTTCAGTATGATCTTGCGGAGAAGCAATGCTGCCTGGACTCCTAGTCCGATCTATGTCCCTCAAGATTACGCTCCATACGCTCTTCGAACTAGATCCCATGGATATGGATGACAAGTTCATCGGGGAGATAATCTCCAGCATCAACGATCTGTGGGTGGAATACAAGACATCAGTAGAACCATCAGCACCCACGAAGAAGAAACCGAGACAGGCTCTGGCGCGATTTTTCCCCAACACAGAATTCAGCGGGAAAGGAAATCCTCTGAATTTTATCCCCCTGGCTTATGAAACTCTCTGGCGTATCGTCTTATCCGGATTCATCGAGGTAGCCTTTCGGGAAGGGGCTCTGCCCGATTGGAAGCTTGAGCTGGTTCGTTTTGAAGGCCCCTACCAGTGACAAGCTGAAATTCGCTTTCTGTGACACATCCATACCAGTGGAATTCATTATCAAAGAAGCGCTCCGCCTCTACCCCGCCACAAAGAGCGTGTATCGCGAATTCCGGATGGAGAGCAAGGATACCACAGACATTGTGATCGCGGACATCGAAAAGTGCCACCGTAACCATTCACTCTGGGGCATTAATGCCGATAAGTTCGATCCTTCAAGGTGGATTAACTTGAAAGCTGAGGCCAAGTGTGCCTTCATGCCATTTGAGAACGCGAAATTCACATGTCCTGCAAAGCACGTATACGGACCTATGATAATTGCCGTTCTGGTTGCGCCCCTGCTAAACATATCACGGCTGAGAAGTGGACGCTCGAGTTGTACCGTGCAGACTCCGAGACCAGGCATGAGTTGAGGGGCAGTGAGGCTTTGATTGCTGATCGCAAGACTTATGAGAAGATTATGAT
Source organism: Cladonia metacorallifera KoLRI002260 (assembly GCA_000482085.2). Lineage (NCBI taxonomy): Eukaryota > Fungi > Ascomycota > Lecanoromycetes > Lecanorales > Cladoniaceae > Cladonia > Cladonia metacorallifera. Next base: position 1,565,674 of record KI911126.1, read on the forward strand.
TCGCAAACAGGAGACTTTGTTAATCAAGAGCTGAGGTGTACACACGTGGCAGTCGATAAAGGGAGAAAAATGCACTCAGCCTAGAGTGAAGGCATCAAAAGTCGGGTTTTGGGATTAGCCCATCTCATATCTTAAAGCTCACCGACGAGCCAATCATATAGAAGTGCTCATCTTTGTACAAGACATCTTTTTGCTATTGCTGGATGCGGTGGTGCGTTGAAGCGGCTCTTGACTTTTTGAACATTTCTCCAAGGTGACGATGGCTTTTCTTAGCCACACAAGTCTTGTGAGCCCCATGTAGTCCACGACCTCAAATGTAACATGACCAAATTCATAAGCCTTCGCCTAGTCCGTACTCCTCGGTCGCTTTCTGCTTTCCGCAATGGACTTGTCTGCTTCCAAGTCTTTCGACGAAGAGGCGGGAGGTCGACTACTGACAATGGGGGCCTTTGGGGAGTAGTCGCCTACATACTCTCTTTGCCATCGCCATCTAGAATCTTGAGTAGTATATGTATATCGTTGGCACATCATGAATATTTGATTCTCCCGGGAACACGACCGCTCTCAATGGGAGGGAAAGGAACCGCACCCATAAGCCTAATGCAGTGGTCGGCTTCGCCCAGTATCACCATAGCGGCGGCACTTAGATCTTCATCGTGATAGCCGATGATTCGCCTAAGTTGATCTTTGGGGGAAGCTGTCTGCACTATCTCATCTTCGCCGACGTGATAAATCGCGTGATCCAACCATTCACGGTCAAAGGCCTTCAACATTTCTGCATAACGACCCACCAGATTTTGCCTTTCTGCTTCTTTCAGGTACTGATCGATTGAGATAAGCCCATCAATATTTGACACAGATGGACAGCAGCTTGTGAGTCTATGATGATCGATTCTTATATGGAATTCCACGAATGGAGATTTCTGGTGGTAAACACAAATGTCCAGGGCAGTGGCTATCTGACACGCACAGGGTGGGCAGTATATATAGACATGAACTACGTACGAATTGAATTGGTCCGGAAGTTCACCCTTTCCGTCCTTTAGGTATCGAACCCGTTGTATGTCTTCGGCCTCAGTATAAGCTGCTAAGTCTGCCGTAGAGAAATCCTGTGCATCAATCCGTTTCGCAATACGGTATCCTGGCGCAGAGCCGGTCCGCAGACTGCCTCGTGCTAGAAAGCTATTGGTTTCATGATGCCAGATACTCATATCTCCTAGGTTCATCTGATCACATGGTGTTCCAGACCCTTGTTTTCGGCATTGCTCTGTCAAGATGACAAATATTTTCGTTCTCTCGTCCAGATATACTATCATATTTAGACTTAGTGCAACCATGACGGCTAAAGGATCTCGCCATTCTTGTTGACATTCTCGTTGAGTCCGAATGCGGTTGTTGCACCACTATTTGCATTAGTACTTTCGGATGTACCTTGGACAAGAGACTGGTAACAAGCGACGCGCTCATCTGCCAAACGTCCATCCACTGTGTCCACTTCTGAAGCGTCGAGGGCGGCACTGGCGGCATCATGCCAACTGGGATAAGACTCCTCGCAAGCTTCCTTGACCAGTTTGAGGCCTGCGATATTGTCCACCATTGATGCTATATCATCCTTGATCTTTTGATCTTGTCGTTCCACCACCGGCGCCGGCACTCTTGCTATCAAGCCATCAATCAAGTCTTTGAGATGTGTTATGAGCGTCTCAAACTTTGCAGCATCATGAATAGCCCATCTAGTCTTGTCAAGTGCTCCAGGTCCTTGGAGAGTCTGTCTGAAACGAAGACGGAAGCGCTTTAAAGCATTGGCACTCACACTCGTTTGATGGATCGCCTTATCGCCTGAGGTGACTGCGCAGAGCCCGTATCTTGATTTGAGGATTTCAGTATCTTGCATAAGACTCCTGATGGTGCTCAGGCACCTTTTCGTCAGATCTGATAGTGTCTTATCTTTCTCAACGCTGTCGAGCTCGTCGGTTCCTATGCCGACCACATCGCCCCAAACCAGTAGACGTTCTTGTTGGATTTCCAGCTTAACCAGTAGAACCTCATAACTTCTTCGTAAATCTGACGCCGCCTTGAAATACTCGAAACATTCAATGCAAGTCGTAAATAAAGCAGCTATACCTATACTCAGACTGATACCTTCCATGTTCAGAGTATACAAGATCGAATTTGCAGCAGCCTAACCCAAGCTTCGAGGATGAGATTATGCATGTTTATTGAGAAGGCTGTGCAAGCTGCCAAGACATCAAACCTAAAATTCGCGACCCTCAAAGAACGCGATCCTGCGACGGTTGGAGCGTGAGTCAAGCACCTCACAACAATGCCTAGGTAAACTCGCACGCCACGCCGTTTATTCATTGCTCTGACTGAACAGCCATCAGGGAGATCATAACCATTCAAGCCGGCCAATGCGGCAACAGCAGTGAGTGGTTTCGCAAGGACGCGTCGTAAACACTTCAGTACGCGGCGCTTTCGAGAGGTGTGACTAATGTCTTTCTAGTTGGCAGTCAATTTTGGCAGCAGCTATGTTTGGAGCACGGCATCAGCCAGGATGGCAATCTTGAGGACTTCGCTACAGAGGGAGGGGATAGGAAGGACGTATTCTTCTATCAGGTGGGGCTTAAACCCCATCAGCGTGTGCCGCGGTCTAACAGATTTTCCTAGAGCGATGATACACGATATATACCAAGAGCGATTCTTTTGGATCTCGAGCCTCGGGTATGTCAGATCTCGCCAATTTACACGACGCTCGCATAAATACTTACTGACCGGCCATGTGATCTTCCATGTAGGTAATACAAGGCATACAAAATGGACCATACAAGAATATCTACAACCCCGAAAACTTTTTTGTCGGATCGCAAGGCAGTGGTGCAGCAAATAATTGGGCCGCCGGATATGCTGCTGGTGACAAAGTACAGGAGGAGGTGTTCGATATGATCGATCGAGAAGCAGACGGAAGCGACTCTTTAGAGGTTGGTCGCAAGGAAACCTTTCCCCATCCGCGCATCACTGACAGCTCGGACCAGGGTTTCATGCTTCTTCACTCAATCGCTGGTGGTACAGGGTCAGGTCTTGGAAGCTACATACTCGAAAGAATGAACGACAGGTTCCCGAAAAAGCTGATACAAACATACTCGGTATTCCCAGATACACAAGGTGGAGGGGATGTTGTAGTGAACCCATATAACAGCTTGCTCGCAATGCGACGGCTGACGCAAAACGCTGATGCTGTGGTAGGTCTGACCAGGGAGCTGATTTGATACACATACTTAACGGGTAATAGGTCGTCCTCGATAATGGGGCATTGTCAAGGATAGCTGCAGACCGACTTCACGTACAAGAACCATCTTTCCAGCAAACTAATCAACTCGTTTCCACCGTCATGTCCGCGAGCACAACTACGCTTCGATATCCTGGTTATATGCACAATGATTTGGTGGGGATCGTTGCTTCTCTTATCCCTACACCTCGCTGCCATTTCCTGATGACCTCCTATACGCCCTTCACCAGTGACAGTATCGAAGCAGCAAAAACTGTGCGGAAGACTACAGTGCTTGATGTTATGCGAAGGTTACTGCAGCCTAAGAATCGCATGGTTTCAACAACGCCGAGCAAGTCGAGCTGCTATATCAGCATTCTCAACATTATACAAGGCGAAGCAGATCCTACAGAGGTGGGTCACATTATGATTGTGACGTTTGAGTCAATCGCTTATCAATTTACTAGGTCCATAAATCCTTGCTGCGTATCCGCGAACGCCAACTTGCCACCTTCATACCCTGGGGCCCAGCTTCGATACAGGTGGCCCTTACGAAGAAATCTCCCTATCTCCATAACACACACCGAGTGTCAGGCCTCATGCTTGCGAACCATACTTCGGTTGCGACACTGTTTAAACGTATTGTGGTCCAATATGACAAGATGAGGAAACGGAATGCCTACCTCGAAGGCTACAAGAAGGAAGCCCCCTTTCACGATGGATTGGGGGAGTTTGACGAAGCACGAGCGGTAGTAGCGGACTTGATTGGAGAGTACGAAGAGGCGGAGACAGAGAGCTACTTGGATCCTGATAAAGGCAAGGAGAAGGCGGAAGGAAATTAATGATACCCCGTTCCGACTTGGCGCTAAAGTGCTTGCTCGTGGAAGGTCACGAGCGATGGAATCCGGCGTCTTAGCTGGGTTGAAGGCAAATTACTATGCATGCGCGTCGCTAATGCCAACAGGAATCTTGGCAATTCATCGTCATCATCTAGAAGTACAGTCTGTGCATGCATCTTTCGAAGCAACGGAGTGTGATTTGCAACAGCGCGTAGAGTGATTCTCATGCTTGATGCGCTTCGGGTAGCGATGAGCATTGCGGATTCAACTCCGGTGGTTATGTTTAGATTGCGTTCAAGATCATCCTGCAGCGCCACACAATGATGTAATATTCAGCCACAGTGGCGCAGTGCCAAGACCAATGATCGCCATACGTGATGTTCCATAAAGATGCAGTGTTCTTCCAAGGAACCACAACCGTTCTTTCCGCAACATCCACCTTTGCGCTTCTACAACGTTCTGCAAACACACATTCAGTATTAAAAAACCTCACAAAGCTCACCATGGCCTTCACTGCTAGGTAAGTTGTTTTACTGCGTTGATCATTCCCTACGCGACTTCTACATCACTGCTTCCGGCATTGTCCGCAGCTGTGTTTCAGGCGCGCAAGCTGCAAGTCAGAAAGGGTGATTGGCGAAGAACAAGGCTAACATTTTGGGCTCATAGCGATATCTGCAAGATCATTCTCGCCATCATCCTCCCACCTCTTGGTGTCTTCCTCGAACGCGGTTGCAATGCCGATTTCCTCATCAACATCCTTTTAACGATCTTGGGCTACATCCCGGGTATCATCCACGCTTTGTAAGTCATTGTCCATCATGAAGCATTATAGTCCCGATTATTATACTATGTGCATTGCTCCCGCATTAGCTAACTTTCTTGTAGGTACATCATCCTAAAGTACTAGAGTCGGTGCTCTTTCCGTCAAGTGGCTCATTCCAGCATTCGAAGTCCTTCACAGTCACTATACCCGTACGCGTTGTTTATCGATTTCTGTATCGACTGGAAGACCCTTTGGCAGTTCAACATGGTCCTCTGCCACGGCCAGAGCGGCTTCCGATTCCTGCATATTACTTTACTAGCAATGGATTGGCATTAGTCTGCCTTGCGGTAGCAGGCACTCTCCGACGCTTGCGCTGCCTCCTGATACCATCAGCGATCTGGTCTAGTTCGTTTAGCCTTCTTGTATTATAGCAATATAACAATCGAACATTCTCGATCACCCGGTCTAGTCAACCAAATGTGTGACCGAAAGTTCTTGAATGCACTTAAGGGCGCAGTGCGGGCGTGCTCGCTACCACCGCCCGATGTCAGTTGCCTGGAAGATTCTCGCGAAAAGCTCCAGATTTATCTATTCCAAGCATTCAGCTCTGGGGTGAAAGCCCTGGTATCGCGCTCGCCAAGGTTCCTCATCGGCGCATTTCGTGCATTTTCACACTCGGCCCAACCGATTCTCAAGGATGGTTACATAGTAAAAAGGTCTATAGCGAGATCGCGTTATAGCCTTGGACAAGCCCGATATGTACATCGAATATAGGGATCATAAAGGCGGTGGTGGAGGCTTGGGGGGGCTTTGCGGCTGGAAGGGGTTAGTGCGATCTATATTTAACCGCCGAGTCAGCGTTTCGCCGCAGATAGACTTGAAGTTCTTACTGGACTCTCCAAGAATGGTGACAATGTCTGCATTCGTTGGTTGAGCGTAACTCAACTTATCCAAGCGCTTACACGTTCCCTATGCTAAACTATCCACGGAGCAGACTTACTGACCTACATGGCGTACTTCATCCATGTGAACGCTATTATGAGCGCCGGAGCTTGTGCTCCTGCACGGCGTCTCCATACCACCCTGCCCATGACAGAGAAAACAAATAGGCCGTGAGGGCGCGTACGTCGAGAAACAGTCATGTTTCAGTCCATTCTCCCTTTTATCTCTTCGTGTTGTTGTGTTAATCGTTTTCCTTGTCTTTCCTAACATTTCCTACGTCCTGCACGTTGTGTTTCTGCATTGCATTGCAAGGAGCTGGCTTCATGTCTTGGTGGGGCTTTGGAGTTTTGGCAGGTGAGTCAGAAGTATTCGGCATGGCAGTACACAGCCTGCCTCCACCACATGCACGCTCTGAACGCCTGGAGTGCATCATGGCTTGTCATAGCCTGGGCTCTATGACTTAACCAGCTGCTTCCCATCCACCGTTGCTTTAACAAGCAGCCATTCCCGCCGATCATCACCAATTATGATATCAGAGACAGACAGCTAACCATGAATGCAGTTCTTTCACAGCATGTCTATGGCCCTTCCCGTTTGGCCTTTGCTTTATCTCCTTCCTATACAATTAATCTGGGCTGGCCCCCTCTCTACGGAATCCTTAACCCCACTCCTCGCCGCAATAATACCGACCTGCGCTCAAACCTGCGTCGAGTCTTTCGTCGCCGAGAACTACCAGACAGTATGCGGTCCTCCTCCCAACTTCGATTGTTTGTGCGTCAATACTACCCCATCTGGCTTTACCATTGGCGAAGGAAGCCTAGAATGTCTGGTTTCCAGTTGCGAAGACTATACCGAGGAACAAGCAGTAGATATATATAAGGCTTGCTTTGGTGTGCCGAATGCCAGACCAAACACCCATACACTTCTCACAGCAGTTGCAACCTCGGTCGTCTCTCAGACCATAACAACTCCATACCTCACCCAGACCACTGACAACAACCCTTCATCTACATCTGCATCTACATCTCATATACCGTCTTCCGTATCTTCTACTCCGGTATCTAGCACGGCGTTCGGTAGCAACTTAGCTGGGGCAATCGCGACCAGTTCTTCTCTACATTCCTCAATTTCTTCGCTCGATACTAACACGATTACGCCGACTAAGACACCTACTCCAACGTCAGAATTTTCTACATCTTCTGCAAAAGCCACTGCGGTGCCAGCGGCAACACGTATTCTTACTAAACCTCAAATTGCTGGTATAGCAGTTGCAAGTATAGGGGCCACAGCCCTTCTTTTAGGTATTGGTTTTATTTTCCTTTTCTGCCGTAGAAAGAGGCAGCAAAAGCGGCATACCGCGTCATCATTTGGTGGAGGCAAAGTTATGGATAGTAGCCTAGAAAGCACACCTGATTTGGCTGCTAATCCTACGGGGGATTTCGAACGTCATGATCAGCGCAGAGAAGAACTACCGCCACCCACGCCGAGAGGTCCACTGAGGCTAGTCACTCCCAATACCTCTAGTGAAGATGGCTGGAATCATTATCAAAGAAGCATGGATACTGAAGATATTGGTTTGGCGGTGGGTCCTCCGCTCCGGAACTCGACATCAGGACCCTCACCCAAATCTCCGATCAGCAATCGGACAACAGATTCTCATTTACTACCCGATAAGCCAACTTATAGCTTGTTCCCTTCGCCATTGAAAATAAACCCTCGAAATAGCATTCCGGGACAAGGTGTGCGGCCTCCTGGAGTTGATACCTCCAGATCAGCACGCCCACCTTCGACTGGGCCTCCTCGCCGATTCTCTAATACAGTGGACAACACAAGTCAATCAAGCCTCCAGCGCCAAGCAGATCCCCGCCGTTCTCTCACACAGTCAGATCCGTTTTTCAATTCCTCATCTCCACCAGATATCGATCCGTTCATCCAAGCCAATAGTTCCGTAGTACATCCGGCTTTTAGGATTCCCCCACAGTTGTCACCAACAGATTTTGCTCGGAGGCCAGTGCCAGCACATCAATCACCAAGTGCTCGAGGCCTGTTCCCATCATCCAATCGAAAAGAGCCACCAAACCTGCCCCAGAGTCTTCCCCCACCAGGCCTTTTTAAGCAGCATTCCAGGGGCCCAATTGGCAACTCCTATAAACGAAAACATCACGCAAATCAGAAGAGCGAGTCAAGCAAGCCTCTCACTCAGAGCACGTTTTACTCAGAGGACTCTGACGCTACGAGCATCGAAGAGGACAGCGAGGACGAACCAGAGCATCGGGGGACTCGGCCTCGATCAACGCTCTCACCAGTAGCTGAATCTCCTCATTTGAGATCCCCTTTTCAACGGCAGGAGCTCCAATTTGGTCCGGTGCCAGTTTCGACTTCTGCAAGTCCTATGCGGTATCCGACCAGTGTGGAGCAGCGATCAAAATCACAACCTCTTTCAAACGGGAGACTTGGTGAGCAAAGGGCACGGGAGATTGCGGGCAGGCTGGACACTCAGCCGCCGCCGCCCGCTAAATGGAGAGTTTTGGTCCGCCCAGGCCTTGAACCACTGGAAAATTCAGAGTCTCCCGATTCCCCCTCCGCAAGTGATGCTGGCAGGATGCAATCAAGAGGTTTTCCGCAGAGGAGATGATCTAGGATGTACTGAATGAGTTCATGAATATGTATATGTGTACAACAATCATTGGAAGCGAAGGAGTTTGGGCAAGGAAATGGCGTTGGAAACAAGCATTGCAATGGGAGCATGGCATAGCATGAGCGGCGTTTAAATTTCCTGAAATACTTTCTACCGCACAATCTTTCTGTATTTTTATTATTAACATATACATATCTACCATATACCATGTATTAGAAGAACTTCGACATCTACTTATGAACATCTCAGCACACTAGCGACGTCCATGACGGCTAGATCTTCCTTTTTGATAAACACTTCCATAGCCATTACCATCCTCATAGCTACATCCCTTTACAACTCAAACCTCTTCTCATTCTCATCATCAGTAACAATGCCCCCAAAACCAAAACTAAACGTCCACTCCTTCCCCCGCCCTCCCCTCCTCGAGAAAACCCCCCGCCATCTCCAAATCAAATGGCATGACCAAATAATAGCCGACACCAAAGACGCATACTGGGTCCTCGAAACCACCCATCCACCCAGTCAGTAAAGCCCCTCCCCCCCTTTCCCCAATCCACACTCCACTAACTCACCCACCCCCCCTCCCAGCATAC